>OZ024863.1:40450116-40462616 GCA_964017155.1 Oasisia sp. SBJ-2009 | reverse complement strand
TTCGCGAAAGTCCCTTGTGGCTCAGCACTGCCAATTAACATGCTTAATTAGCGTTTAATTGACGACACGACCAATCAGCTGCTGCTGTCGGTTCGGTATGGGAGACATGCGCTGGGATCGGGTGCGAAGGGGGCGGGAGCTTCCCGTGGCCTGCATCTGCTCATTAGCCCGTGTCAGTTTCCCGCCGTCTTTCCAGGATAAACAGAGGCTAGAAATCGACAAGGCCACCCGCAGAATTAACAATTACGTCCGCCCACAGTGGGATGATTTAAGTGTCGGTGATCGTTCGTTCAACGCGTACAACAGTAACTTATATGTAGCCGTTCGCCTCTGTCGTATCTGCGTTGGCTCACGTTCCTCGCTAGTCTAAAAATTGCATTTGATTATTTTTGTTTTTCGTTCACAACGCTGGGTTGCGACCCTGAGAGTTGTCATTCGCTTGAATAATTCCGATACATACCATGCTTTTCCGCATGATGTGTATCGGAATTATTCAAGCGAAAACAACTGTTACAGCTGTTTTCTCGATTTACCGTATTATTACAGCAGTTTCAAGCAAATGGGCCCCTCCTAACCCTACTATATATTACATTCGTTCATATTAATTTTACCAATCACAGGTGCTTACACAACTATATATAATAATAATAATATGCAAATTATATTATATATATATATATATATATATATATATATATATATATATATATATATATATATATATATATATATATATATATATATATATATATATATATTATGTGTGTGTAACTGTGTATGCGTGCATACTTGCAATATTATATATATATATATATATATATATATATATATATATATATATATATATAATATTGCAAGTGTGCACGCATACACAGTTACACATATATGCATTCCTGAATACACGCACGCACAATCGCGCACTCACGCACGGATGGTCACAAACACCCACACACACGCCATACTGGGTGATATATTGTGCTCCTTTTGGTTCCCATCAGCATTTTCAAAGGTGTCTGAAGAGCAGCCACGACAAAAAGGTTTTCGTTTCTAAATTTATGGTACAAACGAAATATACGAGCTATTAATGGAACAAGACAAGACGACGCATCTCCCCGTTTTGACCTTTATCTTATCACGACATGCGTTGTGCTAAGACGTCCCCATGTCCATTGTGTGTGATCCGTTTTTGCCCATTTGTAACCGAACGCGGCACGAAGATACGCACTCCCTAGTCCTTGATTTTTTTCTTGTTCTGGAGCGAAACATTGCGGGATGGGACCGCGACCTGTTTGACTTTGAAGCACCACGCGGCTTACGATTGAACTTGTCACTGTGTCGTGGAGCTGACGGCCGTACGTCGCAGACACGTAACGATTGTGACAAGCTGCTTGGCGAAGAGTCAACATTGCGAACGCTGTAAACGTTATTAGCGGGCGAGCAAACACTCATCTGCATATGCCACCTTCCGCCCGGGCACCGAGGCTCCGCCAATGTTTGCTTTACGCCGGCTGACAAACCACTTGGAGACACGGGCAGCTTCAAGCGGCGCGCAAGACCGGCGCTGCGGTCGAGACGCGACTGGCAACAGACGGGACCCAGCCGCGATATTAGTCATCGTGTCAGCGTCGTCGTCAATATTTGTGATATGCATTCATCGACGCATTAACGTCGATATTCGCGCAGGGTTCGATCGTCGATATCGGTTAATTATGCGTTGTCCACGTCGGCGTAAATCCAGATGGTCGAAGTCAGATAACCCACCGCGTGCGGTTGGTTACCTGGTCGACTGGCGGGTAACCAGATCCAGCGACGAATACATGCGTTGGTTGACAAGTTACGGACCGTTTCCAGCCACCCTATTACGATACACACAGAGCGTTAGTCACTGCGCGAAGAATGTAGCATTCTATTTCCTTTAGCAAATAATGCAACACGCCACAATCCACTTCTGTTGCATGTTCGCCTTCTGAGAAGAAAGTAACTTTATCCGCACCTTTATGTAAAAATACGCCGAAGTGGTAACACGTGGCCTCAGAGAGAACGAACTAATGAGCGCCGAAATGTATCGATGACTACAAGAGGCCGCTGTTTATACGTCCAGCTTGGGTGTCGGTAATGAGCCTCATTAAAAGGTTAAAGAAACATCACGTCCCTGCGATGTTTTGCGATACCGTCTGGCGCATGTGACGACGCAAGAAAAACGGACGGGCGTTTGTTACACGCAGTCTCGTGCGATTAGGCTCAAAACAGCCCATTATTTTGTTAACGCATGCATGAGATTAGGATGGGTCTTGCGCAAGTCTTTTGCATGGGTATATTTATCAATAATTTATCTACTTAAATGGTCAGACACGTCAAATCGGCTTTGTTGAAATCCGCGTGTTTTCATTTAACTTATTTCTCTGGAAAACCAGTGTCATTTTATCCACTGGTCACTTATGTCACATATGATTGAGTGACGTTATTTATTATCGTCATCAAACAAGACTCGATGCATTTTGTTAGTAATCTTTAATGTATTTGTACTTTGACCAAAATAGCTACTTTGTGACGAGTTTTCCACTTGAAGCAAATCCGCATTAAAATGCTTCTCAGAAGCTGTGGCGAATTCCTTGCATATGTTTTTGTTTAGTTTTCGGATTATACTTTAAATTAATGCGCGGGCATGACATTAACGGAGTCTCTAGTAGATTAGTAGAATCCTATGTTGTCGACCAGTTTGTGTGGATACTGACAAGTGCCGTAGGCCCTTGTCGGCATTATTGCAGACACGTGCGGTGATGTCGCTTGTTATAGAACTTAATCGTGGCTACACCAGTACACGTGACCAAGGCTACTGGAAATACCAGGCTCCGATGACGATTTGTTCCCGTCTCCGTTCGTGTTTATGCCAAATGATTTTGTTTGTTCCGACTGTGAGCTTGAATTTTCAAGGATCTAAACGCCGTAGAAATTTTACAATTATTTTTATTTTTACCCCAGTGGGGTAGCAAACCACTGGTCTACATTAGCGTCTGGCGAATTGGTAACTACCTAATCACACTAATTGAGCACCGTTGTGTTTTCTGAAATGTATCGCCGATTGGTAGATGAGAGTGCAGTGGACCACGGACACGAATGAGCATAGACCGTGGTACTTGACGGATGGCGCTCCGACACTCGAACGACATGTTTTCGAATTGTAATATATATATATATATATATATATATATATATATATATATATATATATATATATATATATATATATATATGCATATATATCACTGGGACGGTTATTTTCAGCTGGGTTTTATTATTTTCCGAAGAGTACTCATATACATATATATATATATATATATATATATATATATATATATATATATATATATATATATATATATATATATATATATATATATATATATATATATATGTGTGTGTTTGTGTGTGTATGTGTGTTTGTGTGTGTGTGTGTGCGCGTGTGTGGTGTGTGCGTGTGCGTGCGTGCGTGCGTGCGTGTGTGCGTGTGTGTGTGTGTGTGTGTGTGTGTGTGTGTGTGAGTGTGTGTGTGTGAGTGTGTGTGTGTGTGTGTGTGTGTGTGTGTAGCGAATTGATGAGGTTATCGAATGGCATTCGGCTGCATGACAAAAACAAGTGATATTATGTATGAGTATATTTCTACTCAGCACATTACGACAAAAAGATACAAAATACGATACTCTGGGTGGGTAGCTTTATTATTTCTTTTAATAATGACTTCCTGCACGGATAATAATGCAACCGTGTTATGTCCTTAACAGTTTTTACAACGTCACGATATTATAATCGTGTTTGTAGCATCAGCAATTATGACTACATAATATTATGTAAGACAATTTTGATATATTTTATTTCACATGTTCGCAAAACTACTTTTCTTTTGCGCCATCGATACATTCGGATGATATTAAAGGTAAACACATCTTGGTTGGAAGCTTTTCCCCATCTCAACCATACCTATATCAACATATCGACCCTTCAAATGCGTTTGAATGAATCATGATTTTAAAATATAGTTAATATAATTTACCCATTATATGTTTATGAACGTCGACGAACGACGCCGCTAAACATGAAATGTAAACGCAATATCTCTGTACAAACAATCACACTAAACATAATGAGAAATGATACAACACAAATGTGTGCTGTTAAGCGCTGTAGATATACATTGCTTAGTTGTTTGTGTATATATGTATATGTATCTATATATATATATATATATATATATATATATATACACGTATATATATATATATATATATATATATATATATATATATATATATATATATATATATATATATATATATATATATACGTATATATATATATGTATATATATACGATTTTACCATAAATATACGTATATATACGTATATATACACATATATATATACCACACGTATATTTATGTTAAAATCGTTATATATATATATATATATATATATATATATATATATATATATATATATATATATATATATATATATATATATATATATATATATATAACGATTTTAACATAAATAACTAGTCTACGTATTTTTTTTATAAACGTACAGTCTTAGTTAAAAATAATCCATCATCATAAAACGAAATGGTTAAATTAACCTAAATTTACAATAAAACATATCATGAAGTTAAAATATCCGAGCATAGAGAAGCATATGGTTTAGGAAAGTAACTTCAACACGGGAATAAACGTGTTTCAGTGCATGTAGCCGCCCTGAGGCCATGGCAGTACACAATTAGGACGCTTCCTACGATGTCATCACATTATCTGTGTCCAGCACAAAGTACACAAAACAACTTCATTAAAACATAACCTCAGGCGAAATCCTCACGTAGTTGTACTCTAAAACCGGCTGAGAAACTCGTCGTTTCGGTGAAATAAAGACATTGTAATGCGTGTCCAAAAATAACAAATTTGTTTTGTCGCCAGTTTAACGATAGCGTGGTATGCATGTCCATTGTTTGGGGGCACATTTAAACAACAATTAAAATATCAGTTTGCTACAAGAAAATATAATTTTCCAGCGGGTAATTTAAGCTCGGACACGCTCACAATTGGCCGTTTGTCTGCGTCTGTTTGCGTGTGTTTGCGCATATAAATACTAAATATACATATAAGATAGTGAGATTTCTTTACGGGGAGATTGTTCCGGTCTTTAGATGTAGGCAATACAGATAATGTTCTGTGACACTGAGACTGCAACTATTTAACAACGAGAAGCTTGTAATGGGACCCATTTGCAAAAACACCTTTGTCGGCATTGCGTGATAATTAGATTCCAGTGAGAATTGTTTGCGTGTGGCGTTGCAACAAAGTAACCCTGAGACGCTAGACAAGTCTTGTCAGTTTACATCAACAAATGCCGGTGGCTCCGAGTCGGCAAACGAGCATTGCTAACACGCCAGATGTTAGCGATTTGCGTTGTTTCACGCAATTTCTGCGACATTTTACCGATTATTTTTTCACACGTGCAACCTAGATAATGATATCGATCAACACATGGGCGTATTTATCTCACAACATATCGTGTTATTAATAAATTGACGTTTCAACAAAGAGACTAATTGAGTAGGCATTCTCAAAACCGTCTGTCTCTGTGTCCAAAGTTCAGCCAAAGTTCGTTCATTTAAATGCGTTTTCTCGCGTTCTTCCTGTTGTTATATTACGAGGCACTAGCTGACTTTCCTTCTACCGACGTGAATATATAAATATAACGGATTCTCAGCGAAACACCCCATTTTGGACTTGCAAAAACATATGCGATCGCAACGTTTAAATGTATTTAACTTTCGACACGGGTGATTTACCAAATCCCACCTCTAACGATGAACTTAAGTGTTTATTTTATACGTAACAGTGCATTTAATCGTGCAGATGTCGTTCGCAAGAGAAGCTTGCCTTCTGGGGTTCGCCTTAATTAAGTGAAAGTAATTCGAGCTGTATCCAGTACACAGATCACCGGAAGTTCTTTCGTCAGGTCAGAGACATTCGATCATTAGCAGGTTTTTTTCTGGTTTCGCTGTAGACGTTTGTAGTCGGGTGGATGGGCGTGGGTGGTCGGCTCATTCTCTCGTCGGCGGCGGCGACTTGTTCCGAGCGGACGAGCAGACGAGCTCGACGGGTGACGCGCTTCCGGAAGTCGCCTCGTCGTCGTCGTCGCGAACCGGAAGTGCACCGCACGGTGGATATGACGTCACGAACATAGGACTGGCGCCGGCGGCGACGAACGGGGGCAGGTAGTGCGGGAAGGACGGATAGGGATAGGACGAAGCGGAGGGGTTGTTGTGGGCGGGTTTCGGGTAGACACTCGACGGACTCCCGCCGAGGAGAGAGTTCATGCTGAAGGCGGCCGAGCGGGCTGTGAAGGCGGCGTGGAGCGGCGTGAAGGCGGATTTCACTCCCTCGCCCACGCTCCCGCATCCCGCCGACATCTTCCCCAGCGGCGGGGAGAACGGCAGCACGGAGCCGATCCCGCTGGCGTCGCCACCGGCGCGTCCGTAAGCGTGCGCGAGCGCCACCTGGTGTTGGGCGACGACACTATCCTGGGCGGAGAGGAACTGCTCGATGGCGCTGACGACGTCGCCGCTACAGCCCTGCAGCACCAGCTCCAGCACGGACCGGGGTTGTAGCGGAAACACTCGCTCCAGTATCTGTAGGCTGGTCAGACGGCCCGGTCTGTAGCCGGTCGGGGCTGAGTCCCCGGTCCTTCCCCGTCCCTTCCCGCGCACGAAATCGCCAGTTCGCGCATGCGTTCCCCGGCCTTCCGTTGTCGCCGGGAGACGAGGCGAGTCGTTCGGCCGGTGTTCGGTGCCATTCGGCGACGTTCGGCAATCTCCGGTGCCAGTGACGCCACTCGAGTCTGGATCTGACGATTCTGAAACATACGGGAGGGTTTTATGTATGCACGCTATCGTAGAAGGAGGCACGTTTTACTCGCTTAACTTTTATCGGAATTAGGAGAAATATATATATATATATATATATATATATATATATATATATATATATATATATATATATATATATATAAGAAAAAACAGTAAAAACTACACACCGACAGGCAGTTAAAAATAGTCGAGGCTGTCCCTATTTTTGGAATACTGTGTAGCAAGACAAATATATTTGTAGAAGGCATTATAAGCAATATAGACAACTCTTCATCGAGCAACTGGAATACTGCGGTCTATATGTATTCTACCATCATAAATATGTGTGTAACGAACAACATATATGTCGCGTGCTCAATTAAATTCCACGCTACAACAAAGTCACAATTTAGGCAAGAATGCCAATAAACATTAATATAAATTCCTTAACATATAAGGCACACGACTAAGAGATTAAACGTGTTTGGTAAACATCGATACTAAAACCTGCTTGAGCATTATTAATCCGGCGAAAGGCGTTCGAGAGAAGGTGGTAGTGCTGGTCGTTGTGGTCAGTTGTGGTTATCTGATAGTGTTAAGCCGAAGAGGAAATACATTGACAGAACATAGCCATAGCGTCAGTGCCACATTGACTCTATGGCGATGTAGGTTCGTCCAGGGACATAACGCAAACGTAGGACGTGGAGTAATGTTGACATTAGCTTAATTTACGTTGTAATAATTAATAATATAACATAGTAACATGGAATTAAAATATGTACATCATATAATATATATATATATATATATATATATATATATATATATGTATGTATGTATATATATATATATATATATATATATATATATATACATATATATATATATGTATATATATATATATATATATATATATATATATATATATATATATATATATATATATATATATATATATGAATAATGAAGTTGGAAATGGTTTTATGTATTGTAAAGATAAAAGGTAAGTTCTTATATAGCTCAGTATTCAATCCCCAGGATTGCTGAAACTGCTTTAAACTTTACTTCATGGCAGACCTGTTCAATCGACTAATATAGTGACTTCTCTGATGAAGACCATCCGGTACGCTGCAATTAATGCACGAATATTGTTCGTACATATATCTGCAACTGTCAATAGCCAGGTACTCATTGTTACAGCTCAGTGAACTAGAGCAATGAAGAGTGAACGAACTTGCCCAAGGTTCGACAAGACAGCGCATGATTCGAGCCCGGGTTCTCTTTGTCGAGAATCCGGAGTTTTTTTGTTAATAGTACCAACTGTAGCTACTATTAAACGTTTAATGTATACTGCGCCACTACACGACAAACTAATCACACTATTACACACGGTCTCCATCGGCTTGAACGCACTATTTTTCGTTTGCCACAGCACAAGTGTACATTTTATACGTTTCTACCCAACAAGATCTCATCCAGAAGGTGAGAACTATTATGCAGAAAATTTATTATATTTAAATTGTTTGCGTATTGCAGAAATATTCGCTTTGAATACACTTACAGTTACAAGGTGTATTAATTACCGGTCAAAATGTACCGGAAACGAGAACCACTTCACTTGCGTGTCCTACACGACCGATTGTATAGTGAAATCACGTTATACTTTATAATTTACAAACACGCTTAATCGAAGCAGACAAATCTTTATAATTCACATTTACGAAAGTCGTTGCGTCACCATTAACGGAAACAAAGCAATACCTAATTCGAGTAAATCTGGAAAAAGCAGACTAGAACGGCAACTAAAATGTTGGTAACAATTGCTACAAGGCATAGCCCTAGGCCCCTGGTAAACCCATGCTTCTAACTCAAAATGAAGACAAAATGTTTGTCACCAGTTCATCATAGCCTTTTGATATGTGCAATTATTACTATTTAGTTTTTCGCTATGTTGGTTACTGTATAGGTGTTTGCGATCTGAGTCGTTTTGGTTGGATTGCCGTTCCATCGCCCCGGGTGGACGACCTGAACGGTAGGAGGTATTCTACTTGAAACTATTGTTTGGTTGCCGTAAGCGATCTCTTTCCTTCCGATTGTCAGGTCGTTCTATGCGTCACGGAGAGAAACCTCCAAACAATCTCTGTAGAAGTAGATACAGTCACCTCATTTCTATATACCCACCCCCTCAGGCTGTACGTGGGACGTATATGGTTGGGGTGACAGTAGGACGTGTGGGGATATAGGTTTCCCATAGCCCGAACTGTCACCTGCCAATGATAACAAAATGACTACTGTATAGGTCTACTTAAACGTGGTTAGCACTGGCGTAGGAACGGCGTCGGTACTGAGAGGAGTGTTGAACCAGTCTTAGCCGGAGAGAACCTGTCTCAGATCGGGCCCGGGTTCGTAGCCTCAGCCCTTAGTGCCTATTTCGGGCGGACGTGGTACAGTTAGTTGCCCATGCTGCAGCGGTCAGTTGCCAAGTGGACAATTGCCCAATGGACATTTGCTCCGAGACAAAAATGTATACAAGTGAAATAAAAAAAAGTCATATTTTATAACAATATACTATTTAACAGTATAATAATTAACCAATTTTACTAACTCCAATAGCTGCCAAGGTGTTTGAATCAATAATAATGAAATGGGTGGATGAAACAATTGAAGGAGAAATTGATGCTAAGCAATTTGGAGGAATTAGCTGAACGTCCACAACAGATGTTCTTGTCGAACTGGTTCATATGTGGTATAAGGCGACAGATAAATTGAATTCTTATGTCAGAGTTGTAATGCTAGACTTTAGCAAAGCGTTTGATCTTATTAATCATCATTTGTTGCTAGATAAGCTACAATCGTATGGGTTGCCTCCACATATTTTAAGATGGATGGCAACATTTCTATTAGACAGAGCTCAACGAGTAAAAATAGGAAATGAATATTCCCATTCTGGTCATCCCAATGGGGGAGTACCGCAAGGGACATTGTCTGGACCTAAATGTTTCCTTGTTTACATAAATGATTTAAGAACTACTGTTCCACTATATAAGTATGCAGATGATAGTACGTTATTTGAAATATGCGACAGAAAGGGTGTATCTGTTATATAAGAGTCGGTTGATATTGCTGCTAGATGGACAGAAAAGAATGACATGAAAATTAATTCGGAAAAATCATAAGAAATAATCATTAGTTTTGCACAAGATGGCAATTTCAGAAGCACAATCCCGAATATAAACATTGATGGGAGTTATGTAGCACAAGTTTGCCATGCCAAACTATTAGGTGTGACCATTTCTCAGGATCTGACATGGAACAAACACGTAGATACTATTGTGAAAAAAGCTGGTAAACGCTTGTACATGTTATATCAGTTAAAGCGTGCAGGGATTACACAGAAAGATCTGGTCAGTGTATATGTTAGTGTGGTGAGACCAGTTCTAGAATATGCATGTCCTGTATGGCACACTAACTTGCCCCAATAACTGTCTGACAATATTGAAGTTATAAAAAGGGCATTAAAATGTATTTTTCCTGGATTGGGCTACGCAGAGATACTAAGATGTGTTAACCTGAATACGTTAAATGTAAGACGGGAGAGCATTTGTCAAAAATATTTTGATAAAATTAAAGTCGGCACACATAGATTAAATTATCTGCTGCCTGACAAAAGACATACCGAGTATAATATTAGACAAGAAAATGTGTACCCGTTACCAGTTACTAGAACGAATAAATTCCGCAACTCCTTTATACTGTAGGCTTTATACAACTGTCAGTAAAAAGGTTATTAATACGGTATGATTTGCGGTATCAAATGTATTTCTATTGTATTTGTATGATGTTTTGATGAGTTAATTGTAACTTATTGTAATGTCAATCCAACTCAGTTGAGTTGCTAATAAAACTTATTATCTGTTAAAACCCCTAACCCCTTAATATGCATGTAAGTTATTATAGTTCTCCTCCTCTTTATGCATATACACCAATTTATTTGGCATTGAACAGCTGTTCACGTTTTCATTTGATCACTGGTCAACTGTTCACGGGTGAATTGTCCACTGGGCAATTGTCGGACATTACCCCAGATATCTTGAGGTAAAAAAAGGCAAGTTCTTATATAGCGCAGTATCCAGTCCTCAGGACCGTTCAATGCGCTTTACACTTTACTTCCCTGACAGACCTGTTCACTCAGACACCATCTCGGCTTCTCTGGGAAGCATCCAGCCATATGCTACAATTAATGCGCGAAGGCTGCTCGTACACATATTCACCATTGTCTATAGCCAGGTACTCATTTATACAGCTGAGTAAACTGGAGCAATGTAGAGTGAAAAAGCTTGCCCAAGGTTTTAACACCGCAGCACAGGATTCGAACCCGGGTTCTCGTAGTCGAGAGTCCGAAGCTCTACCCCTGGGCCATTGCGCTCTACAATGTAGGGGTGCTGTTCAATTTAGTTTCGCCCTGGTTTGGAAATTGGGATCGGAGGTTCGCAGATGTTGTCCGACTTTACGTCTATAACTCCAAAGCCGCGACAACAACTAGGTGTAGTTTCATTTGAAACGTTTAATTACTAGCACTAAGCACTGGGAATACAGCGGCCTGGAGCACAGTCGACGTACTCAGAAGGACACTCAGAGGCCGAGCGATTGCACAGGAAGATGTCATCGAGTTGTGTTGACAAAATGCATCTAAACAGCCGGAAAGGTTTCGACACAGCCACGGTTGTGCCCTTCATGTCTATGTCGATACTTTAACTACTTCGTGCCGAGAGGTCGTTAAGGAGGAACTCTCCAGTGTCGACTGTTTCTGTTGTGCTTGCTCGGTCTGTCTGCACCAACGCCTTTAAGGAGGATTTTATGAGAGGAAAGAATATATACAATTAAGTATTGACAGATTCCTGCATTAAGTCAACCAGTGTCGTTGTCTGGATGTTATTTACCAGAAGGATTGCCGAAGAGTTTAACACAATCAAATATCCCCGATATCTACTAATAGCAGTATTGGTTTATTAAATGTTATAAAGGTTGTAATGTGAATTAAATTGTAAACTTATGTGAATTAAAGTATTATCATGAATTGGTATTATGTAAATGAATAAAAACAATTCCATATTTTGTTGTTTTTATAATTATATACTAACGCACACAGGAATATATGCACGAACACACACGCACACATGTACATACATGCACACACCTACATGCATACGCATACACACACGCTCACACCCACACGGCACGCACGCTCACACGCACGCTCGCACACACGCTCACCAGTCCACACACACACGCACGCACGCACGCACGCACACACACACACACACACACACATATATATATATATAATTATATATATATAGTTAAATATATATATATATAATTATATATATAGTTATATATATATAATTATATATATAGTATATATATATATATATATATATATATATATATATATATATATATATATTATATATATATATATATATATATATATTATATATATATATATATATATATATATATATATATATATATATATATATATATATATATATATATATATACGCAAGCGCGCTCACGCATGCGCACATATATGC
>OZ024863.1:40442616-40445116 GCA_964017155.1 Oasisia sp. SBJ-2009 | reverse complement strand
TCCTACACAGTTGTAACGATTGGTCAACATCTCCCGCCAAACGATTTCGTTCGAATTAAGTCGGTGACAGTGACTACCGATTGGAAGGTGTCATCTCAACTCGACACCGCTCCTCCCCCGGCGCGGATCAACAACCCTCGCCACCCCGCTGGGGCAATATTTGAACGAGAAGCGAGGGATGGTAGAAGACGGTGTCGTGTCAGCCACTCGAGGCCGGCTGTGAGCGGGATTAACCGGCCGTCAGTGGCTGGGGTCGGTCGGTCGTTCGTTCGTTCGTTCGTTCGTTCGTTCGTTCGTTCGTTCGTTCGTTCGTTCGTTCGTTCGTTCGTTCGTTCGTTCGTTCGTTCGTTCGTTCGTTCGTTCGTTCGTTCGTTCGTTCGTTCGTTCGTTCGTTCGTTCGTTCGTTCGTTCGTTCGTTCGTTCGTTCGTTCGTTCGTTCGTTCGTTCGTTCGTTCGTTCGTTCGTTCGTTCGTTCGTTCGTTCGTTCGTTCGTTCGTTCGTTCGTTCGTTCGTTCGTTCGTTCGTTCGTTCGTTCGTTCGTTCGTTCGTTCGTTCGTTCGTTCGTTCGTTCGTTCGTTCGTTCGTTCGTTCGTTCGTTCGTTCGTTCGTTCGTTCGTTCGTTCGTTCGTTCGTTCGTTCGTTCGTTCGTTCGTTCGTTCGTTCGTTCGTTCGTTCGTTCGTTCGTTCGTTCGTTCGTTCGTTCGTTCGTTCGTTCGTTCGTTCGTTCGTTCGTTCGTTCGTTCGTTCGTTCGTTCGTTCGTTCGTTCGTTCGTTCGTTCGTTCGTTCGTTCGTTCGTTCGTTCGTTCGTTCGTTCGTTCGTTCGTTCGTTCGTTCGTTCGTTCGTTCGTTCGTTCGTTCGTTCGTTCGTTCGTTCGTTCGTTCGTTCGTTCGTTCGTTCGTTCGTTCGTTCGTTCGTTCGTTCGTTCGTTCGTTCGTTCGTTCGTTCGTTCGTTCGTTCGTTCGTTCGTTCGTTCGTTCGTTCGTTCGTTCGTTCGTTCGTTCGTTCGTTCGTTCGTTCGTTCGTTCGTTCGTTCGTTCGTTCGTTCGTTCGTTCGTTCGTTCGTTCGTTCGTTCGTTCGTTCGTTCGTTCGTTCGTTCGTTCGTTCGTTCGTTCGTTCGTTCGTTCGTTCGTTCGTTCGTTCGTTCGTTCGTTCGTTCGTTCGTTCGTTCGTTCGTTCGTTCGTTCGTTCGTTCGTTCGTTCGTTCGTTCGTTCGTTCGTTCGTTCGTTCGTTCGTTCGTTCGTTCGTTCGTTCGTTCGTTCGTTCGTTCGTTCGGTCGGTCGGTCGGTCGGTCGGTCGTTCGGTCGGTCGGTCGGTCGTTCGGTCGGTCGGTCGGTCGTTCGGTCGTTCGGTCGTTCGGTCGGTCGTTCGTTCGTTCGTTCGTTCGTTCGTTCGTTCGTTCGTTCGTTCGTTCGTTCGTTCGTTCGTTCGTTCGTTCGTTCGTTCGTTCGTTCGTTCGTTCGTTCGTTCGTTCGTTCGTTCGTTCGTTCGTTCGTTCGTTCGTTCGTTCGTTCGTTCGTTCGTTCGTTCGTTCGTTCGTTCGTTCGTTCGTTCGTTCGTTCGTTCGTTCGTTCGTTCGTTCGTTCGTTCGTTCGTTCGTTCGTTCGTTCGTTCGTTCGTTCGTTCGTTCGTTCGTTCGTTCGTTCGTTCGTTCGTTCGTTCGTTCGTTCGTTCGTTCGTTCGTTCGTTCGTTCGTTCGTTCGTTCGTTCGTTCGTTCGTTCGTTCGTTCGTTCGTTCGTTCGTTCGTTCGTTCGTTCGTTCGTTCGTTCGTTCGTTCGTTCGTTCGTTCGTTCGTTCGTTCGTTCGTTCGTTCGTTCGTTCGTTCGTTCGTTCGTTCGGTCGGTCGGTCGGTCGGTCGGTCGGTCGTTCGGTCGGTCGGTCGTTCGGTCGGTCGGTCGTTCGGTCGTTCGGTCGTTCGGTCGGTCGGTCGTTCGTTCGTTCGTTCGTTCGTTCGTTCGTTCGTTCGTTCGTTCGTTCGTTCGTTCGTTCGTTCGTTCGTTCGTTCGTTCGTTCGTTCGTTCGTTCGTTCGTTCGTTCGTTCGTTCGTTCGTTCGTTCGTTCGTTCGTTCGTTCGTTCGTTCGTTCGTTCGTTCGTTCGTTCGTTCGTTCGTTCGTTCGTTCGTTCGTTCGTTCGTTCGTTCGTTCGTTCGTTCGTTCGTTCGTTCGTTCGTTCGTTCGTTCGTTCGTTCGTTCGTTCGTTCGTTCGTTCGTTCGTTCGTTCGTTCGTTCGTTCGTTCGTTCGTTCGTTCGTTCGTTCGTTCGTTCGTTCGTTCGTTCGTTCGTTCGTTCGTTCGTTCGTTCGTTCGTTCGTTCGTTCGTTCGTTCGTTCGTTCGTTCGTTCGTTCGTTCGTTCGTTCGTTCGTTCGTTCGTTCGTTCGTTCGTTCGTTCGTTCGTTCGTTCGTTCGTTCGTTCGTTCGTTCGTTCGTTCGTTCGTTCGGTCGGTCGTTCGTTCGTTCGTTCGTTCGTTCGGTCGGTCGGTCGGTCGGTCGGTCGGTCG
>OZ024863.1:40430116-40432616 GCA_964017155.1 Oasisia sp. SBJ-2009 | reverse complement strand
CTTCTAATACCACACCGACTTCTAATACCACACCGACTTCTAATACCACACCGACTTCTAATACCACACCGACTTGTAATACCACACCGACTTGTAATACCACACCGACTTGTAATACCACACCGACTTGTAATACCACACCGACTTCTAATACCACACCGACTTCTGATACCACACCGACTTGTAATACCACACCGACTTCTAATACCACACCGACTTCTCTGGGAACTATTACACCACGTTGCAATAACTACTCACACACAACAATCCACCCTGTTTGTGGTCGGTTGCTCAGTTACATAGCTGCACGAAGTAATGCAGCACGCGGTTAACCAAAATGTCTAAATTTCGAAACGGCAACAAAAAGTTTCGAACGCAGATTCACTTGACTCACTGGGTCCGATATGCTAACATTATGCCACAGCGAACAGCCGTGTAGATATATCGAATAATTGTGCAAGAGGGACGTGTTTCTGCTAACTACAATATACACCATCGAATGGTTACACTTATAGACCCGGTTCACAAATAGAGTCAGTTCTTTACAACTGCGCCAGATGGCAACACTTGTGTTAACTTCAGCGACACCAGACGGCGATTTTCGCGGGTTTACAGGTAGATTCCAAAACTCTTCTAAGATGGGTTTGATCTGTAGACAGTCTGAGATTTGATATCGCTACACAGTGTTGTCTTATCTCTTCTGATGTGAATGTGTGTGCTGTTTCATACGTATAAGATATTTAACATAACATTTATTCTATTTCTAAAATTGAAAGAACTCCAGTGTCGAATCTACTTCGTTGTCATTGCATTAGTCAGCTCAGCGTGGGATGTGACCATTGCTACTGTTCACCCATCCTTGTTTCACTCCTGCTGCCATCTATCCACGCATCTTGTCCTCGATGACCTGGCTACGTTTTTTTTTTGGAGAGTTTTTAACCAGAATACCACCCTGCATATAATATGCGCTCTTCGTGAAAACAATCGCGTAGGTCCTATTTAAGTCCTGTTCTATCATCAGTTCTGGTATTTCATTTCCTCTTTCCTCGTCATTGTTGCAATCTGGCGAAAATCTGAAACCATTATCACGGAATCAAAGTCGCGCACCTCACGGTTGAGTTCTTCCCGCGGTCAGAGTACCCGGACGGTGTATGCTGTCGCCATCTGGTGGATGCTTTGCGTAACACATGTTACTTTTATTCGAAGACGCAATAGATTTCGTCGATCCCGCACCTTTAGCGAATTCGCGGCAGGAAACACTGTTGAAAATCGGCAACAATTCCTCTCGACGGACGCGTCGTTCAATTATAACTAGACATATGTGTCCTGTCTCACGCTGGGTCCCGGATCTGTTCTGACAAGTTTCCGTCAGTAATTCAATGCTGACTCCGACAAAAAAACGTGCACTCAGGATGGTGCGGGGAGGAAACCCGAGCGGATGGCACCATTAGGACAGGAGTAGAAAGGATTGAAAAAGCATCAGACAATAAAATAAACGAATGATTGTGTCGTTTCGGTGATTCGCCGGGTCGAGCGGAGGCGTCACGCCGTAAGTAAACACATCACGTGGCGGCAGCAACGGGGACCACGTCAGTGATGATGATGACGATGATGACGATGATGATAATGACGGTGGTGATGGTGATGATTATTATCATTTATTATGATTATTATGATTATCATGATAATTATGATAATTATGATAATTATGATAATTATGATAATTATGATTATTATGATTATTATGATTATTATGATTATTATGATTATTATGATTATTATGATTATTATGATTATTATGATTATTATGATGATTATGATGATTATGATGATTATGATGATTATGATGATTATGATGATTATGATGATTATGATGATTATGATGATTATGATGATTATGATGATTATGATGATTATGATGATTATGATGATTATGATGATTTTGATGATTATGATGATTATGATGATTATGATGATTATGATGATTATGATGATTATGATGATTATGATGATTATGATGATTATGATGATTATGATGATTATGATGATTATGATGATTATGATGATTATGATGATTATGATGATTATGATGATTATGATGATTATGATGATTCTGATGATTCTGATGATTCTGATGATTCTGATGATTCTGATGATTCTGATGATTCTGATGATTCTGATGATTCTGATGATTCTGATGATTCTGATTATTGTGATTATTGTGATTATTGTGATTATTGTGATTATTGTGATTATTGTGATTATTGTGATTATGATTACGATTACGATTACGATTACGATTACGATTACGATTACGATTACGATTACGATTACGATTACGATTACGATTACGATTACGATTACGATTACGATTACGATTACGATTACGATTACGATTACGATTACGATTACGATTACGATTACGATTACGATTACGATTACGATTACGATTACGATTACGATTACGATTACGATTACGATTACGATTACGATTACGATT
>OZ024863.1:40405116-40425116 GCA_964017155.1 Oasisia sp. SBJ-2009 | reverse complement strand
TCGGGAAACTGGGTTACGTTCGTTCGTCGCAGTCTAACATGACGTCGGGAGAGGGAGGGGGGTGGGGGGAGTGTTGGTGTTAAACCAATTTTTTGCGATTACTTTCTCAAATTTCTTGAATGTCTTACTTCATAAACAGTTGCTGCCTGGCTGGCGTAAAAGAACAAGCTAAATCGTGTAATGTCGGTCGTGTCGTGTTAACTATTTAGTCGCGCTCACTTAAGTGTCTTTTTAATGGCACCCTGCAGAACACTGTAGGAGGCGCCTTTAAAGTGGTATTTACGCACGATGGTTTGATGGTTTGGACAACTGGGAAGTTGCGTTTATCCTACTGATTTCATAACTTTCGAAGCATCGTCATCGTGAATACAGTAGTGTTAAGTACAATATGTAGGCATATAGATTATACGACAATATGTAACAAGACTGGACCAGATTGTCATCTGAAAGAAGAAACTTCTTATGGCTAAGTGGACAAGGAAGTCTTTGGCCTATCGAGACTCGATCACGTGTTTTATCTGTATGAATAGCGATAATAGTTACTCAGTCCTCAGTAATATGTTATTAATTTAATGTGTTTCAAAATCAGAATGAATAGAATGAAGTCATGGCAGGTAATTAAGCATGATGGATGACAGACGCGTGAGCGCACCTGTTATTTAAACTTCCGTTCCAAACACGAGCCATCGTCCTTAATGTTTTGACTTATGTTGTTTGACGTCTGAAGATCGTGCCCCCCACCCCGTTCCTTTCACCCCTCCCACTCCCCCTCCCGCCACCGTTTGTTCCACTCCCCCATTTGGTATCGTGCATTCCTATCTGACGCCTTCGCGGAGCTTGGTTTACGTATCACCGAGAAACGACGCGACGCACGCGATATATCGATGTCAGTAACGGAATTCACGTGTCCTCGTCGACAACACTCTCTATTATACGTGCTCATTTCAATCACTCTACTGTTCATATTATGGAAACAGAGAGAAAACCAAAAAAAAAACAGGCCTAGTTTTCAACAAGCTAGCCGTTCACGTTGACAAGTCACAAGGAACTATATAGTTCTGCTATATTGCTATGCATCAAAGTCACATATGGAGCAACTATATATATATATATATATATATATATATATATATATATATATATATATATATATATATATATATATCACGCTTTTAAGTGAATGCATAATGATTCTAGTTATTTATAATGCACTGATCTGGTCGGTAGTTTGGCGTTTATATAATTACAAATCTCATTAATTTTGTTTAACCCAACATGCAGTTACATCAACTACGTAATAATGTTTCATGTTTAAAATCTTTATTACTGTACTCCATTTTTGGTCATGTAAAATGGAATTCCATATGAACAAATCATATTACACTTTTAAAGATGACGATCCATCCGGTCTTTTAATGCGGTTAAATGGTCTTTGTAAATGTAGTCAGGCATACCTTACTTCATTGTGAAACCATGTATTTCAAATTGTTTAAAAGATAACTATAGCAAAGCGTTTTGCATTGTTAAAAGTGTTGATCCATCGACATGTTATAACTACTAATGTATAGGGCCCGTAAGTGTGTCACGATAAATGGCGTGACTCCGCGCGATTGGAGCTCATTGGGGTCTATAAGCGAGACAATTGGGGACTGGTCACAAGAATAATACACAATAAAATAGTTTACGGGATTTGCATTTTACATTGCTGTACATTGTGGTTTCGATAAGCACTTATATTTGACAAGTTGTCTAAATTCGCATAATCATAACACATGTGTACGTTTGCCCCAAACAGGTTGTACTACGCGAAAAATGGCACTTTTCATTATTAGTCAAGATCGCCAAACGCAAGTACTTGCCGCTATTGCCATGGCAACCACCATTATAATCGATTAAAATTCATGATTTCCGTGATCACTGTCACCGGCAAAGTGTTCCACAGCTTCTGCTTGTAATAATCCTTCGGACAGTATAACTGAAATAGTTAGACTGGAACCGTTCGATTATTACAACCAAAAACAAAACGAAGTCCTATACGTTAACTTGGAGAATATGGACCTCCTGCCCCCAACTGCCCCCAGCCTCGTTTTCGCGCGCGAGACTTACACGCCCTATTGCAACGAAACAGAGTCGCAATATCCGTAAGCCAGTCGTCAACATCGGTTGACCAATCACATTGCCTTTAGCGAGTCTGGTTTGTTGACTTTGTGAAATGGCGTCTGTGAAATGTTAGATGACGTAGAAGTATTGCTCTTAGCATTCGGTAAATATATTTATTCGTTATTACGATCACGATTTATCACATTATATCCTCTTTCCGACTTCCTAGTTACGTCACTTCCTAGGAAGTACGTTGAATGCATCAACTCGGGGGTTGTTATCACCCACTGACTTCGTATACAGCTGTACACAGCGGAACGCTTGTCCACGTTTCGTTGGCGAAAGTTTTAAGTTATGAACTCGTTTGTAGCGCAGTCGCTCATGGGTAGAGCTTCGGACTCTCGACTACGACAACCCGGGTTCGAATCCTGTGCTGCAGTGTTAAGACCTTGGGCAAGTTGTTTACTCTACATTGATCCAGTTCACTCAGTTGTATAAATGATTTCCTGGCTATAGACAGTGGTGGACGAGCAGCCTTCGCGCATTAATTGTAGCATATGGCTGTATGCTTCCCAGAGAAGCCGAGATGGTGTCTGAGTGAACAGGTCTGTCAGGTAAGTAAAGTGTAAAGCGCTTTGAACGGTCCTGAGGACTGGATACTGCGCTGTATAAGAACTTGCCTTTTACTTGCTAAACACAAGTTAGCGGACAATGCATTTTAATCATGTGTATTCTAACATGAAGAACATAAAATCACAGCAATAACCGAGAAACACACACGCATTTATAATGGATAATATAATCCGTTCAGCATAGAGTACAATAAAAATTATTTCGACGAATTTACATTCCGTACGTCGACCCACAGACTTGGGCCGAGGAATATCGACGTATGTGGGCCCTCCTCGGCCGGAGACAGTCGAGATGTCGGTAACTGTGACATCTTCTCCTTCTAAGACGTTGAGTTAACGTCATCGGGCGCCGGACAGGCCGTCACAGACAGCACGGTCGGCCGGCGTCTCCGGGGCGAGCGTCGGCTGTCATTGTGGCGGCATCTGCCGCACTAGGCGCAACCAGCGGCCGGTCGATGGCCCGGAAACACAAGCGTTTCTGTAGCCGAGTGGGACGGGGGCAGCGATTGTACCGAGCCGTTGAGACGGACGCGGCGGGTCGGACGTGGCGACAGGAGGCGCCGGGTCGGAACAATGGACCGAGAGGTGTCCAGTGAAGCAGGCGGAATCCGGACCGACAGCACCACGGCTGCCAGCGGCGGGCGGGAGTCGGAACGTGGGCGGGCGTGAAGAACGGGGTTGCGGGTGTCGGGGAAGAGGCGTTCTGTGATGCGGGGTGTGGTATGAAGGAACTGGGGTTGGGGGTGCGGGGGTGCAGCTAGATAGAACATATATAGTTCCCAGTGCGATGGCTCGGAACTGATGTGAAATGTCTACCCCCGGCCTTCGTAACCCCGCCCCCTTCAAAGTTATCTTCTCGTATTGACATCTGGTTGACATACCGAATTAAAATTTTGCGTTTCAACAAGTATCTGATTAAAAATGATCCATTTTATTTTAACACTACATTTCTTTTAACTTTGGCTCTGAGTGTTTTGAATGTATAAGGTGAAAGATGGTTAGAAGCAAGGTTTATAGTATACTGCATAATGGTGTTTGAAACTCTTGTACGACGGAAGTAAACTGTAATAAATTGAGTCTTTGTTGAGCAATGACTTCGCTGAGCAATGACTTCGTGTTGTCATAAAGTTGCACGTTTATTAAGCGGGTGATAGATTAATGAAACTAACTATCTACACACTGTAAACATTCTAGCATTGTGAATATACTCACATATATGAAAGCAACACTTGTTCCTACAATAAGATGAGTTCCTTGTCCATAACTATGATATCTGCACTTAAATGGGCCGACGAAGTTGAAACAGTTGTGATGTCGATCAAGTGAAGTCGAAAGTTGATGTAATATTTTATTTATGATAACATTACACATACAACACATAACAGCTTACATAGAACGCAGAGTCGATTTGACGTAAGCGTTACATAAACGGCATCCCTCAAATTTCCGGGTACAACGTATGTGTTGACCAGAGACATCTATACTACACATCACACAACCCATAATACCATCGCCAACGTTACGCCGTATCTCGCGAGACTCGCGCGCAAGTCTCGTGTCTTTACGTGAATATCGTAGCCGTACGCGTTTCTCGGGATTGCACACAAGTCTCGTGTCACACGCGAAGTCTCGAGATCTCTGGCGATGCGATTACATAATTTTATAAATGATTGAATCAACGAGATATATAGCAGAAATTAACTGCTGATTCAGTGTACGTTTTATGAGAAATTAGTCCAATATTAGAAAGGACCGGCGAACTACCAGATGTGAAATGCTTTGATTTCTAGATGTCATGTGACTTGTGTTTATTTGACGTTCGTTGGGTTATCTAATTTGTGTGCGTGTGCGCGCGCGTTTGTATGTGTATGTTTATGTGTCTGTGTGTCTGTCTATTGTGTGTGTTGAATATCACCACATGTGTCACTATGTGTGTCAATGTGCGTCAATATGGGTGTCAGTCGTGTGTCACTGTGTACGTCATTCGGTTTGCGTCACTGTATGACACGGTTTGTGTCATCGCATAAGTCATTGTATGTGTGTCACCAACATACTTACGTATGTCTATTTGATTACTGAAATGAACGCATATATTGATACACACAAGAAAGTACGCCTTAGAGAATAGATCCACTAACTTACACAATATCACATTGACGACTATTTATAATATTTATACCGATATTGTGCAGATCGGATTCATTGCACTGGTCACATGACTTCATGCAATTACCTGTGAGTGACACCTGGCGGCTATACAATTGCACAACGGAGACACGTACAAACTAGACATCTCCGAGTTACGCAAATTACTATTATTTACGCCATTGATATTTAACAAGCAAACATGTATCTCTGACGACATCCCCCATTCTCAAATATCCGCGGGTAAATAGCGTCGGCCATCCGATATTAATGTATGCAACAGTCTGTGCCCTGTGAACCGTTCCGAAACAAACGCTTACACAGTGGCTCCGTCACGGCGGCAAGGTTCATTTCCTGACAACCAAACTATTCAATTTATGAATTGAATAACCGGCGAAAACAAAACGCGTATACGTGCCACTTAGCCGCAGAAACTAAGCCGACGACAATTCAACGTAATTATAATTCACTGTTCCAGATGCGTAATGCATCCAGTATAGACTGTCTGGCGAAACTATCGCGGCTTGCGCAATGTTCTGTCGCGTTTTCGACCCGAGTCCTTCCATTAAAACAATGGTAAATCTACATAACAATCCCATCATGCAACACTGTCTGTAGTGATGACGTGGGATTAGTTGATTTTCTCGGCGGTAGGTGTCGCGCAATGTTCTGGCGCGTTTATGACCCGAGTCCTTCCATTAAAACAATGGTAAATCTACATAACAATCCCATCATGCAACACTGTCTATAGTGATGACGTGGGATTAGTTGATTTTATCGGCGGTAGGTGTCGCGCAATGTTCTGGCGCGTTTATGACCCGAGTCCTTCCATTAAAACAATGGTAAATCTACATAACAATCCCATCATGCAACACTGTCTATAGTGATGACGTGGGATTAGTTGATTTTCTCGGCGGTAGGTGTCGCGTAGCTGTACAAGTGCGACTGCGCCTCGTCGACGCTGACGTCAGATTTGTGTGACTCCAAGGAGACGGCAGCGGCGGTCGCCATGGCGTTGTAGTTGTAGCTGAAAGTGGCCAGGTTGGGAAGGAATGCCGGTGGGTAGGGGAGGAACAGACTGCGGCCGCTGGCGCTCGTGTAGCCGTAAGACAGCGGGCTCGGCCCCATGGCGAGCGGCGAGAACGCGGACTTAGCGTCCTCGGCCGTCGGGCTGGAGTAGTTGAGTCGGCCGGTGAGAGCGTAGGGCGACGGGGGGAGCGGAGGCGCCGAGCCGTACAGCAGCGAGGCGTCGGCGGCGTGGTTGTTGAGGACCTGGTCGATGGCCTGCAGAAAGTTCCCCTGACAGTCCTGCAGGGTCAGCTGGAGCTCAGACCGCTTCACGCGCGGGAACAAGAGGAAGAGGAGATCAATGGGAGCGCGCCGGGGAGACACCGGGACGGCCGACGGAGACCACGGCTCCGTGCCGACCGGACTGCCGGCGCCCGACGTCGCCGAGCTGGTCGGGGTGTGTCCCGCCGACTTCGGCGACTCGCTCGGGGTGTAGGCGCGACTGCCCTCGGCGTCGTCAGCCTCCAGCCGCTTGTCCGTGACGATGACGAGCTTCGGCGGGACGTCGTCCGGTGTGACTGCGGGAGAGGAGAAGCCGGGCGGCGGGGAGGGAGGGCGGTAGGGAGCCATAGACGGACGACATCCCTCGCTGTCCTCCCGACACAAGGCGGGCCTCTTGCGCGGCGGCTCATCTGTGGAGAAAAGTAGTGGTCAGTTAAGGGGTCAACTGTGTCCAGTTTTAGAAATGTTTGCAGTGTATGTACTTAGTACGGTCTTACAAGTTACAGTAGCAACTGTAACTGTTCGCAGGGAGTAAATGTCGATATTGAAAACGAAAACGAAAATGAAATAAAATGTAATAAAACACGTTATAAGTTACTATTAATTGTACACATACACACACGCATGTATATATATATATATATATATATATATATATAATATTATACATTCACGTTTATATATGAAAACATGCGTATTGTAACAGTATCTAAATATACATATATACGTACACACATACACACATATATATATATATATATATATATATATATATATATATATATGTATATATATAGGCCTATATATATATGCATTATATATATATATATTATATATATAATATATATATTATATTATATATATAATTACTAGAGCATGAGATTATAATGTATATTGATTCTATACTAATACTCATATATATATATATATATATATATATATATATATATATATATATATATATATATATATATGTATACATATATATTAACTCAAACGATATATATATTAACCCAAACGATATATATATTAACCCTAAGATATATATATATATATATATATATATATATATATATATATATATATATATATATACATTATATAATTTATATACAGTATTATATATACATACATTACATACATACATTATATACATTCCTTTTTCATATATGAAAGCATATGTGTAACAATATCTAAATATACATTAAATACATACGTACGTACATGTGTACGCACGTACATGTGTACGCACGTACATGTGTACGCACGTACATGTGTACGCACGTACATGTGTACGCACGTACATGTGTACGCACGTACATGTGTACGCACGTACATGTGTACGCACGTACATGTGTACGCACGTACATGTGTACGCACGTACATGTGTACGCACGTACATGTGTACGCACGTACATGTGTACGCACGTACATGTGTACGCACGTACATGTGTACGCACGTACATGTGTACGCACGTACATGTGTACGCACGTACATGTGTACGCACGTACATGTGTACGCACGTACATGTGTACGCACGTACATGTGTACGCACGTACATGTGTACGCACGTACATGTGTACGTATGAACACACATTACATTACATATATACATTGTCACACAACTGTGAAAGAATACATAATACATTTAAATAATATACAGCCGCTTTGATAACTAAAAATACAACTAATATCGCCAACAAACCGATAACGTAATCACCCGTATGTCGCAAACCGTGTCGATTTTGTTTTTAATTTAATTTACCTTGTATGTATAAATTCAATAACCTAATAACAACTTGCCCGTTCTACGCATGATTAACACCGCGAGAAAATCGCCCGGTAATTTGGAACCGTGAAACATTAACCGCTATACCATTATAAGAGCTGCGCTGTGCTTCTAACTAGATGCGTATTTCAATGTTTACACCCTGTATTCTAGAAACGGGAAATAAACATTTGATGGAATTCCCCTGTCCGTACACCGATGATCGAGAGATACGATGGGATTCCCCGACTCGAGGAAACTAGAGCGTCAGAATTCCCCGACGGTTAATAATACCACATTGTAAAACGCATGCGTGCGCGGCACTAAACGATCGTGTGCGCTTTAGTTTTGGCAAGTTCTATAATACGTAGACGGATTCTCAAACACTGACTTGTCGACTTCTATACATAAAATTGGGCTAACGATTTTTTTGCTATTTTTAGTTCCGCCGTACCCAAACGATTGCGCAATTTCTATACACTGATGTTGCAGCCGGTTTTGTTTGGTTAACTTTCTAAGCCCCGTATATGATAACCGGTTATTATTGTGATAAGTCCTCTTCCTTACAGTTCATCGATCGTTTCTCAGAAGAGATGAAATTACCGGCTTCTTTCGTCTACTGATTGTCAATTTGATTTTGCCGTTCGGTAACGCAGACAAACTCTATAATTATTGGGGAACTTTGCCGCGGGCTGAAGAGTTGATGGTGTTGAACGGTGAAGCACGTGGCAATATTTTAAACAATACATATCAAATATTACTAACCATAGAAATATACATAACACATAATAATTATATTATTATAACGTTTAAATAAAAATACCATAAATATAAACATGACCTCGCCAAACATCCTAGCAGATAGCATCGTAGCATCGTACACGTATGAATTAGTTATTAATAAAATGATGAAACAGTGGCGATGTTGACAACGTTAAATCCAGTTTAAACTATATACAGCATAACAAATAAATTAAGAGATTTTATACGTTGGAAGTATGTACTAAATAAAGCTTTCTGAACAACGTGCGTTCGGATCCGCGGAATGTATAGTTCATAAGACAAGAAAATAATATATTATGTAATATAATGCACACAATGGAGTATATGATTTATACACAAGCGGAATGCATGCATGTATTCATATTATTCTACAATAAATAGAAAGGCAACGCTAATTAAACATATTAATTATAACTTTGATAAATTTACAAGTTCTTACTTAACTGGTAAAGATTGATGCAGATAACCTCAAAATGTATGTTTTAATATATTCATAATGACATCTGCGTTTTGGAAAATTATTAAGCCATATTTTACTTACACCATCATGTAACACCAGGCAGATTAAAAAAAATTGAAAGAAAATAGTTTACAAATTGTTATCAGTGGTGATTCATATTCATTATTATTAAAGTTCGCTAACAATCAGCACATTATAAACTTGTCATTTCTGCTTAATTTGTGTAAGTAGGCCTTGTGGCGGCTTGTGCCAGTTTGCCAAGCTTTGACTTAATCTTTACGCTTTGGCGTAAGACAATGTCTCCGATGCAGAGGTCTTACGAAAGCATGACGTCATTTCTATTGTCCACCGGCGAATTCATTGTTCATTTTGTGCAACTGAGCGGAAAGCGTAATTAATTTACTATTTAAAAAATCAATAAGCTAGTCGACCATCCGTGAACAGGATATACGAAGTAATTTCTGACTAAAGTATCATAACATGAACAAGATGAAGCGGGTTAAGTGCATGTTTATCAGTAAAGTAACTGGTCACGGAGAAGGACTCTTCAATGATAATGATAATTATGATTAAGAGTACGGAAAACTTATGTAATACAACAGTTTTACTTCGAATCAATGGCTGTTTAAAAAATATATAAATATGATAAATGGCTTTGCACAATCAAAAACATCTCCACAATCCGACCAGTGAAATGTATTTCTATTTTCAAAATAACCAAATATCTTGTCCCGAACACAGTCATCAATAGTATTTTTTTGATTGTAAATAGCTTTCGTTTAAAAAAAACAATGTTACCATGTATTTCAGAGCTAACTTGTCTATGGTAGGTTTATTTTTAAGTAAGCACATTTGCTTTCAAATCCATGGCAGTCGTTTCACTTGAAGAATTATGACGTTTATATTATTGTTTGACAATAACATCTGTAAATTATTACAGTATTATTATTGCTTTACAAGTCAGAGTCAAATTGTAAGTATTTCGTCCCAATTAAAGAAACAGCAGCGCCCGCCGTTTACCCCAAAATCATACCAATATACTGTTCAATAATACAATTACTAGTTACATTTGCAGACGCAGCTGCTCCAACAAAGAAAAATACGTAAAACATAAAAGAAACAATTTTGAAATTCCCGTTCTTTTCTTTACTGAGTGGTGTAACAGATACTGTACTACTGTTATAATACACACTCATGATTTCGTCGGTTGTTTGATAAAGCATCCTTCTTGCAAAGATGTTGATATAAAGAAAACAAGTAAACAGTTTTATTTTATTTACACATCTATTTAATGTAATTAAATATACTTTACTTCTGTTTTTCATTTTTATTCACAAGAAACAAGCAAGTCAAATACGAAAAACTACATAACGAAATATAGCAGTGCGGCGTATGTCTAAATTTACATGTCGATGGTCATTGTAAATCCACTTATAAATCAAAAACAATTTAGTAATTAATTGTTTGAAATTACAAATATGCTCTTATTAATAAATTATAGAGTAAATATTAAAATGTGTCATTCCAATTATCAATATGTTCAATACCACGCTCAACCTGTTGTATAAATCCATTTTGTCTCAACAATTTGAAACACTTAAATATAAATTATACTCTTAGTACTTGTAAAGGTTTCCATACAACAGATGTTTCAATTTAATAATATGTTTAATAAGAACCCGAAGTATTAAGAAAGTACAACTCTTAAAAGCGAAATTTACTTATTGTTAGCTAGCGCAGTGTTTCGTTAGTAAATAAAATGCAAAATTATCTAATATATCTCATCTGAGTTGTCTCGTTATATGCACAACGTGAATTCATTAACAATACTGGCATATAAACTTGTTAAAATGAGCGATAAATGCACAAAACCTTTATTTGAAAGCCTGTAGTGTTTGTTGACGGAAAAGGGAAAACTAACCCGACAATGAAACGGTGATAGGTGCAACATGTAGAGACGACATTTAATCCACGCCATATCCACGTCTAGTACTGCGAGACTCAACTGGCTTACTGCTGGAGAAATAATAAGCGAAACTATTTGCCCCTAATACAGTTCATGTGCGTTTGCCGGCGCCTGTTGCCTAACCGAGCTTCTTTACAAACTTGTTCATACAATTGGAAGAGCATCATTAGGTCTGTGTACCACTCCTAGGTTGGTGTTATTAAGGGTATACCACTACATTAATAACCATCATTTAATAAGCTAAACTTACATACACAAACAATGCCATTGTTCTGGTGAAATATAATTAATTCGTTCATATCATCCCTTGCTTCGTAATTAATTAATAATCTCACATGGGTAATAATGAAGTGTGTAAACTGTACAGTGCGGGTGGTAGGATTCAAGATTAATGTAGACGTCAATTTGCGCCCACGGTGCTGGGGTTTTCTGTCTGTCCAGATACCTGCTAAACACCGCGAGTCTGTTGACGCGACATCTGGCAAGCATTCACTGGCAATGGTCCGCGTGCACGTCAAAGCAGGCAGCAAATTACGCGCAGACGGACCTCTAAAGAGAAACACGTGTCCCAGCACACGACGGAGCCTGCTAGCGCGATATATCTGACCAGCAAACTATGTGACAGTTGCCCGTGCAAACTCGTCACTCGCTTGTAAAACAAAACCAGATTACAACGCAGATATAGTTGAGTGCAACTGTCCAGGAGCGCCGATAAAGTTATTCGATGAAAAACACCGCACAAAGCACGCGTTTAAAATTACCCTTTGCAAGATCGTCGCAGTTGATGTTGTCAAGATCAATATGGATTCGTCTTCATTTTAAATATTGTGCCTGCTTGCTAGAGTACGACTTTAGAGGGAAATATTTAGTTTTTCTTACGGGTCTACATCCTGCAGCATCAACCAAATAACACAATTTGATTGAACTCTGTTTCGATTAACTGCAATTGCGATATCGGAATTGATTATAACTACGCAGATTAATATAAAGTTGAACTCGCTTTATTGTTTGGTTTTATAATTTCTGCATCTGATAAATGAATAGCAGCAGCGCATCATACAGCAATTATGTTCTACACAACCGACAAGTTATCGATCGATGAAAAGCTTAACTGACAGACTTCAATAAGTTATCAATGGAGATTTAATACAACTGTCGATGTTATTACACATTCTTCTGTGAACATTCAAGACGCGGAAAATGAGCATTTGTCTGTTTGCTGTTGGAAGACGTCGGCGGGTTATTGGCCGACGAAACAGCCGGTCTTATTGAGTAGTTCCCACGACACGGCGCATTCCTTTGTCGATGGAAGCGAAGAAATGAAATGAAAGAATGTTTAATACACTCGATAACCACGAGACGACACAAAGGCGAAATTAATGAGAGTCAGATGGTGGAAATGACGTTGGTCGGTAGCGCTCAGCCTACCACTCACGCCGGGCATATTGCGGCCGCTAAACACCCGTCGACGAAGACCAAAGACGCGTCTCACCAGCCAGCCCTGGCAGCGACGTTAATCGCGCGTCAAATCGCCGTCGAGAACCCTTGGTGGCAATGAGCTGGCCGAAACAGGCGGAACGAACGCCGAAGTGAAGCGAAGCTCGTCGGCCACTCGAGGAAAGGATTAGAGACGAGGACACAAGGACTTCATACACACGTCAAGTCGGTCTGGCGAGTTCATTAATCCAATCGTTCGGCCGCTCAAGCAGGTCCGCGTCAGCCGTGTTCTAACGGTGATTTACGTCAACTGTGAATTGGTCACACGACAACATAATTGCTTTTAAATCACCGGACAATAAAGCAACTCAGCCGAAAACGTCGACGTTGTGTGTATACATCAAATAAACTATAATTACGCTCATATACATTTGTGTGCCGTACAAATAGTCAGAGTTAGTTATCGAACGAGAAAATAAAAAACTATTAATTTTATTATTACATATGTCTTAAATGAAATTTAGCACATGTGTTATTTATATATATATATATATATATATATATATATATATATATATATATATATATATATATATATATATATATATATATATATATATATATATATATATAACACATGTGCTAAATTTCATTTAAGACATATGTAATAATAAAATTAATAGTTTTTTATTTTCTCGTATATATATATATATATATATATATATATATATATATATATATATATATATATATATATATATATATATATATATATATATTTATTTATTTATATTTATATATATATATATATATATATATATATATATATATATATATATATATATATATATATATATATATATATATTACAGTACTTGATCATGTTCTTCCTTTCGCAAGAACAAAATATAGCTAGTTCACAGTTCAATCACTACACGCAGGTTTAATGTTTTAGTATTTTAACAGTGGACATAACATAAATTAATAATGGTAATATATATCCATATTTCGCGATTACAGACAATTAAACTGAAACGCCTCAGATTACCCGACATCGACAACCGCGAAGCTGCGACTTGCCAGAGAAAACGCAGCAGACAAATAATAGGAACTCGTTGTTAAACAGCAACGATGACAACTTTCAAAGCCACATTTGTTCGCAAAGCTGTATCTGTTCGGGGGATCCCAGTCTAGAGATAGCAAAGAATCGGAGCGGGTTCAGGCACGGATCGGGCATCCACGGCGAAGCGTCGTGCACCCGCAAATGACACGTTTCCGTGGACAAGCCGTAAATTATCTTATATATTTAGTTCGTCGTATTGTCTGGCGAAATAACCCCCGAACAAAGTGCTCGGCAAACGTTAATACTATCTCAGCGGCATTCCCGGGTAATGTTGAGTTAAGCAATGTGTTATTGTGTCATGGGTTGTCTTTAATTTCTTACGAACACCTCACAAAGAACGCCGTCAAGTCAAGTGAAGCAGACAAGGAAATAGAGGTCTGTGTTAGGTGTTAATAGAAAACAACTATTTTGTTATTCCCCTAATTTGTCCCAATCAGGCTTGCTTTTGTGCGCCAAACTTGAATAATTGTTTAACAAATATTGTACTTATCGTACAAAACTGATAATTATGAATTTAAAGTTGAATATAATATCAATGAAGCTAAGTTGCTAAACTCTAAAATATAGTCTTTGTAATTATAAAAATTCGCAACGATAAATACTAATTTAAATCATGATGAAATGTGTTTTAATTCTCGTTGTTGGGAACCGCTGATTGGATTGTCTCTCGTTACTATGGCAACAACACCATAACAACAAGTAAATCTTAGACAGAGAAAGTAACAACTCACGCAATGCTCAGTATACGTTTTGTGATATCGTTGACTAAAATGTAAAGTCTAGAATTTAAAGTCACATTCACATAAAATGAAAACAAAACATATGCAGAATAATTACATGGCGCTCATTATGACTCAGTATCATTACTTAATATATTACTATGTAAATTAGATTATAGAATAACCTTTATACAACAAATGAAATTCCACAATGATGAACCGTGTCAAAAGAAAGTCAAACATCGGCCCGATACAATGGCCCTCAGCGTCGAACTAACTGGTTCCGTGTCGCTTTTGAAGGGCGAGATATTGCATTTCTCCCTTAAGTGGTTCCTTTCGCTGGGCCCTCCCATTTACCAACGACGCTTTATCTCACAAAGTGATAGGCTGTAGATTGCGTCGCAAAATAATATGGCGATGATCTGTGTCTATTGAGCATGTCATCGGTTGGAATGCAGGTTATGACATTCGGCGCGATCTTATCGCGAGTGGCAATTCATCGCACGCGACCCGGCGTGTGATGGACAGGCTAACCACGATGTGCTGGGGACACGACGTATGAGGGACAGGTAACCACGATGTGCTGGGGACACGACGTATGAGGGACAGGTAACCACGATGTGCTGGGGACACGACGTATGAGGGACAGGTAACCACGATGTGCTGGGGACACGACGTATGAGGGACAGGTAACCACGATGTGCTGGGGACACGACGTATGAGGGACAGGTAACCACGATGTGCTGGGGACACGACGTATGAGGGACAGGTAACCACGATGTGCTGGGGACACGACGTATGAGGGACAGGTAACCACGATGTGCTGGGGACACGACGTATGAGGGACAGGTAACCACGATGTGCTGGGGACACGACGTATGACGGACAGGTAACCACGATGTGCTGGGGACACGACGTATGACGGACAGGCTAACCGCGAGGTGTTAGGGACACGGCGTGGCTGTTGGGGACACGACGTGGCTGTTGGGGACACGGCGTGGCTGGACTGAGTTATCACGAGGTGTTGGGGACACGGCGTGGCTGTTGGGGACACGGCGTGGCTGTTGGGGACACGGCGTGGCGGGGCTGACTTATCACGAGGTGTTAGGGACACGACGTGGGCGGACTGGCTAACCACGCGGTGTTAGGGACACGACGTGTGAACCACGGTGATTCGTGACGGACGGCTCGCTCTCATCGCCCGTAGATGTTATATTGGTACCATGGATGTCACTAAAGGTTAACATCATTATTATCAATGTCTTAATTGGTTAATCAATAGTTTTCATTTATTATCTAAAAGTATTATTTATATATTATACCGCGTGCGTGCGTGCGTGTGTGCGTGCGTGCGTGCGTCCGTGTGTGTGTGTGTGTGTACGTGCACGGAACACATACGAGTGCATGCACGCCTCATGCACGCACGCATACACATACTCGCACACACACACGCACACGCGCGCGCGCACCGCCAGACATAGAAACGCGCGCACAATGCGACGTTTGTTTCCATCATAATTGATTCTAATCAGATATAACAATTTGTAAGATGTCGCTGGTTGAGGGATGCGCGCCGAACATTGCCCCCGGTGTTTCCCTCGTTATCTGAGAAACGAGCGAGAGACGGGATATACGGTATATGTTTGCAAACAGATTCGTTATCAGCGGGCGCATAGTTTCACTCATGGCGCACACAACCGCCGTTTGTTGGCTGTCCGTGGGCCGCGCGGTTCCAACGCCGTCTGACGGCTTGTCGAAAAGATAATGGACCATTGTGCGAAGACGCTCTCGGCGCTGTTTCGCAAGAAAGCAACTCGGCTCCGATTCGCTCCTTGTCCGGGAGCCTCTCTCCGCCTGTCAGTGGCGTCCCCGGCCAACAATGGGATGATGCAAATCGTCGTGACAAACACGCTGTTTACGTAAGTTGCCGTTTGTTGCAACCGTGCGCCCGCTTCGGTTCGCCCGTTCGCATCAGCTCAGTTCGGCCGCAAACCACCGCCGGCGCACGTGAAGCGGAGAGCGAGCGATGTTCAGCGTCGCGCATTCACGCAGAAAGCGCATCCCCTATATTTGTACAGGCGCCGTTGTCTTATGACTCAAAGGCGGCCACTTAAAAGTTCTGTTTTTGGAAACTGTCTCGTCAACCCTGGATGATGGGAACGCTTTTTCCACTTCTGCGGTTATCCGTCGATGTGTAAAGTCGCCCGAATCGGCAATCCGACGAGAGGTGCTCAATACTCGGTTCTACGCACGAGATATGCAGATGGGGGCCACGTTAGTCATTGTTTAATGACGAAATGGTTTATTCTTTTCTTCTCCCATTAATGACCACTGGTCAGGTAGCTGATCATTATTGTCATTGGTCTTTAGAGTTTCCTTCGCTAGAATTAGTGAGTCCACAATAGGTTACACATTTATCCCCTGTGTGGGATTTTGTACTTCCCCTGGCATAGATAACAGATAGAAAGGACCGCCGGTTTTTAGTGTCTCTTCCGAAAGACACAGGCAAATGTGGGGTGAACGAAATTGCCCATGTTTCGAAACGGCGGGATATTGTTAAAGTGGTATCCTGGGATAATATAGCGCTAATATATGAATATGGTTTATATACTAAGATTGTGACGGTTTATATGAATGAGTATATACAAAGTGCAGGACCATATGCCATTTAGGTGTTCATACCGACAGTCACATACATACATTTCACCTTGGTATTTGATGAGTTTTTCGATAAATCCGTATATATGTATTCATATTTGCTGTCATATATTTCACCTTGGTATTTTATACGTTATTCGATGAATTTAACAGTTAACAGTTTCTACAGTTAAACTGTATATAAGTTACTTCGTGTATCTTTTCGAAGTGTCTTCATTTTAAAATACTTTACTAACCGACGTCACGCTATCACATTAATGCATCACTAAGTAACACATCACATACTACAATTGAGTTTGTTTTCACAAACGATCTAGCATGACATGTTTATTGTTTTATATATAACAATATAGAACCAGACACATGCATATACATACGTACACGTGGGTACACAACCAGATACATATATTAACTCACACACACTCACTTATACACACGCGCACAACACACACACACACACACACACACACGCACGCACGCACGCACGCACGCACTTTTCCGTGATCTACCGATTAAGACAAACATATTTCCCCGTCCACACAGTACGTTTACGCACCGATAACCCGCCGACAAATTATCACAGACGCGAAGACAGTCGGAGACAACCAATCGACGTATACTATAGTCTATAGATGCCTTCCGGAGATGACCTACTTTGGTAACTTGTTTTTATTTTTCAATGAAGCATAACACGAACAGCAAACAAAAACGCGCTAGCGTAGCGCCATAATGACGGAAATAATCATAAACACCGAGAGAAAGTTATCGGGACTGTGTCTCTCTGTCTCTAGCCATCACGCCAAGCAGGAGACAGTGCCTTGATACGCTCCCATGGGCGGCCACAATCCCCCGTTTGTCGCTGTCGATGACCGCGTGGGTCCCTACCCGGAAAATCGTCAAAGTTTCACAACTGTCTTTTGTTCTTCGAAATCAACATGACAGCTCCAGCGCGCATGAGCTGGTTCCCAGATAGCCGCGATCACGCACGGTTTTGTGGGTCTACCATCTCATTCAGGGTTTTTGTGATCCCATTGTTTCTGTGTCGTTCGTTTGTATACATAAATACAATCGATGAATTCTGCGTCGCATCGCCGCTGGCGCATCTGTCGCATGCTTGGCGGCCGTCCCGTCTCGTTCAATGTTCACGCGTGCGTTGGCCCGCACAATTCGCTTGACACTTTGGAGCTTCTTCGGTCGTTTTTTGCGCGTCTGTCTGTGCGGCGCAAGACCGTTTGTCTCGACCGCGGGAACTAAATCGGGGCCGGCACTTCATTGCGACTTCGCTAAAAACTCTAAAGCCCCTTTCGGCCCGCTTTGTAGTGGTGTATGTATTTGCAAACAAGTAGAGTTTTAGTGACAACTGCGTTGTATGGCCGTTGTCTACAATGTCGGAAGCCAACACTGCGTATCGCGTGTCACAATGTTGTGTCAAGCGCGTTACTTTGTCACGGGCGTCCAGGGCAAGCGGTTTGGTCACGCGCATCCAATTTACGCGACAAACGAGTGGATTAGTCATTTATGTCACGCGTATCGTTACAGCGCGGCGCCCGATAGAAGTGAACTAATTAGTTGCTCGCGTCACGCTCCACTGACCGCGCTCGCCTTCAACATCCTGGTTCGTGTCGTCTCGACCGGGCCCGACACGACAAGTTCCACACGGAAATGTCGTAAGAAATTACGTCCGAATAACTCGTACCGGGCCGGTGTCACATTCTGTTAATATGTCCTGGCATCTCCGTAAAGGCGGTATATCGTGCTAAGTATTGTGTGGTCAAAAGATAAGTATAATTGCGAGACGCACGAACTGTGGCGATAAGATTTTTTCCGGCGACGTTGCGATGTCGATTCGACGCCTGTCCGTGCAAAATAACATCACGTGACGATCGCGACACTAAACGACTCCAGCGGGCTGTCAACGAGACTGACTAATGTCGTTCGTCATCTGTCATACTCATCGCTCGTCATCGCTAACGAAAGTCGTCGCTGTACTACCTGTCAAGGTGCAACAATCCGACAGAGACACGGATACACCGGGACCAATCCTCACAAATCCGGATCGATCCGGAACAGCTTTAAAGTATAGGTGTCGCGCTTACATTTTTCCGGTCGTTAAAAACGTTCCGATTGACGTTTCTGCGCATGCGCAATAAATGTAAAATCATCAATGTGCAGCGAAACAACAAAGCATTTTCGGTATAAATGCCACGGACTGTTCGTTAACTCTCCTGTGATGATTACTGTGAAGAGTTGCTTAATATGTCGTTCAATGTAATAAAAAAATTTTTTTTTATAAATTACTGTCACGGATTATGGCGCACTACAGTCACGTGGTTTACGCTTGCTATCAAAATATGCCTCAAACCTTGTTTGCCTCGTGTTAATTTGCGACAAATAACTTATATATTTTATATATAGAGATTATATACATCCTAACGAACAACCCATGATATTTATGCCACAAATGCTTTGTCCTTTCGCTGCACATTGATGATTTTACATTTAATGCGCATGCGCAGATACGTCAATCGGAACGTTTACAACGCCGGAAAAATGTAAGCGCTACACTGGAACCAATCGATCAGAACCCCTGGCTAACGTTACGGGTGCCTTCACGGTCGGGTCAAGATACCGCTAAATGTTAATTGACGGGACACGCGTAATGACAACTGCACACAAACGTATCGCCAGCGATAATCGACATTAGCCACGGACACGTGGGCATCGAACGCTCAGTTGTGCGTCATTTAACAGCATTTATCAAGATCGCCATCAAAAGAAAACGCCGCCACGCCAAGTGACCACAGAAGCCATCGCCGCATCGAGGGTCGACCGTGTTGTCTTCGAGACGTGTATTCCTGCTGTTCACTCGAGCGTGACCAGCACGATCTATAATTTTTGATTTAAAACGTATTCACGGC
>OZ024863.1:40362616-40400116 GCA_964017155.1 Oasisia sp. SBJ-2009 | reverse complement strand
GTATATGTATATGTATATGTATAGGTATATGTATATGTATATGTATATGTATATGTATATATATATATATATATATATATATATATATATATATATATATGCGTGTGTATGCAGGAACGGTCACTTCGATAAACGTTCACACATTCTCATACACGCACAGGCACGTACGCGTGCAAACATCTATTCACTACCGTTTGCAAGTCCCACACACGTACACAACTGACTTACAATAGTCATTAATAATGTTCATTTCTTGTTTTCTTGAAGATATTCGGAAAACATATTTTTAGCCTATACATATTTTAGATAAAGATAGTGTACGTGCAATATAACGGCGCACAGTGAAACCAAATATTGTTCTGTTGGGTGTAACATTGCAAATCGCGATACGTCCAACTTGCAAACCACCATTACCATTATTAGTTTCTGTTATGTCCACTGTTAAAATAATAAAATATTAAACCTGCGTATAGTGATTGAACTGTGAAATAGTTATATTTTGTTCTTGCAAAAGGAAAAACATGACCAAGTACTGTATTATAAAATAATGATATATAATTATACAAAATTATATATATATATATATATATATATATATATATATATATATATATATATATATATACACGGTATATGCTTAGAATAAAGGTACATTCGTGCGCGTACGTGTATGTATTTCCAGCTTACTGAAAAGGTAGCGAAACAAGTGTAATACTTAAATAAGTTGTTATACTAATGCAATATCGTAATGGCAACATTATACTAAACATGATATTGGATATATAATATATATATATATATATATATATATATATATATAATATATATATATAATATATATATATATATAATATATATATATATATATACTTAAATAGTACACCTACAATTTACATTTACGGACTCTCTCAAACCTAGTTGGATTACACGAACTGTATAAACCTACGCCAGCAACTCGGATGTTTCATTTCCCACTTTTTGCCCCGCTCAAACTGTTACCGACACCGACTCGCGGTACGAGCTCGTTAAGCGATAGAGGAGATCACGGTTTATCTGCCACTGATCCGAGGTGTTTGCTGCGCTAGCGATAGTGTCAGGAGTCGTCACGCCATTCACCACACGCGGGTATTCCCCGTTGGCATTCACGCGACGAGCTGCCGGTGTATTTAGGTTTCGGACGGACATTTGGCGTCAACTTACCGGAGAAGCAGTAGCCGTTGTCCCTGTAGCTCGAACCGGACGTCGTGGACATATCGACGGCAGTGGAGGACGGGGTCGCCAGCTCGGACGATCGCCGCCGCGGAGGAGACTCGGGCGTCAGCGGCACGTTGGCGTTCACCTGAAGCAGTCCGTTCGGTCCGTACAGGAGACCCATCTGGCGGGCCTCCGTCTCTTCCTGCGCCTGTTGTCGTCGCAGGGCCACTTGGGCCGCCATCACACGTTGTCGCTCGGCGATCAGCGTGCATTTGGCGCACATACAGTCCCGCCAGCGACAGTAACGCTTGTGGCCCTTCAGTGCCGATACGACGCCGTGGTTGCGGCATCGGGCGCACTTGGGCGTGCGCGGGTACCGCTCCGTCGACCGCAGGAAGAGAGGATGTCCACTGGCGACGGACGACGACGGGCCAAGAGACGTCGGCCGAGCTCCGGGCAACGACGGCGGGGCCAACAAGCGTGGCGGGGAGGGCGGCGCAGTCATGTCTCCACTTCCGACTATCTTCGTCTATATCAAAGTCGTGCAACTGTACAGATTACAGCATCAGCACGAAACAGTTGCTTCTTGCTTTTTCTTTACCTTTTACTACCGGTTGTTCTCTCGGCGTCTTCAGCAGTATTTTCAACAAAAGTTGCTTCCAAATTGTCACAGTACGTCTCCTTCTGTATCAGTACCTTTCAAGTTCTTCAGAAGGTGAACACATGTTTCCGCATGAAAAACATCGGCGGCATTAAGACGCGTTGGTATCGATGGTGATTGCGTCGACGCACGGCAACGTTTGACTCCGACTGTTGCCGTCTCGAGCTTTTGAACTTCGGCAATTATCGGCGGAAAAAAGCGTCGGTGAGACCGTAACAACTGAGGCCGGCAGCGAGTGGCTAAAACAGTGACACGCCGCGCACGAGTAACGCTTGTTTGGCGAGCGGCGAACAAAACACTCCCGATATACGATTGTGTCTGGCACAAATGAAGCACGCAGTTCCGTAAGAGTCGGTGACGCGGGGCGTGTCTGGCTGGTGCGTCAACTCGCCTCAGCCCGGAGATCCATGCGTCACTGCGCGCGGGATCGAGTGAAGATGCTCGGGCGTAGGCGGCGGTGGCTGATGCGGCCGTGGTCGGTGTCGTCGTTCTCGGCGCACAGAGGCAGCGTTCATCGAACTGTTTCACTGTCGCGTTGGCTTGCACGCGCTTCCTTGAGATTACCGTCAGGATGATAGGGAACTTGGCGGGGACGGAGATGTTGGCGTTCTTGTTTTGATTATTATGGCATCGGAAAATAAATAAATTATGAAATTTAAAATTGATATAGCACCCGCTGTTTTTCTAGGCTCTGCCGTGAATTCCCGCTGAAGGCTGGTGTGATACCGTTTGGAAGCTCTCTATGGTTACATCGCGGTCATCCCCGAACAACGGCATTTACAAGATCGGGGTTATCTGTAGTCAGACACGGTTAGAACACAATGAACATTTGCAGACAGAAACAGTTGGTTCATCGTGATCATTTGCAGACAGATATACGTTTATAACAGAAAGATACAAGTTTTTAAGACCGTGGTTATCTGCAGAGATATATACGCTTAGAACACAGTGGCTATATATATATATATATATATATATATATATATATATATATATATATATATATATATATATATATATATATATATATATATATATATACAGATGTAACTACAAGCCGTCTCCCAAGAACACTACGGCTACCGACACTAATAATCTTCCTGACAGATTGAATGACTTTTATAGCCGGTTTGATAAACTGAACACTACTTCTCCTTCCTGTATCACTCCCTCCTCATCCCTCCCTCCTTTCGCAGTGGATGAATATGTTGTTAGAAGCATGTTTCAACGTTTAAATAGCAGAAAAGCTGCCGGTCCGGACAACATCTCTCCATGTCTACTTAAACTGTGTGCCGACCAGCTGTCGAGTGTATTCACAGACATATTCAATGTGTCTCTTTCCCAATGTAAAATCCCTCATTGCTTCAAAAAATCAACTATCATTCCTATTCCCAAGAAATCTACAGCCTCTTGCTGTTTAAACGATTACAGGCCTGTTGCCTTGACTTCTGTAGTCATGAAGACACTCGAGCGCTTGGTCCTGCAGTTTCTGAAATCAATTATCGATCCATTGCTTGACCAATTTCAATTTGCATATCGCAACAATAGATCCGTTGACGACGCTGTCGCCATAGGATTGTTTCACGTTCTTAAACATCTCGACAGCCCAAATACTTACGCTAGGATCCTTTTTGTTGATTTTAGCTCTGCTTTTAACACGATTATCCCATCAAAACTTTTCGATAAGATACAGAGTCTCGGTGTTCCTCAATCCATGTGTCTGTGGATCCTCGATTTTCTTTTAAATAGGCCGCAGGTTGTAAAAATAGGCGACAACTTATCATCATCAGTTACGTTATCCACTGGCATGCCTCAGGGCTGTGTTCTGTCACCAATGTTATACTCTCTTTTTACACATGATTGTTTATCTTGTCACGTAGGTACTAAAATACTGAAATTTGCCGATGACACTACAGTGATAGGGCTTATAACAAATTCTGATGAATCTGAATATCGGGACCAAGTAAACAAACTCATCAGTTGGTGCAGCGATAACAATCTGGAACTTAATGTAAATAAAACGAAAGAAATGATTGTGGATATTAGGAGAAAGAAATCTTCTCCACCCTCGCCTCTAGTGATCGATGGCAGGACAGTTGAAATCGTCCAACATTTCAAATTTCTCGGTTCAACAATCTCCAGTAATCTTAAATGGGAACTAAATGTTGTAAATATTGTCAAAAAGGCCCAGCAGCGGCTGTACTTTTTAAGAAGGTTAAGATCGTTTGGTTTGACCACACAGGTCATGCTCAACTTTTACAGAGCTGTAATCGAGAGTGTTCTAACATTTTCTATCTCAGTATGGTTTGGATCGATTACACAGAAGGAAACGCTCAGATTAAACAGAGTTGTGAAAACTGCTTCCCGAATCATTGGCAGAGACCTTCCCAGTCTTGAAATACTGTATCAGCAGCGTCTGTTAGGAAGAGCGACTCTCATCTCTCAAGATACATCCCATCCTGCCCATGATCTATTTGAACCTCTCCCATCTAGTCGCCGATTCAGATCCATAAAAACCAGGACCAACCGCTTTAGTACTAGCTTTTTTCCCCTTAGCCGTTCAAGCCCTGTCAAAACAGAAGTGATTTTCTCCCACCCGCAGCAAACACATAGTCCACTTTCCGATGAGTTTTAGTATGTATATGTTATCATAATTTATTATATTTTATATTTTAATTTTTTTATTTCATATTTTACATTTTAAGCTACTATATTTCTACTAGATCGTATCAATTATTTATCGATGTTATAATGAGCAATTTTTTATTCGGACATTTTTATGTGATTGTTCTTATTTATTTTATTTAATGTAGTAGTATATTTTAACATCATTGTTTGGTGCATGTGAATGTATTGTCATGTGAATGTACTATTACGACGACCAATATCATTACACATTCCACAATGTTTTATTGTAACTACAATGTGAACACATGGCAATAAAGCTATCTTATCTTATCTTATCTTATCTTATCTTATCTTATCTTATCTTATACGTTTAGAACATCGTGGTCATCTGTAGACCGATATACGTTTGGAACACCGTGGTCATCTGTAGACAGATATACGTTTAGAATGCCGTGGCTATATGTAGCCACGGCTATATGTAGACAGATACACGTTTATAACGCCGTGGTCATCTGTAGAGAGATATACGTCTAGAACACTCTAGTAATCTATAAGCAGATACACGTTTAGAACACCTTGGTTATTTGTAGACAGATACAAGTTTAGAACGCCGTGGTCATCTGTAGACAGATACACGTTTAAAACACCGTGGTAATCTGTAGACAGATACACGTTTAGAAAGCCGTGGTCATCTGTAGACAGATACACGTTTAGAACACCGTGGTCATCTGTAGACAGATATACGTTTAGAACGCCGTGGTTATTCGTAGACAGATACACGTTTAGAACAACGTGGTCATCTGTAGACAGATACACGTTTATAACCCCGTGGTCATCTGCAGACAGATACACGTTTATAACCCCATGGTCATCTGCAGACATATATGTATATATATATATATATATATATATATATATATATATATATATATATATATATATATATATATATATATATATATATATATATATATATATATATATGTTTATAATGCCGTGGTCATCTGTAGGCAGATATACATTTAGAACATCGTGGTCATCTGTAGACAGATATACGTATATAATACCGTGGTCATCTATAGACAGATATACGTTTATAATGCCTGTGTCAACCGTAGACAGACATACGTTTATAATGCCGTAGTCATCTGTAGAGAGATGTACATTTAGAACACCGTGGTCATCTGTAGACAGATATACGTTTATAATGCCGTGGTCATCTGTAGACAGGACGGTTGGACGAGTATTGTTGACAACTACAAACTACAGTACTCGTATACAGACAGACTAAATATGTAATCTGCCGTTAAAGGGATACTCCAATTAGTGAGAGATTCATTCCGTTTACTTACATCTGTATACTATATTGGTTGTTGATGGTAATTGTGCACAAAAACTGTTAATAAACAATTAATTATACTATAATGGTATCAGAAACACTCCATGTTGGATTCAGGGCGCTGCCATCTTGAGACTTATGCGCCAGTGACGTAAACCGCTTACGTCACTGGCGCATGCATGTTCGAACATCCTATGTCTGTCCAATGGTATTTGATGTATACAGTACGTCGCGTATTGCTTACGTCACAATCACAATTATTAGCGAAGATTCCGCCAATCCTTGCCTTTTTTCAACAATGCGCCAGTGACGTAAACGATTTGGCTTACGTCACTGGCGCATAAGTCTCAAGATAGCATCAAGGATTCTATAGCTTCACACAGATACGCAACTCCTCGCGATTTTGCCGTAAATAGCGTGACATTACGTAAGTGGCGCCACCTGATTAAAAGCGTGCTAAACTACGATAATGAAGGTTCAAATTAGAGAGACTGCACCAGCGTGTTAGGACACGATAGCAAAGGTTCAAATGACAGAGGCTGCACCAGCGGTCATATATACCCCCCTCTCACCCTAACGCACCCCACTGGCCTTGTAGATAGTGTTTTTAAGCTAGTGTATTATTTTAATTGAGGTTAATGACACAGTACATCCCTGGGCCTATTCCGTAGTAAACGCGACTGTTCTGGCCCCACATTATTAAATATTTGAGAATTTGTTTAAATTCTTGCTCGAACTGCTTGTTCAATTATTCCCGTACATGTTTTGCTTGGATTGAAGCGACAAAATTGCAACAATTAAGGCATCTGGGTTGAAAATGCATGTAGATAGCAAAGTCAAATTCCCATAGATGCATTGTACAATTAAGACAAACAGAATATGTTTACAAAGAGGTACATAATATTTATTCACAGAAAGATAACAAGCCCAGAAGTCCCAATTAATAATGTGTACAATTCAAAACGTAAATGATCGTTACAGTTCAGGTAAACAGGTAAATAGTGTGTATATAAACATAAACGTTCCAATGGCATGTACACAACCCAAACAAAGCGGTGACTAATGGTTATAATCCAATTAAAACGTTCCTATTTTTATTGTTCGACTGAATATCTTCTCAGAATATATGTCATGGATAAAACACACACCATTATTATGCCACAACCAAACGTCATGTTTTAATAATATTATGTTTTAATAATATTATTGCCATAAACGGTATCTTGTGTACAGTCAATGGCCTGAAGTAAACATGCAATACTAATATGACACTCAAAGCTCATTAATAAAAGTCAGGTGTAAGTCATAGCATACACAGGATGTTTGAAAAAGCTTGCCTTGATTTGATTTAAAAAGTCAAAATATGCCATTTTGTTTAGATTTAGATCTACCTGGTACATGCAATAGTCAAGAACGTATACAACAAATGACACATCTAACAAAATTAATATACTGCCATCATTGTCTTTGCTTTTAATATTGTATAGCCAATTTAAGATTCCTAGCAATAACACTTTGTGGCCACTTCAGTCAGTTACAGTCAGAGCGTGTTGCATCAGTGCTGGACTGGTCAGCGTCTGGATGTTAAAGGCATTGAACAGTTGGTCCATCCTTTCGATGAACTCAGCTGTGCCTGTGTGAGCTGATTCTTCTGCAACATGTATTGAACACAAATATTAATTGAATTCAATATTATTTATTCAAATAACATTCAACAAACATTACGATTGAATGAAGACCATGTCAACATGTTGTACATATGATGTTGTTTGAAGGAATACATAATAATGTAAACACTTTTATTAGTAGGTATCCCCAAAGGCCCAAACACAATTATTGTGGTCACAACCATAATAATAAATCATTAGATATGTAAATATTGTACACATCCTAAATGCTTAAATGAATATAAAGAAAAAACAATATAAACATAATTAGTTAAATAATAATATATCCTGTTATATAACAAAACATTATTGACTTCATGCAGAAATTACATTATATTTCAACTCTATTAGATTACAATACTGATCCCTGCGGTACTCCACTCAAAACCGATTTCCAGTTTGAAACCTCCCCATCAACTACCACTCTTTGTCTTCTATCAATGAGCCATTTTTCTATCCAGTTAATCATACCATTGCCTATGCCATGGGCCTTTAGTTTAAGTAGTAATCTTTGATGTGGCATTTTGTCAAAGGCCTTTTTAAAATCTAAGTATATTATATCTACTGGTGATCCCTCGTCTACCCACTTTGTGACATCTTCCAAAAAACATAAGATATTTGTTAAGCATGACCTCGCTTTTAGAAACCCATGTTGAGATGGGTTAATCAAATTATTTGTAACAAGAAAATCAACCAAGTGATCTTTAATTAGTCTTTCTAATAGTATGCAAACCACCGATGTTAAACTAACTGGTCTATAGTTCTCTGACTTGTTTCTTGATCCTTTTTTAAATAATGGTATGATGTTTGCTTCTTTCCATTCTAATGGAACTACTCCTTCCTCTATTGACAAATTGAACACTGTTGCAAGTGGTATGCTGATTTGTTCTACAATTTCTAGTAGTAATTTGGGAGGAATCCCATCCATTAAACGGTTTTTCGCGCTGTAAAGCAAAGTGAAACAAATTATAGGCTGCTGACAATTCGCCACTGTTATTTCTACACGCCCGGACGACGTGCTTGATTAATGGCGTGTAAATGTAAATATTGTTGGATACTGTTGTTACTACATGCGACCGATTCTCAATCACCATGATTCGTTTAGTTTTGCCAATATATAAGTCTATGGACGTATGGAGAGCCCGTGTAATATGTTACTGTTTTGCTACGGGCTTGCCGGCACCGACCATACTGGTTACGGTGGTGGTGACAAGGATGTTAAACAAATTGCTGTCAGTTATAATAAAATAAATAAATAAAGCTACAATAGAACATCTGCAGAGTCTTAGGACTCACTCCAAAAGGCTCTCAATCTGAGTATGCAGAACATTCTCTGACGATATTTCTTAACATTGCAGTTGGTGGTGCATTAAAAAATAAATGTATTATTCAAAACAATGTCCAGATATATGTGCTCATTAACTCTAGCCACAGTCACCCTCTCAATAATAACCTCAGTCACGTCCGTCTTTCTGAAAACTTCTACCATCTCCAGGTGTAGTCCACATTCAAGTCTAAGTTGTTATCCTTACACCATCTTGTCACTTCAGTGATCTGCTGCTTAACATGACTGTCTCAGTTTGAGAAATCGTCTACAGCAGTATCATCAAAGCACTTGTATAGACTACACGTATAGCTACTGCTTGTAAAATACACAGTATAAGTAGTAAACAACATGGCGGCAAAGGCGTCTCTTGGGGGCACCGGTGGGTGTTGTTTTCACCTGCGACAAACCATTCTGGTATGTGACAACCTGAGGTCTGTTGACAAGTCAAGCAACCACACAATAACTTTAGTGCTAGCCTACAAGTTAATCAGCTGTTCTTCTATCAAATGAGACTTTAAAATTCTGAAAGCCGACGAATAATATACAAATAGGATTTTCACAAAACATCCGGTTTATCTAGAGGTATCAAGAAGAAATGATAGACTGGTTTATTGTATCCCTACGCTACTTTTGTACGCAAACTGCAGAGGGTTTAGTTTGCCATCTATCTGTTTAAAATTGTCCATGCACCTTTATTCTCTCAAAGCATTTCATGATAATAGGGTTAAGAGCAATTGCGCAATTCTCCCCACTGTCTTTTTCCAAAGTCGCATCTCTCTTTTAGTTAATTGTCTCTCCCTAATCCATGGTTTACTATTTCGGGATGATTTTATAGTCTTCTATGGTGCTCGCAGAATGCAGTATAATTCGAAACCACAGTCACTGTTTGATGAAGACTGTCACCTGTGCCTCCTTAACCTATAGACATTCCCCGTTTTCAGTTTCTGTCTGATGCCAAAACGGAAATGATCAACTGAATAAGACCTACGAACAGCGGGGAGAAGATACAACTCTCACAAGTGTGCAGACTCGCCATAATTGCGCAACGAACAATCAAATCCACTTGGTTATGCCTGAGCGACAGACGCAGAACTGTCTATATCGCAGACCTTTGATCCAGAGAGAATTTTGTACCGGTTTGGCGGCTCTGTTGGACAATGGCTTTCTGCTTCTAAACTCACGTGTTCTCTGTTTTTTTTCATGGATCAAGTCCGCAGAATTGATTTTAAATACGTTCAGAACAAGGAATGCAGTATCATTACCCCCTACACACTCTGCAAATGTCACTGGATGTAACCCGTGGTGTTCTGTTAATTTGAAGCTACGCTGGGGACTACTTCTCAACGTCCAATCAATGGCAATTGTGCATAGAGACAAAAGGAAAACATTCTTGCTCTACATAATTTTCAATGGGTCCCCGTTGCCTGTAAGGTAACGTGGTACATCACAGGAAGAAGCAACACTCCACTGGTGTACCTCCTCAAACTAGACATTCCGTTTTCAGTTTCTGTCTGATGCCAAAACGCAAATGATCAACTGAATGAAACCTAAGAAAAAAAGCGGGGAGAAGATAAAACTCTCACAAGAGAATGTATATGCAGACTCGCCATCATTGCGCAACGAACAGTGTTTACCGGTTTAGCGGCTCCGTTTAACAACGACTTTCTGTTTATTCACGTGTTATCGGTTTGATTTCTTGGAAGAAGTGGGTAGAAATATTTAATTAATTAATGTAACCATGTAACCCGTGAACTTTGTTGATTTGAAGCGACGTCCAATCATAAGAGACAAAAGGAAGATATTATTAGTTCGCATAATTACCAATAAGTGACCGTTGTGTACATTTACAACGGGTAACTTGGTACACCACAGCAGGAAGCGTCTTGCCAAGGGGTCAGTAACACACGTCAGAGCGCCGCATCTGACGTGTGTTAGGTTAGAAAGACTAATAACGATCACGTGGTTGACTTTCTTGTTAAAAATAAATTGATAAATCCGTCCGTCCGTCCGTCCGTCCGTCCGTCCGTCCGTCCGTCCGTCCGTCCGTCCGTCCGTCCGTCCGTCCGTCCGTCCGTCCGTCCGTCCGTCCGTCCGTCCGTCCGTCCGTCCGTCCGTCCGTCCGTCCGTCCGTCCGTCCGTCCGTCCGTCCGTCCGTCCGTCCGTCCGTCCGTCCGTCCGTCCGTCCGTCCGTCCGTCCGTCCGTCCGTCCGTCCGTCCGTCCGTCCGTCCGTCCGTCCGTCCGTCCGTCCGTCCGTCCGTCCGTCCGTCCGTCCGTCCGTCCAGCGCGCGCGAGCGAGCGAGCGAGCGAGCGAGCGAGCGAGCGAGCGAGCGAGCGAGCGAGACATTAGAACGAAAGAGTGAAAGCAAGAACGATTGCGAGAGCTAGCGTGAGGAGGAGAAAGCGAGAAGAGAGAGCAAGAGTGAGCGCGAGAGCGAATGAGCGAGAGTGAGGTCGTTACGCAAGATATACTGAATTCATCATAAGGTCTACACCTGGAGAACCTGTACACCAGCGTACGTTTATTACTGGTCTGCCGTGATTGCTTCTCCCACTATAGCGGAGAAAGTCACAGATAACAACCATGTCTACCTGAAGTTAAACGGGCCATGTCCGCGTGAGCCTGCGATTGTGCCCACGTCCACCATACACGCCGCTTGCGTCCGCCACGTTTTCAAGTCACAAAACACTGCACACGACCATTATTTTGTCATTTAGCAAAAGTTAAAATTGGAACTGAAATATATGCGCCATATGGTTTAACAGTAATTGTTCTGTCGTGAAACAAGTGGCACGGTTTAATGCTACCCGCACTGCGCTGATTATAATAATCACTACATGTAATAATGTCTTATCCAATTTTGTTAGTGTAAAAACGCACCGTTTGGACAAAAAGGTGTTGAGCGACTCGCGCGGTGATATTATCTTGTGTAAATGCCACCATTGTTACGGAGGCAGGTTTTGCTCAACGCCAGGCCTTTGTTGGAGCGAGTTCGGAAAGACGCAATTTAAGCAGCCAATAATTATACGGAACACGATCCGGTCGTCGTCTTCAAGTGCACAATTGTGGACGCCTGCTGAAGTTACCGAAGCTAATAAAACAGTGAAAACACGTTGCCGGAAAAGAACAATGCACCCCAGTGGCCCGACTGTCGTCCGCAGAAACTGAAACAGGGTTCGCGCGTAGGAGGGCAGAGACGCCGCGTCACTGGGGGTCGGGGGGAGGGGAGGGGGCATGTGTCGGACGAGTAGACGGGGTAGCAAACCGTCGGAACGCGCCGTAACTCGCTGGAGCAACAGACACCGTAGTCGGGTCGTTTGTCAGTTCAACGGAGCGCGATGATTCGGAGGGACAGCCGACTGGGAGACAGTCATTACTGTCCGACGGGCATCGCGACTCGCGTCCCGTCGTCAAAGCCGCGTCACGATGCGCGGTTCTGCGCCACCAGCCACGTGGACACGCACAATACGTCCACTCTCCTCCACAGAAGAGAACTGTATCACGTTACGAAGGACGAATGATAATGGCGGCTTCGGCCACTCGCGTGACCTGTCACAATTCCGCTTTTATTCCTCGTCAGGAAAAAAACACAACAATTAAACTGGGTCAGGTCCCGGCGGGTCACGCTACCATTAGCTACTAAAATGGCCGTAACGGCTAATTGTGGCGAATGTACACACTGGTTGACGGGTAAACGATCCCTCTCCCGCGACACTGGACCTGTCTGGCATGGGGGCTTAATCACATTAGCGGACACCGTCAACACGCACCGCCGAGGCATTTACTGAATTCCGACGCTCGTCCGCCATAGAGATTTTCTACATCTGACAAGACGTGTCATAGTGTCACAAGCCACGAGACGATTATGGAGTAGGAATGCGCAGCTCGTTGAACTAACAAGGGAAATGCTATTATGGAAGAATAGAAAGATTGTACTGACTTCCGGTGTGTGAATGAAGTAATAGCAACAAATGCGATTCGGCAGGCAGAATCCCACGGAATAGTTTTACTAATCGAGAAGGTCTAATATTATGTTTTTCTAAAAGAAACAGACGTTTGGTATTCAAACAACACTTAGTTACACACCATTCGTCGAAACATAATTTCGAAGTACAGACGTAATCATTATAGACAGCTTCACGTCTTAATCACAGTTATTTAAATAACCAACCAAGAATAATCACATTTTATTATAATAGTATGTGTTTGTCTTGTCTTGATAAATTACAGCTCACATTAAAGCTACGTATGCATGCACTTTAAAATAATTATTAAACTGAGAAGATGTCGCCCATTTCACTTGTTTTTCCCGCATGCCACATAGAAAGTACTCATCGTCAAGATCTTGTTGTATATATATATATATATATATATATATATATATATATATATATATATATACATATATATATATATATATATATATATATATATATATATATATACATACATATATATATATATATATATATATATATATATATACATATATATATACATATACATATACATATATATATATATATATACATATACATATACATATATATATATATATATATATATATATATATACATATATATATATATATACATATATATATATATATATATATACATATATATATATATATATATATATATATATATATATATATATATATATATATGTATATATATATGTATATATATATATATATGTATATATATATATATATATATATATATATATATATATATATATATATATCGCAAGCAGCCTATAATAAGGACGTTGGCACAATCGCACGTATGTAATATTATATATTGCATTTATGTATAGTGTGCAGTGTTGTATTTCCACCAAACCATTGCGATATAACATTTTCGCACTATAGTACGGAGTAGTCAGTAGTGTTGCAGTGACTGGGTTTCTCATTTGGCTATGCCAAGGGAAATACACCGAAAGATTTGTGTTTGTATTATCCACAATAGCCGGTGCAGTAATTTCGAAATATTCACCGTAAACTTTCAACTTACATTGAAAACACTTAGTATCGAAGTTCAAAACTGATCGTGTTTATCATAACGTTTTTACTGTTTTATCATATAAACGTATTGTGTTATAGTATTCAAAGTCGATTCAAAGTTCGAATGGGAAGATATCAATCTATTTTCACGACAATTGTGTTTTACGGTTTACATTGAACACTCTTGTCTATAGTGTCACATGTTTAAACAACAACATAATAACGTATACCCGTGATTGATCTAAATTCCCTACACAGTTCCGTAGGCGTCTATGTTCTTTTATAAAATAAATTGCCATCATAGTTTTATCACCGATATCTTTGTCTAAATAGAATACGTGGGGTAAATCTCGGCGGCGCTGCTATACACGCCAGCCAATCAACGCGCGGCCAGGGCGTTTCTTCGGTCCGACAGGCCACCCGCTGGCCGCCATGTTGATCTTGTGTCGGCCGGCAATCATGCGAGGTGAAGTTAACGAGCGGTAAAGTGATTACTGTCACTGCACCTATTTGCGTGCTCGATAAACATTGATCGCAGATGTATATTGCCACATGACCAGTTGCGCCAAACTGGAAACCGATGTTACACTCGACCACAACCGAATCCGTCACTCCGCATTAAGCAGTGTATGATTCCTTCACTTTGCGCAAGGAGTAACATTTCTTGAAGACATTTATATTAGTTTTGCGCGTTAACAATATGGTGTTACGCCATGGATTTACATGGAAATCATATGGATTGTTTTATCTCTAAACTATTAGTAATACTAATACATATAATGATATTATTTTCAACGCATGGGCTATTTGTATGGAATGCATTCCCCATGAGTACATTTCCACAAGACAATGTAATTTAATAAGAAGATCGTTCGTTTAAAAATCATGCGTTGGTTTCGTAAACACAAAATAGGCGTATTCGTTCCATTCGGGTATCGTACGCGTAAAATCCAATATTTGGTTGTCTTAAATTGGTTTCCAACCCGAAGTTTTTGGCGGTTCTTACGTGTGTTCATGATTATATACCTACTCCTGGAGATTATTGTTTTGTTGCGTCTCTGAGCTCAGCTTCCTTTAGATAAAGGCGCCACACTTTACTAAGATTTAATATTATTACGGAGAAGTTTGACGTAGATTACATAATAAGGAACAATAATATATTTTTCTGACAAAAACTCCACCAATAATGGGTGTAGAACATTCGGTGTGTACATTCATTCTGTCGTATATGTTATTGAAATTCATATTCTAGCCATAATTTTTTTTTCTTTATGCTCACGAGAAGTATTTGAAGTGATAGCTGTATTCGATAATGTTTTGTTTGTAAAATGGTAATGTAATACTTGTTTATAATACAAAAATCCTTTCCAAAAGCAATGCATGCTAGAGGTTATGCGCATATCTGTGATTGTGACGTACGAAAATCGTGACGTTCTGGATACGTTGCGGTTTGCTTACGTCATAATCACAAACATGCGCGTGATCTCCGTCACGTTTTGCTCAAAGCAGAAGCTTTGTCTTTCCTAACAATGTTGATTACTCTTGCGGAATGACAACACCTAGATCAAATAAGATATTGCCTTCATTTATAACTTTACAAACTTTCCCGTGTGTTTTGACATAAACAAAATCTAACGAAACAAGAATATCAAATGAACATACGACGGATTGGACAAACGCGCCACATATTCTGAATCCATTTTATGATCACATGACAGAGATGTTGCTTGGTAGCATTGCCATCAATGCTGATAACGATTATTTTACATACGAGTTACTGTTGCGGCATACCATTTAAATCAAATATTCCTGCACACAGCTTTCATTTAAAACACTTTGTCATGATTTAGAACGACAGAGTGTCTGTTCCACTATGTGTGCAATGTCTCATTGTGTAAAGGGAGTGCAAGTATGGAATCTCTATGCGATGATTTAAAAATAGTTAATACTGTTGCCGCATTTAAATGTAAATGCAAGAATCTTTTTTTAAGAAATATCTAATTGTGGACCATCTCTCTTAACTATATTATTTGTCAAGACGTTTGCTTATGTTATACTTTGTATATGAATTTGTAACCAGTATTTAAATAAATATTATGTGTCAGGGGTAAATTGACAAAATGTCATTGACTTCAAATTTATCCCTTTCAAACATTGTATATTGTAGCTAAATCTGCCTGTTTGTATTGTATTTATTGTTGTTAACAATGTTCTGAGTTCTGAGTACAGTGTTCTGAATAAACTTCATATATTCATATTATTCATATTAAATTCAAGTACAGTGTCTCTCTCCATTTTTAGGCTTAATCAATTGTATTTATTTTGTCAAAAACTACAGGCCTGTATCATATTATTTTATACTGTCATGGATATGATCATAGTTTTATTGCAATGCTATTGTAACTTCCACGCGTGTGAGGATAGCGATTGTAAACTGTGTTCTGATGAATCGTGTGCTACTGAGCTGTGTCGAACATCACCGACAATAGCAAACAGAAGGCAACCTTATTTACCTTGCGTTAGCGCGTGTCAGCAGCCAGCTGCACAAATTAGCCCTATTTGCTGGCGCGGACACATTTCCAAACCTGCCCATTTGCACCCCAGCGGTGTGTTCACACGCCAGACTGAGGCGGCCGTCAGACGCACGGAGCAAAGAAAACAAACAAAGTTGATTGGACGTCGAATCTGACATATAGAAGAACAGTGAATGTAGGTGAATAAACGATGCATTAGGTTCGTTTAGTTGGACCTTCGTAATAGAGTATTTAGCAGGACACAACACAATTTCCATCTAGAATAGCCAATAACTCTATATGGCGAGTGGACAAGGAATATAGTTACAGAGAATGGATAATATAGAATTCATGAATCATTACATCAATCAACTAACTATAAAACTAAATATAAAACCGTGAAAGCGTGAAAGCGGTAAGAGAGTGGACATTTGTCGATTTATATAAAATGTACACACACACATATATATATTATATATATATATATTATATATATATATGGGTAGCCTACATATAAACACATGTATATACATATATATATATATATATACACATATATATATATATATATATATATATATATATGTATATATATATGTATATATATATATATATATATATATATATATATATATATATATATATATATATATATATGATATACCCGGGACATTATTACTACGGCAGTGAATATATTATACATTTTGAAGAAAAAAAACGTATTTAATTTGACACCTGATTTGTTTAATGATGAACTCGGTGAAACGGTCCCCTGAACACCAATCAGCCTTTCACGTATTGAGAGTTCAACGTTTTTATCTAAATGCACCCGCCTTCTGATCATATACTTATTGGTTTTATTTTTAAACATATTCACACTGCTAGTAGTTACCAGGACAGTAGATAATAACTGTTCGGTTCATTTTTAGACATCTGTGTAGCTAAAAGTCTAATCTGCGCTGTCCGTCGGCAGCCTTACCTGGTGAGCTGAGGTGCTTGTTATCTTTCTTGAGTGATAAGGAATTGCATCGCGTGCCAAGACAATAAAACACAATCGTCCATCTATCTTAAAGCTCACATATGTATCGCGACATAACCTAACTCATTGTCAGAACATGACCCGCAACGTGAGTTTTTGCTGGGGCCATTTTGAAAACGATGTCACCGAAGGCGTTATTGTCGAATAGACTTGCACAATGGCGGCGCGACAGCGTGTCTGGGTTTTAATTAAACCTGACACCCCAAATGTAGCAAATAACTGTTGCTTTCTCAAATAAGTAGTTATGGTGTCTTCTTGCAAAACCTGTCGCTAAGCGCCTGTGGCGAAATTCACCAAATAGCCAAATTGTCACAAGTTGTGCAATTGTGTGTGAATTTCCACTAAGGCGCCTTACTCATACAAAGCCATTTTCGACAAGTGACCTTAAAATAGAATCCAATTCACAAATTAATTCCACCTAGATAGAGAAGATATTGTTACAAAATACGTCAGACCGACCACAGTGCCTATACATGTACATTCGGTTATCGGAATCAGGTTGACATTGGAAGCACACAATTAACCAGCCTAAACATGTCAGATTCACTGCTGTACAACGGAGTCTCACTATTAAGTCCACCCTTAGGACCAGGCAGAAATGACATTTATTGCAACGTGGATGTATTGAGGAGGTGAGCCAGGTTTTACTGAATTTTGGTCCATATATCGATTTGTTGGCAGTATATTTTAACGGTGGCAGATAACATTAACATGAAAGATTTTGTGCATATGAAACACGCATAGCAAAACATGTCATGTAGATGTTTAAAATATGAAATCTAACTATGTAATATTGTTTGCCATATTGATAAAAGGCTCAAATCAAAACTCTTGTTCAAAGAGTCTTCTCGAATGGCGCTTGAATCGCTCGCCGGTGGCGACGCCTGTGGGACAATAAATGCAATGTATTCTAGCTCACATCGCGGACAATGTAGGCATTATGCGCGCACAAACAAACGTAGGAAAGTTATGACAACAATGGGTTTGGTGTTTGATGAAACAATCACCAATTGAAGCATTTGAAGCCTGAGCGATAAAATCAACAATCTGCTCGAGAAGTGTAAAGCACACGATGTGTGCGTGCGTGGCGCGTGTGTATGTGGCGTGTGTGTTTAGTGTGTGGTTAGTGCGTCAACTTTCTTTAAAGTAGACTGGAGAATTATTATCGTTAAAGGCATTATTGCATAAAAAAGTTGAAGAGGTGTTTTTACATTAGATTACCTTAAAACCCAATATTTCACACCATCGCTCTAACCCAACTGACACAAAAATAATGTTAGTATCACTAATCGCCAACCTACCAAATGAATGTGTAGAAAAGACGGTATATCAACATATACATGAACATACTTGTACGACTAATTCACGACGACCCAACAATACAACGCATTCTAATGTGGTATTGTAACTGCAATGAAAACGCATGGCAATAAAGCTGATCTTATCATATATATATATATATATATATATAGATATATATATATATATATATATATATATATATATATATATATATATATATATATATATATATATATACTGATAAAAAAAAATGCAGTAAAACTAATGAAATAATAAACCAATAGTAACTGGTGGATTCCCAGACGAATTTAAAATGCAAGTCCGACAACTTTTTCAAAAAGGCGACCTTCCTGAATTTCATATTTATTGATTTATTTCTTTTCTGCCAGAGATTAAACAAACATTATGTTTGATCAAATCCATGACGATTCTATTCAAAAGCGCTACACGACAATATACAATATGGGTTTATAACAAAATACACTACTTAGCGTGCTACACTTGAAATTATATAATCACTTGATAAATCGGATATTTCAGTAAATATTTGATTTATCAAAATTCTTGACACTATAGATCACCATATATCAGTACAGAATTTCAATTACTGTTAAAATAAGGCTCTAGATCGTTGTAAGAGTTATTTACAAAATCGTTAACAGAGCGTAGAAATTTAAAATGTTACGTCTAAGAAAATAATAAGGAACACTTACACTAGTAACCCTCAAATTGTAATTTAGTGTTATTCTTATGCAAATTATACATGGATGACATATCACTTTCTAGTAACCTTTCCAAATTCGTAACGGATGCTGACGTCACCACCCTTGCTAGTACATCTACTTAGAAGAGCAAATGCAAACTAATAATAACAACAAAGAACTAACAACAATTAGGTGGAAAGCTAATAAACTGTCACTAAATGTCAACAAGACTAAATTCATGATTTTGCATTTGCAATTAGTATACTGAATGTGTAGATGGCATCACTTTCACACCACACAACAAATATCCATTTGAACTGGGATAAGGTATCACACAGACAAACTTGCCAATACAATGTTTAAGACAGTATTGAGTATAAAATAAACTTAAACCTTGTATCCATTTAAAACGTTATGTATATTACGTGCAATGCTCTTCGTCTTCCTCGTAGTAATTGTGGCTCTGTTATCAAGTGCATAACATTTTCAAATTACAGCAAAACGAATGCTAATAATGTCATTAAATAAACATAATGCTCAGACAAGTTCTATTTATAAAACACGTCAGTAGTTAGCATTGGATGACATTTTAAAAAGCCAACACAACATTTCATTTATCCTACTTCAATATTATAGGCGTTCATGTGTCCTACTTCAATAATATAGGCGTAATCAACTATAAAAACAAGTCGTACAATGTTCACTGATGATGTCATGGAAATTTGGTTGTTGTTTATATTTTTGGAATGGCTGCTCTGTTGTTGTTATAGTCGATTAGGCCTACTAAACATGTCGACGTACAGAGTACAATTAGCCATGTTCATCTTGACGAATAGATGAATAGGTATACAGTTCACAACTAATATGTTATATATATATATATATATATATATATATATATATATATATTCTGCGTTCGATCAATTCTTAATTGTAAACTGTTTACATGAAGATTAATGAATTTCCAATATGTTTGATGAATAAAACGACTCTGTTCATTTTTCAGACGGCAACAACAGCTTTTTTCAACCGATTTTGATAAGATACCAATATTTTAACAAGAAGCCAATTTTATCCGTTCAACGGCATAAACACTGACATGCACTTACGTGTTGCACCTATCTGCCAAGACAAGTGTATAATAGGCCTACATAAGTTTGCTTTGGCGAGAACTAGTGTTTTGCGTAGTAGTTCCGACAGACAATGCACACAAAAGGATGCTAACAATCGTTATTAACAATGACCCCAAATGGACACCAACGATCGCTGCCGACGAGACGTTCTGCCGTAATCACGAGCACGCCTCTGCTTTGATCGGCGCCATCTTGTAGCACAAGTGATGTTTCCGGCTCCGCGCTCCGTCGGCGCTCGACAATGGCGCGTACCGAGCGTGACACTGTCTCCTGCCTCCGATGTGCATCCAGCGATACATCAATGAGCATCGCATTTCGTAAATTAGTACTTTCGCACGGGACGTCTCTTCCCATCGGATAGATGTCTTGTTTTCATGAGGGTAGTAAGGACGCGCGGATTTTTTGTCAATTCTTTGCATTCTTTGCGAGTCCTTTCACTCGCTCCCGGCAAAGATCGTCCCTCCGCCCATCCGCCCACACGCCCTCCTAACCGCCCACCCGCACGCTGACCCCGGTCCGACACTCCGCACTGACCAACAACAACAACAAGATCAACATGAACCGCGTAAATGTAAACGTTTCTTTGTTTTATTTCAATCCTGCAGTTTTCATCAGCCGAATAAGTTATTCAAACTAAGTATACAATATATACGCCTCAGCACAGCCGCGTACAAGAAAGGAATCTGGGCTAAGCGTTACGTTATACAATAATTATTCCGGTTAGAAAGAGTACATGTTAAACAATGGCAAAGGCATGCAAACAACTAGTGTACATAATACTTGACTGAAGTGTTCTCGATCATTTAACTAACTATAATACTTGTTTCGAATCATCAACACTCCGTTCTGCCGCCTTATCCCCAAGCAGATTTCTGCATATCACATTTGCGATGATTGCTACAAACATACACTGAAATCAGTAATACAATTTACAAAATCAACCTTCCCGAACATTGCACATTATTGTGTCACTTTCACAGATGGTGATCCACGCAGACGTCGTCATCAAAACAGTAATCAGCGCGCAACACACAAGAACTTCATGTTTATGGAATCACGTGACGTATCTACGTCATACAGCTGTGGCGTAATAAATAAAACACAAATCATTGAAACATATAACTAGGAGAAATAGCAAATTCATATAGAATTATAGTACTAAACAGTATTAATGTATAATGCAATATAATAGTATTATGATTATCAGCTAGTTAACCTAATAAACATATTTGACTTAAAAGCTCAAACTAAGAATATCGTTAAGCTGCCACTACCATAGTTGGTGGTGAAACGTGACACTCTACTGCATCGATCATCTCGACCGTGTTACAATCTAGCATAATATTAACTAATATTAACCCACTCTAGAAAGACGTGTGGTTATATCCCTGGCTGGTTCAATCATGTATCGTTTGCACCAGTCGTATTACCCCGTTTCTGTGAAGTGGCGCCATCGTCGATTTTCTGAATCAGATTCATCCCAGCTTTATTACAAACACCTTAATAAATAATCCTATATTTTCGCAGAGTCGATTTCGAATTATTTAATGATCGTTATGTTTCCCGAAAATTTACGTACAAGTTAAATGTGTTATATGTGTATAATTCGAAAAGTTAAAACCCGAATGGTTTTGGAAATACACAATAAAAATGTTCCTTGTGTGTTATAATATTTGCATTGTTTGCTCTCGATCTCCCCCCAAATGAATTTACACGCGCAACCAAACACAAGAATTTAGCTGATTAGGAAACACCAGATGGCGCCACTTCTCAGTGGCTTGGAGAGACACGGTATGTTGTCGCGCCACAACGCGGATTCTTGAATAATGAAAACTACGATAAAAGTGTTATCAGAAAAAACGTTGGTCCAATTAAAGACTAATAAATACTGTTGTCATATAACCGATGGTTACTTGAGATGGCTTTTTGTGAAGCGACATCTGCATCAAAAGTTAGTCGTCCCCGAACTGTAGAAGAAGTTGTGCTTTCAACTTGTCAGCTATCGGTAGATGGCGGCACTGACGTAGACGTCCTGTCATGGCGGCGCGCACGCTAATGGTCGCCAAGTCGTCTAATCTGAGTGGGTTCACTGAAGACAAAATACAGAGTTGTTACTTGTCTCTACATAATGCATTTTTGTTAACACAATTAATTACTAAGAAGCATTATCATACACAGTATATAACGGTAGGATTGGAACATATCTGGAGACCACTGATGAAAGATATCTTTTTGAAATGGAACTCAAATGGCCTATGGATATACCTAAGTTGCGATAGAAAGACGTATTTGGAACAATTAAGCATTGTGGCATTAACCATTAGGACTACCAAACTCTTACTGAAAACCGATCCATATGGCTTACTGGAGACTGGATAAATCAGATAGTTAAGCTTGCGAGGCAATTTACTGGTATAAATCAGGTACGCAAACATTCTCTCAAATGGCCGACACTGGCCACGTGTACATAACATATGTCAGACACCCGGAGAGATCTACCTTTCATCTCTTGCATCCATTCGCAATGGCCGCCACCTTTTCCCTCACTTCCGGTGGCGTAGTCCAGGGGCGTCAAACCGTGCATATTCACCGCGTTTCGCAGTTCAGTCGCGTGTGACAAGTACATCACGACGTCATAGTGGCCGTACTTAGCCGCCAGGTGTGCTGGTGTGTTCCCCCACGAGTCCCGGATGTTGACGTCAGCGCCGAACCTCAGCAGACACTTCAACACATCGAGGTAGCCGGCCCGGGCGACGTCGTGTGCCGGGGTAACGAGTGTGTCCTGATGACCCGGGTAACTGCGGTCCCTCGCGTTCGGGTCGGCGCCATTCCGCAGAAGGATTTCGAATATTTCAAGCCGAGATGATTTCGTAACCTGAATAAAATTACAACATTTAGGCTTATTTTTAAACTAAAAGTATAGGTATCTCGGTAGGCGAATGATAGAATAAATCAGTACTTAATAACAATAATAATACGATAAGTTCTATTGCGCCTAAATCCTTGGAGGACAAACTCAGAGGCGCATCTACACAAAAAGGTTAATCAGTTGTAAAGTCAACCAGAATTCCGGTTGTCAACAGATAGATTGATGCCTAACGATGTTCGGTATCAAGTGATTCAGTGATGCCGACTAGAGGATTCTATAGGAGGTTGTTCGCTTGATCTCTTTGAAATAGGTTGTCTGGTTCCACACTAATGCGTTGTTCTTACAGATGACTTACGCTCAAGTGGCATGGTTAACACATACAAGCATTACTGTCTACATTAAATACGTGCTTGTGCAACGACACACTCTGTGCGGGTCCATTCAAGTTGTGAACTTCTCGCCACAGACGATTGACTATTACTTCTCGTATTAAAAAAAAACCAAGGCCAATACAGATCTACTGATCGGAAGACTTAAGAATTCACTCAGGCAGCACGGCACGGGCTGTGTGTGGATTACAAGTAATAAGAAATTAAACGTTTATAAATAAGGTCTATCGACGAACTCTACCGCGTATGCAATGCGTCGTACACGTCTTATCACGCTTGTAAAAGTTCTACGACACTGAATTTAATGGACCAACGTAATGTCCATTAGCTGAACGGAGAACTAGACTAGAACCAGAGACACCGCGACAAGAAACAGTGTGGATTCTATACCAGAAACAGTTCATTCTCACGTTTATGCGACTACAATATATATATATATATATATATATATATATATATATATATATATATATATATATATATATATATATATATATATGTGAATGTGATATATAAGGATTTAGGCGCAATATATGTTATCTCAGTGTTTATTTTTATTATTATTATTATTATTTGCTAAAAGCTTCTAATTATGTCCAATGTGGTCTTAAAAAACCTAATAATTAATTTGATAAAAAAAGATAAATAAATAAAAACAGTAATAAAATAATAAAAATATAAATATTTTTAATACAGGTAAATAACTGTCACCAGTAAGACAATGAGCTAATATAAAAAGTACTCTACTAAAACATGACAGCATGATAATACATAGTAAGATTAAGTTAATACAAATAATATTAAAATGCCACTTTAAAGGGAAAACAAAGTCAATGTTTGGATCATATGGGATTAACAGAGTGAATAAAAAGTAACAACTTCCAACAACAATCATATTTTTAACGTCAGTGGTTTACCAGGAAAAAAATGTAAAACACATAGACATAGAAAGTCTACAGACTACGCCATTTTAGAAACAAAATGACGTCAGAGAGTCTTCTTGGTCGGCGTGAACTGTGCATGCATATTATTATCTGTTACTTTCTAACCTAACCACGAAAACGACCGCCAACAGCCGCCAAACTTCTCCCCACATTTCTTACATACATATACATACACTACATTACAAAAAAATCACTTGTATTCGTCTAACGAAGAAAATTCACAACAGAAACGCAAATCTTGGCGAACGGCAACTCGACAACTTCGACTACCGTAAACTCGCTATTATAAGTTAGCTTTACACAAAATACCGCTAGATGGCGCGCGAATATTTATTAACCTTACTGCATTCGCACGCGCGAATTAGTTTCATTAATTATAAATAATATAATAATAATTAGCTGCATCACTATGATCTACAGAAAATGTTAAACGGCAAACTAAGGCAACGCTTTGGTGATATGGGTCTAATAGAGTTGATAAAAAATAACAATTTAATATACAAATATATAATTTTATTAGTTTATTTTATATAGCGCCAAATCCACAATTCTCTTCTCTTCTATTCAACATACTGTTATTAAAGTATATGCAATAATAAGAATGCTACCCACAGGTAATATTTAAAAATAAATATTAAAAATACATGTGTCTGCATAATTATCCAACATTGCCTATTAGTTATAAAAGAAAAAGGAAATTACGTGTTTTTCAATGAAGTCACATTGTTTATTTTATCAATATTTCTATAAACATCCCGCGTGTACTGCGAGCATGCAAGCTTATATTACATAAGCGATGTTTTAACAATAATAACTAAAACAATAACATGTTAATATTACTGTTTTTAAATCCTTCTTTTTCTACCACCATAATATTTCCCATATATTCATATTCCTTTTTACAGTTTAGAGATTTATTGTTCCGATAATTAATAAAGTGTCTTGTTCAAAAATAATAATTATTACATATCTGATGGTGGAAATGTCATTCATGAGTAGAACAAATAGCTTCAGTAATATGTTCTTATGCATAATGGTTGTGTATGTGCTGAATAAAAATTATTATTACGTCGTACTTATTTTACTACTTTAATTATTTATTACTATTAACCATACTTTTATATTCATTTATTTCAATTGTTGTTATGTAATTTGTATGTTTATTTATGACTGATAGGTCAGCTTAGTTAATGATATAGAAACATGTATTTTCATTATTTATTTTTAAATAATATTATCTGAGTAGTTTTCTCTTTATTGTATTTTTAATAGCATTATTTTGTGAAGCGCCACAAACAATTATGGATGTGGCGCTACATAAATAAAATATTATATTATAATAAAAACAATTGTTTGTTTATTTAATATAGCGCCACATCCAATTTAAACTTGTTCATGGCGTTTTACATAAATTAAAATGCTAAACAACAAATACACACCAGAAGAAAAAAAACATAAATATACTAGAAACATATATGAACAATTATAAAAATAAAATATCAATATAAAAATAATAAAACTTATAATTTCCTGCAAATCATAGTGATGATAATAATTAATTATTATTATTATATTATTTATAAGTAATTAAACTATTTCGCGCGTGTGAAGTAAAACAATTAAATATTAGCAGTCAGAAACGTGGCGTCTAGCGGTATTTTGTGTAAAGCTTTTAAAAGCGATTTTACGGTACCGCTGAGCGGTCGAACAAGTTGTACTCGAGATCTGCGCGTTTTTGTGTGTGAATTTTCTTCGTCAGAGGAATGCAAGAGATTTTATTACATAATGTAGTGTATGCATATGTATGTAAGATATGTGAGGAGAAGTTTGGCGGCTGTTGGTGGTCGTTTTGATGGTTAGGACAATCAAATCGGGTCGTCTAGGATCCGCGCTGTGTCTGTGACTGTCCAAACGAATCCACCGAACCACTGTTTCAGTTCTGCTCGATTCATAGGTTAACAAGAAGACATCTTACTGATACTGTCTTTCACTGTACTATTACTATAAGCGTTTGAGGAACAGTGTGGCATATTGATGTCGCGATTTCGTTGTAAACCGACGTAAGGCAACTTTTAGCGTACCGCTTGGCTCTCTGTTATGACAGCTGAACCAGCAGACGACTCTCTGACGTATTACTTTTCCAAACTGCTGGGTTGTGATTGGTTGCAAGATCCAAGATGGGCCGGTTCATGGTGTCGGTGATTTAGCTAGATTTTCCCACTTTAAGACCACTTTCTGAGGTAACCACTAAGGTGAAAAATTGGATTGTAGATGCAAATGATTAGCTAGTGTAAACTCTTTTAGGTGCATAACACTAAACTGTAGCCTTTTTTTTCACTTTAAGATTGTAATTCGTGAACCACCAAATCTACTATATAGAAGGGTCGTTACCTTTTTTCTAAAACTGATTTTAAATTGACATTGCCTGGCACTAACACAGGGTTATTATAATAGACGCTGACACGTCTTATCGCAATTATTATGCATAACCTGACAACGGCCGTTGCTAGGACACGTGACCGGATATGACGTAATCGCTAATTGTCACAATATCCCGGAACCGTGAATGTTCAATTTACAGCACAATAAGACTGTTATCGATGGATATTCGAGTCAGAAACAACCCGTACCTGAAGCGCCGTGCGCCCGTAGATGTTCACTTCGTTTACTCCCACTCCAGCTTGGATCAGACGCGTCACTTCCGGAAAGTCGCCACGCGCTGCTGCCGTCGTCAAGTCGTCTACTCTCGGCTTGTCGCTCGCAGTCGATACAGAGTTGGCGTCCGCAAGATTCCCGATGCCACCGTTGTCCATAATCTACAGCCCATTGTTTCTGCTCCTCTGGGAGGACGGCGTGTTCGTCGTGACGACTTCGTCCGCCAGGGGGCCGTGTGCCGAACCGGATGTAATGTCTAACCGCTAGTTCTACAAATCAGTATCATTAGTTCTTATTGTTTTATAGTTACCTTTCGACATCGTCCATATTGTATATACAAATATGTAGTGAATTAATATGTCCCATGCCACGTCATTTTCATCTCCCATAAACGTTTATGAGCAATTTTAATACAAAACGGCACATAAGACGAACATTCATATATCGCGTGCACGTGATTATTATTCTGATCGTGGGACAGGTCAAGCGCTAATTTTGCAAACGCACAATCTGTCGAACAATATTAAATGTCAAAGTGACATAGACTTATAAAAATATACCCTATAGTGAAAAAATATATAGTTCGTGTTGTAAACAATATTTACAAAAACGGTCGAGTAATTCAGAATGTATCTTTAAAGATGTGGGTTACTAGGTCTATAACTTGAAGTATACAATTACGTGTATGCGTATTTTCGTAGCGTGTGCTGCAATGTATCAAATACATTCTAAACAAATATTGCCTTACTAAGGAAACTCGTCAACGATTGCACCTTTTTGTTAAAACATTTTCCGAAGGAAAGTCACATTTATAGTCTTTTGAGTTTTAGCCAAATCGCCGTGCCACAGCGTTTGGGTCGTCGACGTGGCAAATAACAGACACGAGATGGTACCGTTTCCTTGCGCTGAAGAAAAGTGATCACCCCTGTTTGTTGAAGCTTTGTATATATGCGAGTGCACTGACTTGCGTATGGTTGAACCACTGTCGCTTAGTTGGTCAAGTCGCTCTGCAAACGCTCTCCTGCGTTATTCGTGATATCTTCTTCTAGGAACTTTCGGACACCTGATTACATTCCATTCCATGTATTGTGTAATCAGTACTAACCACGGACAAACACACTGATTATGTTATGTCGCCGTGCTTAATTTTAAGCAATGATCACAAGTATCTGTTCCGCTTGTTCGTACTTTAAAATCTTCACGACGAAAGGTCTAGGCACTACAACCACACACGCGCTGTTCACGCTGATTATGTTAAAAGGCTCGATAAGTGTCGTATAACGGTCGATTGCCGGTGATATTTTTGGCTCGCCTTTGTCAGTATTGACGGTGTTATTTTTGGACCACCTTTGTCAGAATTCGATGAACTGGATCGACGCCGACTAGGTTTTGTATTTATCTATTCGAGAAAAGCATTGTTCGCCGCACTTGTGTAGTTATAGAGATTAATTTTTACTAAACGCCAGGGTAGAACACACAGTCTATAATATATATATTTATTTTTATTGATACACCAGCAATTACCCAGACGCCGTACACGTGGTAGATTTTGCAAAGATAAACATAACAGGACAAAGTTCATCCTCTCTGTGTCGTGCCGAAGATCTATTTAACTATCTTCGCGAAAACGCTTTCTAAACGGAAAGAGGCGTTGCAATAAATAAATACATTTGACCGCAGCCATGTAGACGTTTATTGTGGCCCCTCGCTAATACGGACGGTTATGTCGATGTTTTCGTGTCCGGATTGACGAGAGTTCCGGATAAAGGACGCATAATAACGCGGCACATTAATTAACGTTTGGAAATGTCGTTCCGTGTAACGGTGACAAGCTGGCTTGGTGTGGTGGATTTTGGATTATATCGGGATTATGATTAACGATCATCCACGTACTGTCAGTGTCAGCCTGCGTACTTCATGTATATTTCAATATAGAATTGGTGACTTCGCTCGCGTACAACAGTTTTGATGCGATATATATATATATATATATAGCGTGTGCATGTTGAGGATGCCATTTTGGATGTGAAATGAAAAACAACTGCTGCAATGTGCAAGAACATTCATATGTTTATATATAATACTAATTATATTAATTAATATTTTATATACCAGGGCCGTATCAGCCACAAATTTGTCATGCCATGATTCGGGATGATTTATTAGCGCAACTTGAATTATATTTACGATATTTTCAAGAAACAGAGTAAATGTCCCGCGCGCTGATCCCCGCACCCCCCTGAAATACGCCACTCACAGAGGGCGTATATCCTACCGTATTACAAAGTGCATAATACGAGCCGAACGTCACAGGCACAGCTGTCACTCTCATTGCTCGCCGCTAGCCGGCCGTCAACAATAGCATTTCTGATTATTATATGATACGCTCAACCGACAGTTATATCCGTGTTTCTGTGGAAAGAGTAGACGTCAAAAGATGATGTTCCGAGAACCAATTGTTCCTGTGAACAGTACTTACCGACTTAGCGAAACATTTCCGGACTAATGTGTTTGCCAACTAACTTCAACCGCTTTCTACACCGTTCCTGTCCAATCAGGACCCGTAACGGCACCGCACATGGCACAAAAACACCATTCGTGTTCCGAACATGTCCGCTACACAGTCAGTTATTGGCTCGATCGTTCGGACACGTTCGCCAACTTGTTGAAAATAAGCGCGATTTGGCAGTCGCCCAAAACATGTTTTGAGTCTACCCGCGCAAAATTGGCACGCACTCAATCGCACGTATTAAAATAGTTCTACAGTTTCGAATAAATTTAAATGTGGATATTTATTATGTCACTCAAATTACAACATGAAAGTATCGGTAATATATTTTAAAATGTGCTATTTTGAGCGAGTACTAGAAGCACGTGGATTTATTTACATCACGTGATTGGTTAGCGCCTTGCCTAATGTCTAAAGGGTAAATGTACGATAACCAATCTGTTTCCAATGCATGAGTTGAAGTATTGCATTCTAAAATAGTATTTCAATAACATTATTTTATTAAGCAACATATACATGTCTTTTAATAAGTATTTACGGTTCTTGTTTTCCAAAGAAATTTACCGGAAATGCAATGTTTGCGCGTGCGTACTAATAACATTACGACAATGGCTGAGCGAGAGCAGATTTTGGCCGATTTTCAGGTGATTTTTAGTTTACTTTATCCCAAAAATTCCAGCAATTGCATCATTTTGTTTGAATACAAGATGTTTTGATGTTTACAATGTATTCATATGCTATACAAATCGCCAACGCATTTTCGCACCCCACACTAAACTTCAATTTGGCCTTGTCACTTGACCGCCAGTGAATGAACGATGATGTCAGTCAGCTGGTTGCGGACAGTGTTTATTTACTATTTTGGTTTTAAAAGTTAATAATCAGTAGACCAATTGTACCATTTCCGAAAAGCCTTCCTGGCGATGCTTATTAATGGGTATGTTCATCGTATAGTAAGTTGGTGCTAGCCTAGGGTTTTCCGCAAATTGTGAATGGAATTTTCTGACATTTCTGTCACCCAGCTGTCTGCTGTCATGGCATGACACATCTTAAACTGATCTCACTAGTGGCGCACCGAACCCATTATTTTAACGGACCTTATTTTAAATACTAATGAAATTGCAATATTTAGCACCTAAATGTACATAACCTTGTACCTTCAAATATAAAAAATAAAAGATGAAGTGTGCACAATTTAGTCTATGTTACTTTTACTTACTATTGCCTTAGGCACAAATTCCGAGTTTGTTCGTTTCTTCGTTTTGTATAATGCAGTAGCCCTGACTTCCATGTCATATCGCACAGTGTGTGCGCCGTGCGGATTGTATACTGTATATTCTAGGTACAGATAACATATTATAAAGTAGGCATGTTTGTGTTGTAGGCATGCACTGGAATAGATCATTTAGATGAATGCATAGTTATTCTTGAGCAGTATGACTGGAACCTGATGGTAAGTTTCTGACATTTATTCTTTGACAGTTGATGCTTTTGCTGTTATTACTGTATGTTGAAATAAGTACATATATACATATAAACATTCATAATAAATAGGTATAGTACAGCAGTAAATATTGTTGAGAAAGTTTGGTAATCTAAAATCAGGCATCTACACTTACACCCAGACATAAATACATTTTTGTTACACTTATATTGAGTAATTAACGTCGGCAAATGTATGTGTGATACTGACAATAAGTCACTATAACATTGGATACAAATGTATTTCTTATGGTTCAGATAGATGTGTAGAGTGCAATTAATTATTTTCATTTAAAAAGACACACTGTTTGGATTTTCACACATTTCTTAAATTCCCCCAGTCCGTTGTCATGCAAATGAGTGTATGTGGATAAGTATATATATATATATATATATATATATATATATATATATATATATATATATATATCATTTCAAAGTTTATGTTTTGGGGTCACCGGAAGACGGCACAAAATGTGCCATGTGACCACCACGTAACAATACTTTTCTTTTTGTTTGCTTATGTAGAATGTAATTTTGTTTGTTGCAAAATAAAATTTGATTGGTTGATAGGAGGCGGTCAAGAATGCAATGGAGCCACCTTTGTTGGGTTCGAGTCACTCTAACGAGCACCTCCCAGTGCAGGCCACGACAGACACCTACCACTCATCCTTCGAGAATCTACGATCTAGTCAGAGAGTCGCGATGTACACAGACTCTGGGGGAGGCAGCACCAGTAGAATCCCTGAGGCTGCCATGCCGGTATCATCGTACATACCGTCAACTAGCCAGGTCTTCGGTGGTGTACACGCACGCTTTCTTAACTTTAATATTGAATACAGAGATCGCACTATCCCACTGGTGGTGAAAGACACAGAGACAGTAGGTGAGTATTTTTTAGGTATCTATGTATAATATCATTGATGGTGTAGTTATTTAATGTCACAATCAAAAATTTCCATTTTATGGCATTATTTATTTGTATACTAACAATATGCTAGCCAGATTTACAGTATAGTATTATACTGTTTCAGCAACAAAGAAAAAACCCTCTGAATATTCAGTATCATGGAAATCAAAATTGTTGTTGTTTTGCAATATCTTACATATTGCAAAATAATCAAGACCAAGGTAGACAACATAAAATAACTCTCAATTTATATTTTATGTATTGATAAAATGATATTTGTATGCAACTCTGTTAGACCCTGACACGAATACAACAGATATTTAAGTGTCATGTGTCATTTTTAACATTGCCAACATCCTGCAGCTAAATCACTTTCAGCAACAGTCCATATTGTCAGTTTCAAGTGAGACAAATTTTAATGGTATAATTTTTTTTAATTCTGACCTAACTGAGAAATGTGTTGTTCATGTTTCAGTGAGAATCAAGGAACTGTTGCAGCCGATGATCGACGTGGCCGTGTCCAAGATGCAACTGTCAGGTTGGGTGAACAAGTTTGGCGACAAAGTAGCTGATGATGTAAGCACATATTTATGAATTAGCGCAGGTGTTTTAGTTCGCAAACATGTTTGTTATGCACTGGTCTTTGGATAGTTGCTAGGCACTGTTCAGTGACAAGTGAAGCAGCATTCTCTCATCTTTTAGTAGAGTGCAATGGCTCAGGGGTAGAGCTTCGGACTCTCGACTACGACAACCCGGGTTCGAATCCTGTGTTGTGGTGTTAAAGCCTTGGGCAAGTTTTTTCACTCTACATTGCTCCAGTTCACTCAGCTGTATAAATGAGTATCTGGCGTTAGACAGTGGTGGATATGTGTACGAGCACCCTTCGTCCAATTGTAGCATATGGCTGTATGCTTCCCAGAGAAGCCGAGATGGTGTCTGATTGAACAGGTCTGTCAGGGAAGTAAAGTGTAAAGTGCTTTGAACGGTCCTGAGGACTGGATACTGCACTATACAGCTGTATAAGAAATTGCCTTTTTGCGTTTACTTTGAACACGTCTAAACATTGATGTTTGAAAACATAGTGGTTTTGTTTGCTGCACTAATATCTGTTCCTAAAAATGTTATGACAAGCTGGTAACTGTACAGCTGTACGTCCTTGTGTAAGATTGCAACAATGATTGCAGGAACTGTTGAGATCACTTCATCTTCCGAAGGAGAACACCCTGTTCCTCCTCACCCCAGATGTCAACCAACCGACAGTTACAGTGTCACACAACGGAGACTTGTACGTTGACAGTTGTTACTCTCTGGGCTGGCTTTGTTGGCATTGTTTATAATAAATTATACGTAACTGATTTGAAACATTGTTAAATTGATTGTTGGTTGCCAGTGTTTGCGTGTGTGTGTGTGTGTGTGTGTGTGTGTGTGCGCGCGCGTGCGTGCGTGCGCGTATGTGTGTGTGTGTTTTGTGTATGTAGTGGTGTGTGTGTGTGTGTGTGTGTGTGTGTGTGTGTGTGTGTGTGTGTGTGTGTGTTTTGTATGGAGTGGGGTGTGTGTGTGTCACTATGGGGGGGGTGTCACTATGGGGTGTGTGTGTCACTATGGGGTGGGTTTGTGTGTGTGTCACTATGGGGTGTGTTTGTGTGTGTGTGTGTGTGTGTGTGTCACTATGGGGGTGTCACTATGGGGGGTGTCACTATGGGGTGTGTGTCACTATGGGGGGGTGTCACTAGACTAACCTTGATACCTTGGTGATCACTCAGGAACCCCGAAGACATAGAACGTCTGTCGAGGATGTTCACGTTGAACATCCGTGACAAGGACACAGACAGACTCTACCAGCTCCACTACTCCGGCAGTCTCACCATTCAAGAGGTGCCACTCACGTTTCCACATATTTCAGTTTGCTGTATTATATAACATTTTGAAGACAAAGCTAGCTTTCGTTACAAAACTATAGCCTTTATCATAATCACGGCATATTTTGTTCTGTAGCAGTCGTGTATGGAGGGTTGATTCATGTTATGATTCTTGTTTGTAATGCTGTAGATGGTTATAAATGTTGGATTTGGGATTGGTATCGAGCCTTCGTGTGTTTGTTTATGCACCGTAAACACTGCATCAGTAACTGAAATGATAATTATTACAAGGAAGCCATTCCATAACGTCGGGACTGTGCAGTGTTACAGTAATAGACAGGTTGTCATTGTGGAGAGTTCCACAATTTGGATAGGAATTCATTTAGGGCTATTGAAAAGTGATCATTATAATATACAGATGATAGTTATGGACAAGCAGGTTTTACGGTAATATTTTCTTGTTGGCTGAATACACATGATAGATGTTTGTTTGTTTATTTGCTGTCAGGTGAAGGCGGATGTGTTTGCGGTCACTGACGTCCCTGTGCGTCACCAGCAGTGGACAGGCTGGCCAGCTGCAGCCACAGATGAGACAGTGAGTAGTGTCCTTTGTCCTACTACAGGCGGATCAACTAACAACTGATTCCCTGCTGAAAACAGCGACATTTGTGTCTAACTTAGAGCAAGATGACTGAGAATGTGTGTTTGTAGATGACATTTATTAGGTGTTTAACATGTGTGTTTGTAGTTGACATTTAGTACGTTTAACATGTGTGTTTGTAGATGACATTTATTATGTGTTTCACATGCGTGTTTGTAGATGACATTCAATGTGTGTTTGACATGCGTGTTTGTACATGTGATTTAGTACATGTTTGACATGTGTGTTTGTAGATGACATTGGCTGGGTCTGGAGTCTCCTTCCCCATACACAACCTGGAAGTCTGCCGGAGACCAGGCGAGCCAAGACAGGAGGCTAGTTGTGTTCTTGGTTCACGTGCCATGCTTTCTGAGGCACACCAATTATAGGCACTGTTTCTTTAGACTGTTATGTATGCACTGTAAGGATGGGACGAATATTTGAATATTCGAACGTTTTGTCGCTATTCGAATCAAAATTTTAAATTTGCACCTATATAAGTGAATATCGCTCGAATATTTTCCTCCATGTCCTCCACCACAAAATCGGTCCCTGGTGATCTTTTACTTTCTGACTTAATTATGAAAAAACTACAACCGCCAAACTACTCTTCACATGTCTTATATGTATGTGTATACACACACTGGGTTACAAAATAAAATCACTAACATTACTTAAATGAATAAACTTCACAAAACAAACTCGCCGGCAGCGCGGTCCCGGCGAGACATCTTGACACTGTTCAGTACTCTAATCGAATTTGGAGCCACTGAATATTATTTGATATTTTATTCATATTCGAAATTTCGACGATATTCGGTTCGATGTTTGATTCGAATGAAATTCCAGATTTGTCCCATCCCTAATGCACTGTAGGTAGTCAGTAGTCATTTTTGATCTCCATATTTATCTAACCGTGTAAACAATTTTGTGAAGAACATTTAGATAAGTGTTTTATTTGCAAAGATCCACCAATATGGCACACAAGTTGTGCACATTGCTACTTGTTCTAGTATTACAGCCAGCCACACCCTCCTTGTTAGACTGTGTAGAGTGTTGCATAACTATTTATAAGGTATTGTGTCAATGATAAAATTATGATGTTGATGAATTTCCAGTAAAATATTGCTGTCGTTCAGTGTAACATCTTAGGGTAAATTTGGTTTGAATTTTAATGCAACGCAAACAGTGGTAATACTTTTCCAGACAGTGGTTTTATTTATGCACTGTCTTCAGGTAGTAAAGTTGTGAGTTATGTTCTGTCATTTATAGATATCTTAAAACTCACGATGATATGTGTAATTTTGTTAGTGGCATCAGCCTACTGCTTGTAGTGGTGATGACTGAGAGTGTTGACATTGTGTTCGCAGGAGGAAATATAGTATTGGTGACCGAGAGTGTTGTGATTGTGTTCGCAGGAAGAGATGGACTTTGTGCCAGTGGATGCTGACGCAGACGCTAGTGATGAAGATTTCGAGGATGCACATGAGACGTTTGGTGGCGAGGAGGACATGTTTGAGTCAGACGTATCCGCGCCACAACGGCCTAAACAACAGCCTCTCAGTGAGTGGCCTTGGTGACAGCCTAGTGTGTGTGTGCGCGTGCGTGTAAGTGTGTGCATGCGTATGTGTGTGTGCATGCTTGCGTGCGTGTGTGTAAGTGTGTGCGTGCGCGCGTGTGTGTAAGTGTGTGTCTGAGTACATGTGTGTGTGTGTGTATGTGTGTGTGTAAGTGTGTGTGTATGTGTGTGTGTAAGTGTGTGTATGTGCATGGTATTAGTGAAATGGAAACCATGGTAAAGAGAATAGTTACTGAAGATTATAGGAGATTGTTTCGCTAACATTCCTAAAAGTAATAAAGATAGTTTATAGATCTAGTTTATTTTGTATATCAGCCTTAATAGTACAACGATCAGATTGCCTTCAATTAATGACAGTTTTTTTATGAGTTCATTGTCTTCGTGAAACAATGCCATGAATGGAGGGTGAACATAAACAATGACGACCACATTGAGATGTGGTCTGTGTGTGATGAGTGGAGGTTACGTGAATGTGGTAATAAAGAAGGTTGTTTACGTTGTTGACCAAGTGTGTTTTTTAGTTATACGTTTGGGTAATTGTTTTTAAGGACATGTACATGTGAAGCGCCCTGAATAGTTTTTAGCTAGATTTGGCGCTATATAAGTTTGGCGCTAGATTTATTTATTTATTATTTGTCTGCCTGCAGTGCCTCCAGACTGCGATGATCAGACCAGTGCACTGGAACACTTTGTCCGTGAATTCACGACACGGTCAGTGTCTTAAGGAACAGTCTGGCATTATACGAATGTAGGATAAATTGCACGAAACACCGACTAAGTTTCACAACATTTGCGCAGTGTTTTAACCACCTTAATATTATATATGTCATAACATATTTAACTAATCTGAATTGACTCATCATCAATATTTACACTGTTCTAGAAATGTACTCGTATGTATTAATTTACTTATAAGTATATTATTAATAATGTTAGCGTTGAATCTTACAGCATATGATAACATTACTAATTAATGTTATTAAAATTTTCATTCAAGAACGTTAGTTTCCTACTCAGGTTTGTTCATTTGCACCACATTTACATAATTTTCCCAAAAATGTGATAATAATTAAACTAAAATTTTTTTTTATATAAAAGTGTATTTGCATTGAAGGTACGGAGACTGCCACCCGATATTCTACATCGGCC
>OZ024863.1:40345116-40357616 GCA_964017155.1 Oasisia sp. SBJ-2009 | reverse complement strand
CCACCAGCTTTTAATGTCTTCTGAAAGACACAGGCAATGTGAGGTGAACGAAATTGCCTACGTTTCGAGAACGAAATTGCCTACGTTTCGAAACAGCGGCAGGTGGGATTGAACCACCACTTCTTGATGTGTCTGACCAAACAATATTGGGTCGTCTTTTGTTACTGTTACATAGTAGTACATTCTCACGTTGAACTGATATTACATAAGTACCATTTCCAAATTAAGCATAAGTTAAGTTACCAGATAACAATTGTAGCAGTGACCAATAAGACATTGCTATTTTAATTCGATCATGCCCACGTACAAATGCCACTTATCATGTACAAATCCATTACATTGGGATGATGCGTTTACCTGGGTGAGCCAATGACAGTTTTGTGTTGCCATGGTTACGCGACAGGCGGAGGCAAAGCGACGGGTGGAGGAGGAGCGACAACGACAAGTTGCAGATGAAGCGAAGAGAAACGAACTGATCGAGGAGAAGAGGAGAGAAGCTGAGGCAGAGAAGGAGGTGAGGTCTCCTCAGTCCCCTTCCACCTCCTCACTCCCCATTCCACCTCCTCAGTCCCTCTTCCACCTCCTCAGTCCCCCTTCCACCTCCTCAGTCCCCCTTCCATCTCCTCAGTCCCCTTTCCACCTCCTCAGTCCCCCTTCCACCTCCTCAGTCCCCCTTCCACCTCCTCAGTCCCCCTTCCACCTCGTCAGTCCCCCTTCCATCTCCTCAGTCCCCCTTCCACCTCCTCAGTCCCCCTTCCACCTCCTCAGTCCCCCTTCCACCTCCTCAGTCCCCCTTCCATCTCCTCAGTCCCCCTTCCACCTCCTCAATCCCCCTTCCACCTCCTCAGTCCCCCTTCCACCTCCTCAGTCCCCCTTCCACCTCCTCAGTCCCCCTTCCACCTCCTCAGTCCCCTTCCACCTCCTCAGTCCCCCTTCCACCTCCTCAGTCCCCCTTCCACCTCCTCAGTCCCCCTTCCACCTCCTCAGTCCCCCTTCCACCTCCTCAGTCCCCCTTCCACCTCCTCAGTCCCCCTTCCACCTCCTCAGTCCCCTTCCACCTCCTCAGTCCCCTTCCACCTCCTCAGTCCCCCTTCCACCTCCTCAGTCCCCCTTCCACCTCCTCAGTCCCCCTTCCACCTCCTCAGTCCCCCTTCCAACTCCTCAGTCCCCCTTCCAACTCCTCAGTCCCCCTTCCACCTCCTCAGTCCCCTTCCACCTCCTCAGTCCCCTTTCCACCTCCTCAGTCCCCCTTCCATCTCCTCAGTCCCCCTTCCACCTCCTCAGTCCCCCTTCCACCTCCTCAGTCCCCCTTCCACCTCCTCAGTCCCCCTTCCACCTCCTCAGTCCCCCTTCCACCTCAATCCCCCTTCCACCTCCTCAGTCCCCCTTCCACCTCCTCAATCCCCCTTCCACCTCCTCAGTCCCCCTTCCACCTCCACAGTCCCCCTTCCACCTCCTTAATCCCCCTTCCACCTCCTCACAATACGCGATCCGCCGAGTAAAAATCTGATCCATCCTCCACTAATATATTTATAATGTATACTCTTAAATAAGATTTTTATTTACAAAACGGTGATGCTGTGCCTCTAGATCTGTAATGCCCTATAGAGTGTCTTGCGTGTGGAGTATACAGCTGAAATTACTACTATACTAAAGGGTAGACCTGGCAGGAGGTGTAGAGTTCACAGAGACGTGTGTAGTGGCTGACTGGTGTGTGTTGTTAACTTCACACAGGCCATTCGCCAGTCGATACAAGACCAGCTGCCTCCCGAGCCACCAGAAAACTGTCCAAAGCCCCTGAGTAACATTCGCCTGCGGTGCCCTGGAGGCGAGGTGATCACACGTCGCTTCCTCGTCACGTCTCGGCTGCAGGTGCTGCTAAACTTTGTCACCGCGAAAGGTTACGACACTGCCAATTACAAGGTTCTTACTACGTTTCCACGCAGAGATGTGAGTATCCACATGCATTGCTCCACTTATGTACCATTTGTTAATATAATTCCCTCAGTTATATTTGTTGTTTGTCACGTTTCAGTTATATTTGCATTTTGTCACATTTCAGGAAAACAAATGTACCACGCTTGTCACCATAGTATGCTTATTCATTTGTGCCTATTTTAAAGTTTGTTTTTGTCAAGTTAACAGGAGACTGAGTCCAGAAATTACATCTCTTATTTGTTTCCCAGTTTCAAAAATTGAAGTTAACTGATTGATCTCAATATATATATATATATATATATATATATATATATATATATATATATATATATATATATATATATATACAGGTGTATATAATGTATATATATATTATATATATATATATATATATATATACATGTACAAGCATAACTTCTACTGAAGCTTACATTGATATGATATTAATAACATACCTTGTTTTACGCTTAGCAGTTTAAAGGACAAAAAATGGCAACAGTTTCTTGTCATACACCTAATAGAGTTTATACAAAGTAACAATTTCCACATATACTCAATTTTTTAACGTCAGCGGTTTACTCAGAATGTGACCTTAAAGTCTAAAATTCTACCGAAATCCACTATGGCTTAGACGCCGCCATCGGTGACGGGTTAACTTGGCTTGGCTTGGCCAATAAGGGCGCGGCATTCCAGCTTCCTGCGACGTCGTTAAGGGTCAACAACTTCAAGTGTTCGTTCAGTTGGCGTGACATGTAGCAGCTGCTTAGACGTGTATCTAAATCTGTGGTCAAATCTATGGTATAAACTTTAGCAATTATGCCTTACTGTTCGGCATACGGTTGCAGTACTAGTTCCGTGAGAAATTTTGATCTATCTTTTTTTTCTTTCCCGTTGAAACAACCGGTGGTATTGAACATTGGATTCACAATTGCGGGTACTTTTGCAGTTTAGGCCCGCACCTCGAAAAAACCATCAAAATGATCACCTACGATGACCAAACTTCGCAGGGCGTATCTACTACACCAATACTATGCGTATGCACTTGTCACGTGATCCAAAACAATTATTAATGCCTGAAATCGATCAAAATGTGTAAGTAAATAACGCCTCGCCGAGTTGCTATTGCAACAGTAAACTCCGTCAGGTGGCGCCACCATCTTGCTGCGTTAAACCGTGGGGTCAGATCGTATTGACTTACACATTTTGATCGATTTCAGGCATTAATTATTATTTTTTTGATCACGTAGCAAGTGCATACGCATAGTTCAGGTGTAGTAGATACGCCCTGTGAAGTTTGGTCATCGTAGGTGATCATTTTGATGTTTTTTTTCGAGGTGCGGGCTTAAACTGCGCACGCACAGCGCCTCTAGACGGATTTATAAATAACTAATATGCAGGGAATCTGTCGAGAGCGCCGAAGCTTCGTGACGTCATTCTTCGTCTAACATGGCGTAGCTGATAGTATTCTGATGGCTGGGTGTTCAAAAATATTTTTCTGGTAAACCGCTGGCGTTAAAAAGTGTATGTGGAAATTGTTACTTTATATTAACTCTATTAGGTGTATGCCACGAAACCGTTGCCATTTGTTGTCCTTTAATGAATGGTTTTGTATATTTTTCGATGACTATATTTGATGGTTATGTAGACCATGGTTACACGGCAACCTCTTGTCAGTTGTTTTATTGCTACTGAGTGTTTGTCGTGAGTGTTGTCATTATAACTGATATAATATATTGATTATAACTGATGGCCGAGTGTTGTCTTTTGTTTCAGTTAACACAGTTAGACAGCCAACAGACATTAGAACAGTTGAAACTCTATCCACAAGAAACCTTGATTCTCGAGGAGAAATAGTCACAGTAACATTAGTGTACGTGTCATGCTATAATCAACTATATATAAGGTCAGTGTTAATGGAATGATTTGTTGCCATAAACTACGTTTAGACACTGTACAACCCATGGCTAGCTGTATTTGAAAGGATTGTGTTTAATTTGTGTATTCATCTGACAGATTTTGTAATTTCTGGCCTTGTTTTTAGTCATGTGATTTGCATGTGCTGTGATGAGTAAATTTAGATTTACTATCTTTCTATTTATCCTGTTTTGTGTTACGAGTCTGTGCAGAATAAATAGAATGTTCGTGTTCCTTCAATCCATGACTGTCGTGATGCTGATAATAACAATCGAGAGTGTAGAAATGGTCCTGATTACAGAAATAACTCTCCCTATGAAATGACACACATTGCTACAAATGCAAAACGTTTCTGAAATCCATTTCTGTTACTGCCAAAGAAAATAACATTTGGTGAATCAGTAATTTCTCAGAGGCGATGTATATTCTTGCAAAAAACACTGAAATGTTATTAGCCTACAATGCATTTGTTCAGCAGTGAGCAAAACTGATCAAGAAGTAACATTTTACACATTTTGCACATACCCAGTTTAAAATGTGCAAAATTTGTCCGGAAGATATTTGAAAGTGTTCATAGCTTACTTCAGTCTCGTCACATTTATACCACATTGTTCAAATATAATCATGACCAGTAAGCTATTGCCTTTATGTGTTATTTATTTTATATCAACAGAAACGTGTAAATGGATATACTTGCATTGACATAGGAGCGGTAATAGTGCAGTGATGTGAACATACACGCGTCCTCGTTCAGTGTGTTGCTGTAGTCATGCACATACTCACGGACCAGCCTCCCTGTCTGTACTCTAATGTGTACACCCGTGTACATAATCTGTAGTCTTGGTCACGTGGAACCTAATTAAGACTATTTTTATCTACGCATTTTGCATATGAATAAAATTGGTTTCTGTCTGGACGATGTCTTTTCATTCACTGATCTACTTGTGAAGTAATGAAGAGCTTCAGTGTAAAATTGTTAGGCCTCATTTAGAATATTGCACATAGGCATGGAGGCCATATCGCAAGAAGGATATTGAAATACTAGAAAGAGTACAAAGGAGAGTAATCAAACTCAGGAATATTAGTTATGAAATGCGTCTAAAAGAATATGGATTAACGACACTAGAAACCAGGAGATTGAGAGGAGATCAGATAGAAGTGTTTAAAATATTGAATGGGTATGAAAATATTGATAGAAATTGTTTTTCTTGGTTAAGGAAGAGAGAAGGACTAGAGGACATGGAATTATATTAGCAAAGAATCAGTGTAGACTAGATATTAGAAAATTATAATTTTCATAAAGAACAATAAATGAATGGAACTAGATATTAGAAAATTATCATTTTCATAAAGAACAATAAATGAATGGAACAGATTATCAGCTGATTGTGTAGGTACTAGTAGTGTTAATATGTTTAAAAATAAAATCGACATATACCTAAGAAGGGCGGGGTATACTTAGATAGGTTGGATTCTCATTAAGCCAAAGGGCTTCCTAGTCCACCTGCCATCTAGAATTGAATTTTTAGGTGGCAATCTTGTTAAATGTGGCGATACAGCCAATATAGACCAAGGTTATGTAGGTTAAAATATAATCAATCCCACTGCTTTATTGTCAGTTGCATGTGTATGGCATATCAAAGAGATTGGCAACTCTTGATGCACTTTTGCAGAGCTTGGTTGTTTGCTCGTGGCTGTGGTCTTGCGAATATGATGATGGCCAATGTCAGTCAGTGCATAGTAAACCTATATTGTTTGTTTGGTAAAATGGCGGATATGAAAGTCAGTGAAGGTCAAATGCTAAATGTTTCATTAAATTGTAAACCCTAATCACTCGCTTATATCATGGTATAAATATATCCATTCTAGATGGTAAAGTTCACACGATATAACGAAATCAGTTTTGAGGGTCACCATCTTGAAAAACGGCGAATCTGAATGTCGGTCAAGGTCAAAAAGTAAAATATTTAAAATAGCTACCCCAATATACGTAGGTATTGAAAAAGTGTCCGTATAGCATCCCTCTAAATATCTCGTTTTAAAGATACATAAACTATTCGATTTTACAGCCGCCATTTTATTAAATGGCAGTTGTGAAGGTCAAATTAAGGTCGGGCGTGAAATGTTTGATAAATTTAAAATCGCTACCCACTTACCTATATATTGATGCCAAAATAACGACTCTAAGTGCCATATTTTATTAAATATAGCAACATTAGTTAATATGGCCGCCATCTTTAAAAATGGCGGATATGAATGTCGAATAAGTCAAAATGCACCATATTTGAAATTAGAAGACCAGAAAATGTATATATTAAGCCAAAAAGAAACATTTTATGTGAAACTGTTCATGAAATATGGAAAAGCAAGTTTTTTATTTTCGATGGCAGCCATTTTGAATATTACAAAAAGTGCCAAATTTCATGCTTTTGTCCAGCAGTGAAGATGTATGGCCTTTTCTGACATTAAGAGCCCTCACTATTACCTACGTTGGCACGTGCCTATAATGCGTGCCAATCAGCCCCCCCGGATTCGCCTGTGAATACAATAATAATTTTCATATGCGGTACCAAAATCTGCGCGCATGCGTGAAGATTAATATTCTGAATGACACTCGCCGAACAGCGACTCAGGTCTCAGGTTATTTCCTCCAAACAGCCCAATCTCGTTTCATTTCATCAATTTTTCATGGTCACCATGAGTTTCAATGCCCATACATTTCCTTACATCTGATTACAGTATAATATACTGTATTTTTGCTCAAATACATTATTCGGATTCTATATAGTTCCCGAATTCTTGACGTAAGACAAAGGATATTATAGCTATAGAATCCTTGGCATGACATCGTAAATCATAATTCGAATGTCAGCCAATCACGTGGCTTCTGCAACAATCACGATGACGTAATTCGTTTGGACGCAACAGTTGCGGCCTTTTGGGCTGGTTGAAGTTACGGCTGCAGGGGTCAGCGTTATTTTGTACAGACTAGCCTAGATTGTGGTACGTTTTCGGGCTAGTTGAAACGGGTGATATTTTCCCAATAAATGTTGCAATGCATAAATACAAGACCATGTGTGGAACTCGCAGTTAAGTCGCCCGCCAAGACAAACTTAACTGTAAATACAACCACATAGTCACAGGTGTTATTAAGAGTTTGTCACCGTTTTTCAGAATGGAACAAAGTGAATGAAGCATAGTAATGGTCATCATGGTAAGGTTTATTTTTGGAACAAAGAACAATACATGGTCTTTATTGATTGTTTAAGGCTTTCGGCTCTATCAATCATGAAGCTTTCTGGAAAGTAGTGTTCATGTTTGGATGCCCTACCAACTTCAACATCCTCCTCCTAAGACTACTCGACGAAAAGATGACACCAACTGTCCTCATCAAAGGAACTAAAAGAACCTTTCATTGTCCGTACGGTGGAGAAGCAGGGATGCGTTATCTCATCGACTCTTTTCGCTATCAACATGTGGGCCATAGTCTTTCTTGTCCATGACCATCTTCCAGACATGCGTAGACCTCCTTACAGAAGCATACTACATTCTAGGACTTTCTATCAACCACAGAAATACTAAGATCGATCATCCACCAAACCCCTCCAGGCAACAATGATGGACCTCCCGACATTAAAATATATGGGACAACCCTAGAAGTTGTTGAATACTTTCCGGACTTAGGGAGTCATCTATCACAGAAAGCCACAGTTGAAACTGAAATTCAATATTGTATATGGTGCACCGGTACATCCTTCAGGAAACTGCGCAACCGAATTTCCGATAACCACAACGTCGGGAAAGAGACTAAGGTGATGGTATAAAAGCCGTTTGTATTACCACTCTACTCTACGGGAGCGAGGCGTGGGTTGCATATCGATGTCATCCGAAGACCTTGGTGAAATCCACCAAAGTTGCCTTCGAAAGATTCTTTGTATCCTATGGGAAGATCTTCGCACAAACGTCACTAGGGCTATCCTTTTGGAACGAACACAACTAGTATTGAGGCAACGATAATACAGAACCAATACCGCTCGACTGGCCACTGTCTTAGAATGTCAGACAACCGTGGTGGTCAGAGAAAACATTCATAGACACCGCTAAGCATTACAACAAAAAGGTCAAATTGACATTGCTACGGACCCGACCGTCCAGTTTCGCGCCGCAGCATAAACCAGGCATTGGCCCAGTTTGAGACAAACCGACTACTTCACAAGGCGGATAAATGGCACAGGAAACGGGAGCGAGAGAGACAGAGGGAGTGAGAGAGAGATACGCCCCCACATCTACATGTCTCCCTCCCACTTGGCACATCCAGCCCACACTGCAGTAAGACACGCAGATCAAGAATGGAACTCTTGAGTCACCGCCAGTTCAGGACACATGGCCGATTTTGAACGACATCGTCCTCCTTTCTAGGGACCGCTGTCGATGGAAACAACGTATGACGTTATTCGGTCGAAGGTTTTGATTGGCTAATAGAACCATTGTTAACCAGCCAATCAACGGAAATATCTGAATATTCTGGAAGAAACGTTTGTTTTGCAGACCAATGAGAAGGTTCGTTCCAAAAACGGTTGATGTAGCCTAAACGGTTAGGAAAGATCTAACGTGGTTCGCCAGATTATTTCCCGCCACCCGCATCTTCAGCAATTATGACGTAACAGATTATGACGCTCGCAACCAGCGCGGATCTTTCACGTTATCGATAAGACGTTACTTTATGCTTCGGCGCTGTATAGTAGAAACACAATGTCCGACAACATAACACAAATGTTATTCATTTATGCCTTTGCTGTATGCCTAATGTAAATACGACCTGATTAACTGCGCGATGCGAACAAGAAAACCAGTTTTATAGTCTTCCCCTGTGGGTTGTTTGAATATGGATTGGCGCGACAACAGTATGCCTATATTATAAGAACTATCCGTGAGATCACGGTGGATTATCACACTTAATATTGACTAATATGTCGGCTCTATACGTCACAACTTCCAACTGCTATAATAGAGTGAATCCATTTTATATAGCTCAATGTTGCATCCTCAAAAAACATTTTTGTGTTCAAAGTTGGATCTATTTGAGCTGAGTCAGAAATTAGGTATCTACGTCGCTTGTCGTGTACCGGCCAAACCGCAGAGCAAGGATCTTAATAGTGTTACTAGGATGTCTCACTCTTGCTTTCGCCACTGTGCAAATTAGCCCGCAGCAGGGTATGATTTATAGAGCCTAGCAGTAGATAGAATAACTCAACAGTATTTTACTATGATGTAGTTTATAGCTACATGGGTAAGTATTAATTTATTTTATTAACTTAACTTTTAAGCAGGGTCAGGAAGAACCCCACCACTGGAACCCTGTTTGCCTTTTCTTCCCCCATCTCAATTCGAAGACGGAGCTTCAATTATTTAGTTCCAGAAAACATGAGCTTGCATGGCTGCTAAGAATGGAGAAGCATATTTTTGCAAGCATAAATAATACTTGATTTAACATTTGATACCACAATTATTGTTCAATGCCATTGTAATTAGATTAGCTGTGTTTCCCGTGCTGGTCGAGAGCGCACCGAACGAACCACGCTCAGTCGCCGGCTCAGAGCATTTACTCGGGTCACGTGACAACACAAAACGGTGTTTTTTAATGTTATCATCTATAATGCATCAATAAATGTCTTGCACACACACATATATATATATATAATATATATGTATATATATATATATATATATCGGGGGCGCACGGACTGTGTACAATATGGACATGGTTACACTTCGGCGGACAGGTGGCGCTGATGGTTGATTTGCACGCACGGCCTAACTAGATCTGCAGAGTGAGACATCCTAGTAACACCATAAAGATCCTTGGTGGACTCGCAACATGATCTACAGTGTGACATTTGTGATGTCAACGAATGGGAACTTCTTGCATTTGAGACACGCGACATCCCTTTGACAACGTGACAACAATGACATAACAATATAGACTGTAATGTGTGTAGTGGCACAATAGTCTCTTAGATATTTACGTAGGTAAAGATATATAATTTCCTCCACTTTCGAGGACGGATGGTTGAAATGATGTATATTGTTGACCGAAAACCCTTTGATTTCATTGCCATTACTGAAACAAAACTCACAGATTACATGTCCACACAAGAGAGCGCGGGTGGTGTAGTGGTTACCACATCCGCACCTGTTCGATCCCCGGTACCGGCAGTTGTGGTATAAAAATCTGGCTCTCAACATTGGGGACTGTGTATCCCTCGTGAATCGGAGAATCACGTTGATGTCGGTCCCGTCTCAATTTGGGACGTAAAAGAACCACTGAGGACGACAAGCACCCTGGCAGTGACCATCCTCGGTGACTCCTGCGTTAGCCCAAGATTGGGGTGTTTGGAGTAAATAACCTGAGACCTGAGACACACACACGTTTGAAATTGATGGGTATGAATTATGCCGTATCTGTAGAATTGTCACATTCAAAAGTAAACATAAAATTATCAATGCAATCATATACAGACCTCCAAATTAAAAGATTAATCGATTTGATCAAAATGGATAAGTTACTAAAAGTAATAATTTCAGCTATACTAAGCTGGTGTTCATCATCAATGGTGTGTTAGTGGCCAAGTATTTGGCATGTCCGTCGACTGAAACGCTAAGAACTCGCGCTGACCATTGCCACGATGACGTCATCGACGGACGACAGTCACGACACCCAGCTCGGTAAATGAGGAATGGAAGGCAAGAGGGATAAAGAGAAGGATGGAATGAGGGAGAGGGAGAAAAAAGGATGGAGTGGGGGAGAGAGGGAGAGAAGGACGGAGTGAGGAAGAGACAGAGAAAGATGGAGTGAGTGAGGGAGGGAGTGAGCGAGGGAGGGAGACAGAGATAAAAGGACGGAGGGAGGGAGGGAAACAAAGAGAAAGGACGGAGGACGGGAGGGAGAGAATGACGGAGTGAGGGAGGGAGAGAGAAAAGGGCGGAGTGAGGGAAGTGGAGAGAGAGGAATGGAGAGAGAGAGAGAAGGACGGAGTAAGGGAGGGAGAGAGAGAAGGGCGTAGTGAGGGAAGGAGGGGAGAGAAGGAGGGAATTAGGGAGGGATAGAGAGAAGGACGGAGTGATGGAGGGAGGGTAAGAGAGAAGGAGGGAGTGGGGGAGAGTTAGAAGGATGGAGTGAGGGAGGGAGATGGAGGGAGAAGGATGGAATGAGGAAGAGGGAAGGGGATAGGGCGAAAGAGAGGGAGAGAGAGGGGAGGAGAGAGGGGAGGAGAGAGGGGAGGAGAGAGAGACAGGGGGAGAGAGAGGGGGGAGAGAAAGAGGGGAGAGGAGGAGAGAGAAAGATAGGGAGAGAGAGAGGGGGGACAGAGGGAGGGAGGGAGGGAGAGAGAGAGAGAGAGAGAGAGAGAGAGAGAGAGAGGGGGGACAGAGGGAGGGAGGGAGAGAGAGAGAGAGAGAGAGAGAGAGAGAGAGAGAGAGAGAGAGAGAGAGAGAGAGAGCAGAAGAGACAGCAATCAGTGTTGCTTATAAATATTTATCTACAAGCGGCAACTGTGGTTAGCTTTGTTCAAACGAACACTGCTATGAGCAGTCAACAATCGGTCGACAGACGACGGGTTTGTGTCCATGAAAATTCGATCATCAGTTCGGGGGACGGACTCCAGGGAATGGACGTGTGAGGGAGCCGAAGTGCTGCGCATCGAACCGACGCTTCCATTAGACAGACACCCGGGGAGGATTTGTTGGATAATACATGAGAACACCGTGTGAACTGGACTAGAGGACTACACTTACTGTGGACATCAGGTGCAATATTTAGTAATTTGCTTGAACACCGGCATTGACAACAATGACTGCCCGTCTAGCAGCCATGTTGTTATTGTAAACGCCGTGAGAGCAACGCGAACAAACATGAACCAGACCCACAATGTCAGCTGGACTATTTACGTGAGTGTTATGGAAAATTGAACCTATGGTCACAGGGGAGCTTTGTGAAACCCCGTTACCTTGATGAAAATTAAGAATCAGAATGTTCTTGAGTTGCCTAAAAGCAAACTGTGCTACTTACAACGTCCGCGTTTGGCCAATTTGCGTCCCGCTAATCGCAGTGTATAACATATGTATATATATATAGCATATGCATACATAACATTCGTATCGATTATCCTGTTACGACGCGTTCTGTTGCCGTTGGAGTCTGGTTGCTGAAGTACACAAACACTGCCTGACAACTCCTCGTCGGTTCGCGCGCATTTCGACAGAAGTCGCACGGACCAGTTCGCCCGTGACGCTCTCGTCACAAACTCATCTCGATTGCAGAGGACCATTTTACATTAACGAAATATTGTGACATTGGAAACTTGGACTGGAGAGAGAAGACGATGCGCTACAAGAAGACACGGAATCCTCCCTCGCTGAGGCTTCCTCGTCTCCTGCTGCGGACGATGCTCCTGGCTTCAGTGTGTGGCTGGGTGAACCAGAGTCACCTCGCAGGTGAGACGGTCTGTAGTTGGGTGAACTAGAGACACCTCGCAGGTGAGACGGTCTGTAGTTGGGTGAACTAGAGACACCTCGCAGGTGAGACGGTCTGTAGTTGGGTGAACTAGAGTCACCTCGCAGGTGAGACGGTCTGTAGTTGGGTGAACTAG
>OZ024863.1:40335116-40337616 GCA_964017155.1 Oasisia sp. SBJ-2009 | reverse complement strand
GTAACTTAAAATGTGTATTTGCAAACTTACCAAGCGTCAGGTTCGTCCCGCAGAACGTAAAAGGAAATATTATTATTATTGTACAACTGTTATACTTGTAATCTGTTCACAACACATACGCTCACGCACGCACGCATGGACGCACGCACGCAATCACGCACGCACGCACGCACACAGGCATCACGCCGTTTTAATATTTATACTGTTTCTTGCAGCTTCATATTTTTTTATATATACTCATCAGTTCGCGACAATCTCGACAGAATACGCAGGTCTAAGTTGGATGGTAGCGAAATTATTACAATAACTGATGGAGACAGAGTAAGATCCGTGAACCAAATCGTCGCTGATAAATACACCAATCAAGTTTTCTGGCAGACCAATAATTGTAAGTATACAGTTTACGTATTTACTTACGAAACAATTAATTTACAATGTTATGGAGAAATTGAACCAGCACCCTTTGCACGACCCAAACAATACAATTATTCAAACATCAATCTCTGATATGGTAGTTAACTACGATTGTGTTTCGTCCGACCATTTAACGTTATGCCTTGCTGCCACTAAACAGTACTTTCAGTACTATTACTCTAACAAGTCCGATATTATCTGCCGTTGATGCACCATGTGGTGCGTGGTGATGCACCATGTGGTGCGTGGTGATGCACCGCGTGGCGCCTGGTGATGCACCGCGTGGCGCCTGGTGATGCACCGCGTGGCGCCTGGTGATGCACCGCGTGGCGCCTGGTGATGCACCGCGTGGCGCCTGGTGATGCACCGCGTGGCGCCTGGTGATGCACCGCGTGGCGCCTGGTGATGCACCGCGTGGCGCCTGGTGATGCACCATGCTGCTTGATCAGAATTGTAAGGATGAAGCCGTTCAGATATGCAGATGTCACGAAAACGTTACAAATTCGCTCAGGGCTGCTTCTGAAGTAACACCAACTAAGATGCATGGCATGTATTTGAAGCACGCTGTTCTTATTTGGAATGATATTGCCAGAGACCCCCCACCAGGCTACCAGGGAGTATTTTCTCAGAGACTCCCACAGACTACCAGGAGTATTTTCTCATACGAAAACCCAGATATGGTACATCGACAAAATGCTACTTTATTGTGCTCTGTTTAAGCATACTAACATAATTATTTAGTGGGGGAAAAAATGAATCTCTTAAAGCTGTAGTAGTACTAATCACTTGGTAAAGGGGTGCTTTTCTAGATAGCAAACGTTATTTCTTCAAATGATTTGTGAACACACCAACCTGGGCACCAGGTGGCGCTAACAGCCTTGTGTGGTCACAAGGCAGATTTCTGTATCTAAAAGGAATCATATTTGGTGTGCTTTTACGTGGAACATCCCATAACATCACTTTGGTCTACCCTATTTTGAATATTGATTTTCTCCCTAAAATGTCTTGGTTGGACTTGCATGGAATAGTCTTGCTTAAACATCTGGACATATGTCATTTTAACACATTCACATTAAGAGGGAATGTCGCTTGGAGCAGTAATGTTGTCGCGCTTACATTTTTCCGGTGGTTAAAAATTTTCCGATTGACGTTTCTGCGCATGCGCAATAAATGTAAAATTATCAATGTCCAGCGAAACGACAAAGCATTTTCAGTATAAATGCCACGGGCTGTTCGTTAATTCTCCTGTGATGATTACTGTGAAGAGTTTCTTAAAATGTCGTTCAATGCAATAAAATATTACGTTTTTCATAAATAACTGTCACTGATTACGACGCACTACAGCCACGTGATTTACGCTTGCTATCAAAACATGCCTCAAAACTTGTTTGCCTCGTGTTAATTTGCGACAAGTAACTTCGCTGTGTAGTTATAAACATTCTAACGAACAACCCATAGTATTTATGCCACAAATGCTTTGTCCTTTCGCTGCACATTGATGATTTTACATTTATTGCGCATATGCAGAAACGTCAATCGGAACGTTTTTCACGCCGGAAAAATGTAAGCGCTACAACGTAACTGACTCGTTGCTCCCACCACTTCCAGCCATCTACTGTAGCGACTACAGCGGCAACAACGAGAGATTGGTGTACACATTCCCTGATGTCGCAAAGCAGATCTCCTACTTGGCAGTTGAACAAAGCACATTGTTCTTTCAAGATTCCTCCCGTGGCAAGTGAGTGTAGTAGTTCATTCTTGTTCTTTTCAATAGTAACAGAGCTGCGTCTTTCCTGATCGTCCCCGGAAACAATCAGCTTCACGCGTCAAGATACAGCTGCCAACTGTAATATAATCCGACAAAGTGTGTTGTCATTACTTTCTGACAATCCGACCTGGAATTGCCGAAAAAGTTATTATAAATGTATTTAACGTAAGAAATTGTTTTACATTGTTTGATTGAGTATTTCCGAACTGACGGTTTATAAGACAAATGACTTCAGTTAGAAACCTTCATCCGCGTGGTGCTGTTGATGATGCTGCTGTTGGTGGTGCTGTTGTTGATGCTGCTGTTGGTGATGGTGTT
>OZ024863.1:40122616-40332616 GCA_964017155.1 Oasisia sp. SBJ-2009 | reverse complement strand
AAAGGTCATTGACACGTGGCTTACAATGCCATTGCACAACCGGCGTAGTCGTTTGATTTCATATTACTTTACAGGCATTTCTAAATATTGATTTTTAATGTATGTTGACTTTGCTTGTGGAGTTAGTTGCTCTCGAAATAATATGAACAATAAAATTATACAATGAACAACGACAAACTATACTGACTTCTGGTGACATCTTTAACAGCAACAAAGTGTGAACTGAGTGTTCAGCATTATCAGCATACACCACGGTCACATACATCTTTAATGTTGCAACGTTTTATAGAAAACTCTCTAGCATCGTGCTTAATGTTGCCCCTTGTTGCAGTGTCGGCTCTGCCCGTTCTCGACCCTCCGGCCAAGATGGAACACTCCGTTCACCTCCACGACGACAACAACGACACGTGTTTGTCACTGGAGTCCGCGGACATGTACACGTTCTCGACGCTCTCCCGGCAGTGGATCCCAGAACCCCTGGACTGGTGCTGGATGCCGGGACTCGCCATCAAGCTGTGTGTCCCGGCCAAGCTGAATGCATCGTTCACAGTCAGCATTACCGGATACGGTCTCGTCTGCGCTGACACCCACTTTGAAGTGATGGGTCAACGCACGAAGGAGCCGGCCTGCGGAGTGGCCGGCGAGTACCTGGGATGCAAGCTGAGTGAAGCCGTCGGCTCTGGCACTGGCGGTCTGGCGACCTGCTTAGCAGAGTGTCTCTGCGAGAAAGACGGCTGCAAACAGGCGACCATTCAGATCCCGAACAAACACGACGACTGGAAGATATGTGAGATCAACGTGAAGTAGACTACAGTGGTCGCTTGCAATGACAACTGCAAGCAATTGTTTCACTAAGATATTAATAACATTATATATATATATATATATATATATATATATATATATATATATATATATATTAACGCATTAACTAAATTATTTACGTAGAATAAACTAGTTCGTATCATGCTGCTGTGAACATTTGCTTAAAGGAATACGTTTGCGGTCACATTACGACTTGTCTACTTTGAAAATAGTTCACAACAATATATATATATATATATATATATATATATATATATATATATATATATATATATATATATATATATATATATATATATATATATATATATATATATATATATATATATATATATATATATACAGCAGCAGCATGACAGAAACTAGTTTATTCTACGTAAATACTTTGGTTAGCGCGTTAATATATATATATATATATATATATATATATGTATATATATATATATATATATATATATATATATATATATATGTATATATATATATATATATATATATGTATATATATATATATATTATGTTATTAATATATGACACGAACTAGTATATTCTACGTAAATACTTTAGTTAATGTGTCATCGAGGAGCATGCTGTCGTGTTATACGTTGTGATATATATTCACTGTATTCGAAATACTACTGGCATTTCTTGTGAATCACAGTTTTTTGAATGCTCACAGGGGTCAAGACGATATTGCTATTGTTTGTTTTAAAGGCGTGCAGACGTCTTGGTTCCAGAACATGTACTTACTGACTGACTTACTTACGCACTTGCTTATGTCATTTACCCACCGCGGTGACATGATAGGTTTTTCATAGTTCCGATGAAAAGTCATTGCGTTTGCGAGAGTTTGAGTGTTAGTTAATGCGTGTGGCGGCCTCCTAGTGACTTGTTATATTTATGTTAGACAATTTTGCTCGCTACGTCGTCATGGCGTCAGACTCGTGGTTCGGCTGTCTCGGTGTGAGGGTCGGCGGGAGACGCTCGTGGTACTTCTAGTTGGAGACTTCATACTCCCAAGACACATATTCAATTTTGAGTAGTAGTTTTGCGTGTGTGATTTAAAGTGTATTCACGAGTTTCTGCTATGCTTAAAGTGTGTTCATATGTGTTTATGAGGCTTAATATGTTTTCAAGATTGTTTATGTGAGGCGCCTTAATTCACACCAAACACACAAACACACACACGCACGCACGCACGCACGCACGCACGCACGCACGCACGCACGCACGCACGCACGCACGCACGCATACACACTCACACACACACACACACACACACACACACCACACACACACATGCACTCACACACACACACACACACACACACACACACACACACACACACACACACACACACACTCGCACACGTACACACACACACACACACACACACACACACACACACACACTCGCACACGCGCACACACACTTTCCTATAATGAATAGAGAACTGCTTTTTAGATATACGAAAATTACCATTCATGTCTTAGTTATACAATTTTATCATTCGTGTGTTGAATTCATCATAATAAATATTATAAATAAATGCTTAATTCATAAATGTTTACCTTTCAATTTCTTCCACTCTTCCTTTTGTGCGGATAAGCATGGTTTGCAGGTAACTGATCTCGGCTTGATATTGTACGAAAATGGAGCAACCATCACGAGAAGCAACACCTCCAGACAACATATCAGTAAAGCAGTCACATGTGCAATGTGCATGCATGGTTGTATCACTGAATGTTACCTTATATACACTGATTATCTAACATTTCAAGAGCATCGGTTACTGGGGGTCACCAGTCAAGTATCTCATATTGAAGAATAAATCTAGAAAAACAAAGGTACACCAGACCACAGAAAAGGGCAAGAGAACCTTGGCACCTTGGAGGAGATACACTTACAACACTCAAAAGAGGGCATATTAAAATACACGAGTGCAGCATCTTAGTTGACACCACTCACCATTTGCTGCAAGACATGTAACTCATACTTACTCAACCCTTTCTTGTTGTGCATCAGGGAAGAGACTTAGCTGGGTCATCACCTATGAATGCGATTGGCAGATACAGTCTGATTGTCCCACCCCATTCAGATTTACCACCAAGAAGTTGCCAAAACATCTGAGACATATTTGATGCAGTTACACACTACAAACTCTTGTCTATTCCATGCATATGGGCATGTATCTGCTGCAGGCCTAATGTAAATACGACCTGATCGATAAACTGCGCGATGCGAACAAGAAAACCAATTTTTATTGTCTTCCCCTGTAGGCTGTTTGAATGTGGATTGGCGCAACAACAGTATGCCTATATTTTAAGAACTATTCGTGAAATCACGTTGGATTATCACACTTAGTATGTCGGCTCTATACGTCACAACTTTCAACTGCAATAATAGAGTGAATCCGTTTTATATAGCTCAAGGTTGCATCCTCAAAAAACATCGGTGATCAAAGTTGGATCTATTTGAGCTGAGTCAGACATTATCTACGTCGGTTGTCGTGTACCGGCCAATCGGCAGAGTCCATGGACGCCCACACAGACCCGCGTGTATCCGGAGTCGACAGCGGCCCCTGTGACCACGACTGCATTAGTCACGCAGGTGTTTGCGCCGGTTACGTCAGGCGTGTGTGTTTATATATTTCGTGGATTATATCAACCACAAACGTACTCTTGCTGCTGTGCGGACGTGCCGTTTCCTGTAGCTGTGTGCTTTAGGGTGTGCGTGTTGTTGGGGTTCCTGAACTTCTCGGGACGTATAGGAGGAACCCACGCGTACGGGAGTGTCAGCCGGGAGACAGGTACACTGGACCGTGCGACGGTGAGTCATCTTCGTAGGTTGACAACTTGTCATAGTGCGAGCGTTGCGCTGTAACCTCCCCGCTGCCAACTGTAGTAGTCGGCGAAAGTAATGTCACACACACTCGTGAAAGATCGCTCCCAAAGGTATAAGACTTGGTGAAATGCATGCATGTCTACAAGAGTTTCGATGTATACAACGTTGAATAAATTGCGTAGACGCACACACACACACACACACACACACACACACACACACACACACACACACACACACACACACACACACACACACACACACACACACACACACACACACACACACACACACACACACACACACACACACACACACACACACACACACACACACACACACACACACACACACACACACACACACACACACACACACACACACACACACACACACACACACACGACGATGCTTATATTGTTTTGGAACTTTGACAGAGCACACGAGATATGATCATTGATCATTGAGTCGGTAGTAACAACAGCGACAGCGACAGCGACAGCGACAGCGACAGCGACAGCGACAGCGACAGCGACAGCGACAGCGACAGCGACAGCGACAGCGACAGCGACAGCGACAGCGACAGCGACAGCGACAGCGACAGCGACAGCGACAGCGACAGCGACAGCGACAGCGACAGCGACAGCGACAGCGACAGCGACAGCGACAGCGACAGCGACAGCGACAGCGACAGCGACAGCGACAGCGACAGCGACAGTACACCTAGTGACGCTACAGACCGGGCGACAACAGAGACAGAGGCGAGACAGGTAGAGGAACTTGCACGACTACAGTTTCCACGTGTTGTATAACACGTACATCTCTAGTGAAGTACGACACGTCATACACCTCTGGGGCAATAAAACATGTCACACATTTCTGGGAAAATACGTCACCATACACATATAATTATGAACACACACACCACATCACATAGTAACAATCCAGGTTTCGTTGACGATCGATGTACCTTACTACGTTCGAATGTTTGTGATTGCACTTAATTATTTCTTTATATCAGAAACTAAATAATGCGGCGAGGTGGTTTCTGTGGCGGCGACTTTTAACCAGTATCATCCTCGCAAGCTAGGTGTCGTTGCACTACGCTGCTATACCCAACATATGTCCGGAGGCTCACCACACCCCTCGTGGGCTATTTCGCTGGCTGAGGAGCTTTTTGAAAGGGGTGTGCCAGGCGTAGGGAAGAGCTGGTACTGACACGACTAACTACAGCGAGGAAGAACAGTCAATCTTCGCGATTCTCTTAGCCTCGATTACACAGGCTCCGTGAGGTGGCAGCACTTTTAAGCCCTTCCACTCTTCTCGGCGTAGTCCGCCGTAGTTACTAGTTACGCTGCAGCGCTTACATTTATCCGGTCGTTAAAAACATTCCGATAGACGTTTCTGCGCATGCGCAATAAATAATCAATGCCCAGCGAAACAACAAAGCATTTTCGGTATAAATGCCACGAGATGTTCGTTAACTCTCCTGTGATGGTTACTGTGAAGAGTTTCTTAAAATGTCGTTCAATGCAATACAATATTACGTTTTTTTATAAATCACTGTCACGGATTATGGGGCACTACAGTCACGTGATTTACACTTGCTATCAAAATATTCCTCACAACTTGTTTGCCTCGTGTTAGTTTGCGACAAATAACTTTGCTGGGAGATTACCGCAACAATTCATTACTGGCGTTACTGACGTATTATTATTATTGGACGCTTATACAGTTTGAATAAATAAATCTTCCTCTATTACCTATCTCCGGGTGTACACACCACGTGACACATCTGTGGGGCAATACGATACGCGTGCTCGTGCATCCGTCTAAGCGACGTGTGACGATAGAACACGTTTAATGCAAATACAACTGCACAGTTCCTATCATTTGTCGGCAGTGACGTGTCTGGCATGCTGAGATTGTTCGCTTTAGAACGAGTAGGCGTTCATGGAGATTACCTCATATGTTTGCTTATTTCGTCGTTGGAACACTGGTAATGGTGGTACTATAGTCAATATTCACGGCTTACCAAGTAATAACTGCTTGGGGTTCAACCTATTCCATACCTCTCCCCCATTTCCTATACAAGCAACCGTGCACGCACGCACGCGCGCGCACGCACGCACGCACGCACGCGCACGCACGCGCACGCACGCACGCACGAACGCGCGCGCGCACACACACACACACACACACACGCACACTAAGCTTAACACACACACACACACACACACACACACACACACACACACACGCACGCGCACGCACGCACGCACGAACGCGAGCGCGCACACACACACTCACGCGCGTAATATGAAAGATATGGAAGGAAGCGCTAGAGAAAGTGAAAGTAGTTGTGGAGTAAGAGCATGAAAAACGGACTTATACGGAGTGGATAGTAACGTGAAGGTGAGGGGATATGACACAGAGAGCAGAAGCTGTGACGAGCAACGAAAAAAGAACACCTAAGAAAGGACCCTTTGGAGAATACAACATAAAACCTACACACATCCACATAGTTTGTTATAAATAAATAAATAAATAAATAAATAAATAAATAAATGAATGAATGAATGAATGAATGAATGAATGAATGAATGAATGAATGAATGAATGAATGAATGAATGAATGAATGAATGAATGAATGAATGAATGAATGAATGAATGAATGAATGAATGAATGAATGAATGAATGAATGAATGAATGAATGAATGAATGAATGAATGAATGAATGAATGAATGAATGAATGAATGAATATAAATAAATAAATAAATAAATAAATAAATAAATAAATAAATAAATAAATATATATATATATATATATATATATATTAAAATGTATATGATACAAACATAATAGGACAATTGTAATAATAATAATAATAATAATGATAATGATAATGATAATGATAATGATAATGATAATGATAATGATAATGATAATGATAATGATAATGATAATGATAATGATAATGATAATGATAATGATAATGATAATGATAATGATAATGATAATGATAATGATAATGATAATGATAATGATACTAATAATAAGAATAAGAATAAGAATAATAATAATAATAATAATAATAATAATAATAATAATAATAATAATAATAATAATAATAATAATAATAATAATAATAATAATAATAATAATAATAATAATAATAATAATAATAATAATAATAATAATAATAATAATAATAATAATAATAATAATAATAATAATAATATAGTGTATTATTATATAATTAGAGTGATTCGAAGGCCAATGAAATATCTTCATGTTTCTCATTATGTAAATGCAAATGCGTAATACAAGAAAACAAGACAACATGTCACAATCGAACCGTTTCGCTTATAGATCTTTACAAGAACTTGTTTCTATGTTTATTTGTTTAATTCGTATAGGCTTTAGTTATTCGATCCTACCTTGCAATTGTAAATCTTTTGTCTCAGCAACAGCCTTGGCGAGGCTCGAAGCAATGATCGAAACATTCCAAATCGTCGTGTGTTCACAATCATGTGACAAGTCTGCGGACAGTTAGCGCGACTGTCTAATTGGTCTATGGGAGCTGTAATTGCAGATAATTACCGGAGTGCTCACAGTGTGCTCGCTCAATGAAGTGACCAATTTGTCTGAGGTCCTTGTACCTACAGGCGCTTTCTCGATAACTCGAGCGCACGCCACGGCTTCTTTCTTGTCGGATGGACTTGAACAATAGAAGTTTAAATTCAATCTATTGATGGTCTACAATAGACGGTTTTACCGCGCACGTAATTACCTAGCTGTTATGTAATACTGTCAATAATTATATTATGTTTATTTTTGAAAGCGTAAGGTTGTCATCAATAATAACAGACCTGTAGGCCTATTAACCAATGATGCAAATTTTTAAATAGTAATGAATAAATTAGGCACGTAATGACAAATCATATGGGGCTTACCTGAGCCATTGGTGTATTATGACTCGTAAATAAGAATTCAATATTCAAGATTTAAAACATTTTATTGTCCGTTTAAAACAATTTTAAAACAGAAATTTGTCTACAGATACTCAGTGAATAAAATTGATACAACACATAAATTTTATAAATAAAATATTACGGCAGCAATGATATGTGGTAAAATGCACGATAGAGTACTAAAATAACTAAACAAATATTTAAAAATATATTATATAAATAACAAAAGTAATAAAAAATTATAACAATTAAATAAATAATATAGTTTGTTTCAATTTTTTTATTTCAGCTCGTCAAATGCAAATCCATCCATGATTTAGTCGACAAGTTGATAGTGAAAAGTAAGTAAAAATATTCGGAGGCTGAGCGATGACATCACTTTATCGAGGAGCGATTGGTTCTGGCGCTTGTACCAATCACTAAACAGCTTGCAACGCGCGAGCCGGCTCACGCGAACCGCTGCATTATCTTTGCTATCTCCAACTGCTGTTGTCCCTCCCATTATGCGGAGCAGTCGTGGATTTGCTTCAGCTTGCACTCTTCTATTCGGTGTTCTAATAATCAGTGAATTTAATTTTAACCCATGACTCAAGTTGAAAGGTATTAATGTCATATGTAAATACGCACCAGAAATATTAGAATACAGTATAAATTAGCATCCAGGAAGTGATAGCTCAGGGAAGGTGTACGCCATTTTCAAAAGCCATCGCGACAAAAGCCGAACAGGCTGCCATCATCGTGGTATTTTCGTCCACGTCGTGTGATTCGCGCTCGTTTAAGACCTTGGCAGGTATTTATGTCAATAAGATTCACTTAAGATTGACAAGTTTAGTGTATGACTGAACATCTTTCATTCAACATATTGTCTGTATACGATTCTAGGCTCGTTGACAGCCTTTGTTTATGCCGCCGTAGGCCAGTAACGACGCGTGGGATTCCGAGAAGTCTGAAGATGCTCTATTTTCGACCGCCTAACGCCAACGTTTCTGTTCTGGTTTTAGCCTGGACACTGATGTCAAGAAGGGAATAGCCACCCTCGGGTGTCATCACCGACGGTGGAGAACTTATGGCAGAGCCACCACCACCCACGGACTGGGAGTACTGGTTTGGGCCCGCGAAAGAAACGAAAGATTTCCAGCTGCCGCTGAGTATCCTGCAGTTAGATTCGGCTGACCGGGCCGTGCTGAGAATTGCAGGTGAGCAATCATAACATAGCCATCCCGGGTCAGATGTACTGTCAGAGTATCTTACACTGTATACACGCGAACAATTTAGCCGCAAAATAACAAGCAATGTCTTAGACTTAGAGACTAGAATTGTGGGTGTGTCAGACAATCAAGTCACTCATTGACATTGTTGGGCTTTGTGTATCCTGGCCTCTGTCTCGATCTGGTTTTTTTCAGTCATAATTAAAACAGGGCCTAATCAGAATTGGTGTTGATATCAGTCCTGGACCCAGGCACACCATATGGAAAACACAAATTGCTCATGTAGGTCTAGGCAGGAACTACGGTTATCAACTACAATTTTAGTGTCATTTATAATAATATTTTCTGAGGTTGAATTGTTGATATAGCTGACTAACTCAGTTTCTTTGATCAGCTTAATCAGATTATTTTAAATACCACGATGTGATATGGTGCCCATCTAAGCCATGTTATTACCTATCAGGTTTCCTGTGTAATAGTATATCTAGTTAAATGGGTGATCGTGCGGTGTGAATTACTGTCACTTTCACATGGTCCCATGTCTACTTGCCCAGCTACATGTATGTGTTGTGACATACCATCTGCATATTGCCGTCAAGGTACAGAAAGCAACAAGCTGCAAATAATTGATGTTACGCAAATTTATTGTCTAACTGGAATGCTTGGATGATCATTATAATCTTTCTCTTGCAATAACTAGCTGAGTAGGTTTTTCCAAGTTGTGATGAAGATGGTGATGGTATTGATAATGTTGAGTTATTTCTGATTTAGTGCAATGATGTCTGAACAGGCCAAATCAAACGCTGTCCCTATAATATGTTTCTCTCAAATGCTTTAGATCAGCAAAGGCAACGTTTAGGTCATGTCTGCGTTCATAAACAATTTCCTATACTTGATGAGCACCAACAAAATTAAAATCATGTCTGTCGTGTGGATTCGTGCCACTATGTGTTATGGGTAAGAGTGCTCTGATACTGTTTATAAATGGTTGAGCAAGATTTTAGCAAAGGGTTTTCAGCAACAGATAACAGGGGGTCCTACGGAAGCTCCCACAGTCAGCCCTGTCATCCTTCGTAAAATTACAGATGGTGATGGCCATGGCATCCATTAAATCCTATAATGGATGCCATATAAATATAACAACGATTCAATGAGCAATGGTATTAAATAGTTATCTTGGTCTTTTTATATTGTGTATGGAATTTTACAAAGTTCTAATATGGTTCAAAGTTATATTTTCCATTGGGTCCTGGCTAACATAATTTAGTGACAGGGTACTGTAGATTTCTGCTATGTGTACACTGTACACTGATAGAAAATGAAGCCATTGTGAGTGTCTGTCTGTCATGTCTGGTTTTCCTTTCCCACCTGTTAGTGACAGCTGTCAGTATGGATAGAAACCTATTGGGTGTGAACTGTGCTGGTGACCTCGTTTTTGTAAGTGCCTGTCCATCAGAAACGTCAGAGGAGGTTCTAAGACTGTCAGCTACTGACAGGGGTTTTCATGGTGCAGCTACTGGTTTGTAAATTGCCACCTGTCCTATACCACTGTATGTTGACATTTACAGATATTTACGTAATTATAACTACCCAAACTGCAGTGTTGTAACATTGCAATTGACATACATTTGGGTAACTATTTTTAAATAATACATTTTTACATATTTAAAAAAATATTTCAGGTATTATAAATGCATATAAATCATCATGTGGTAAGAAACTGACATGGCTACGTCAAAAATAATCATATTTTTCACATATCCTCTATGCAGTTAGTACCACCCAAAATGCAACAGTAGACATCACTAAACATTGAATATTGGCTACTCAGTATCTACAAGAACAAGCCAATGGCAGCAACCAAAAATGAACCTATGAGAGCTACTCGGTACATTTTGTTGTTAACTCAACTACAAGTACATATACTTTGATCTGACAAGGGCAGACGTCAGAGACTGGTACATCATATTCCACAGCTGAAGAAAGAGGCTAGTTACCAGTGGTCTGGGACTAGGGCGGGCCAACTGCGACATTATCTGTGTACAGCTTCCAGTAGATCATTCTGCTATTTATACCACACCATTGTAAACAGTGCTCATATTGGCAGTGCTATTTGTCTGTGGCATTGCTATTTTCCGAAATGAAGCTCCATTAGACTGGTGGAGGAGAAATGATGTGGTCATACTACCTTTCGTGACAAGTGAACAGCAAACAGTGCATATCAGTTATCTGGGATACAAAGAGATTAGACAAAAGCAGTTAATGTATTACAGTCATGTTTCCTTTATAAGTTCTTCAGTAATCCCGTTGTATAATTTTTTTACACATTATGTGGGAACCATCTTGATACCATATATAGTAAGGTCACTTATCCGCACATTTTGTTTATCTGACCAAAGCATTGGGAACCAAAATGTGCGAGTTAAACAAGGCATGATTCTTTGATAAACGTTGACGATAGATGTAGCCGTGGTGTGTTGATGAGTTTAATTAATTAAGAAGAAACACCTGTATTCACATATGTCCATCTTTATACATTAAAGTATGTTGTGGCTATGAAAGAAGCAGACCTGTACAGTGAATGTCAAATTCTCATTCCGTCCTGCGTGTTGAACTGAATACATCATTGCTGTATATCAGCAGACGTGCCTGAAGCCTGACTGAGCACTGTGAGTAGACATATGGATCTACTTCTGTCCGTATCAGAAATGCTGCCATCCTCGGCACTTGGCTTATCACCAGCAAACTGCATTGACAGAATGCGGATCAATACATCTGTTCTGAATATTGTTCCAAACCAGGTGCAAATTAGTGCAAAACAAGAATGAAATTTTGTCGAATTCGAAGATCTCAGAATGGCCATTGGTGAGGCGGAATATATCAGTGCATTAGCATACACTCAATGTGCGTGGTCATCAGTGTAGTGTTTACCGCATGCAGCAGATGTGCACACCGAACAGCTGGCTTTGTGATGAATATTACTTGCGTTTTAATCATATCCTGTGAATTCATATGTAATTTGAGAAACGGTTGCATGCTGCGAATCTCGCCATCAGCAGTGCTGCTTCAGTGGGGCATTTATTTCATCCCCCCCCCCCCCCAGTTTCAAGGCTGTCACATCAGGCGGACATGTGAGTCAGGGCACAAGCTGGCGTACACAGGCTGTCTCCCGCCCTGCATAATGTGTAATAGAGCAATTGTCGTAGTTACCTTGCATGTCATACATGAACATGGCCACGAACAGAACATAAGCCTGGGGCATTCCACACACAGTGCTGTTTTGCAAAAGATAATTGTCTGGGGATTACGGTCATGCAGGCAACATGGGCGGGTAGACCCAGCTGTACAAGCCATGCTTGGAAACACAATGTAATTATTTCACAAACCAACTGGAAAATCAACACAGCTCCATGGTATTGGGATGAGAGTCAGTTTGCATGGTAATGAATAAGAAGAGACATGAACAGACCTAGTTTTATGGTCACCTCGATAAGGCAATCATGTCACATTTATGGCTGCCCTATTAGTGGACAAGTATGTCGTCTAATTAGTGTGGTCACCTAGACAAGGATGACCTTATAATGAATGTTGGTCTACCTGAATGTCCAGTCTGTCCATTATAGGATGAAAGCAGTTGTTAATGGCACAAAGATGGACAACACTAGCTTTACTAACATGTTGTTTCAACTAAACCACACTCCAAAATGTGGCTTTAATTTCAGAGGCAAAACTGGAGAAATGTTTGAGAAGGTTCAGGGTATATTGATCTGTGAGAGAAATGAGCATTGTCTCGGGCTGAGGATGACAATAACATTGACGTAGTGACTTCAGTGACACAGTAGTAATGCAGACTTACAGTGAACAGCTGGGTTTGTTTTATTGGGTCTTCTATTTGGGGCCATGTTGTGTGTTGGCGTGAACAGCTGTGCAGCATTAGACGGGCCCATCAGTGGCATGATTTACTGGATGTGACGCATCAGCAAAGCAACACGGATTCATGCATTTTGATGGTAGATATGAGCTTTCCGGGAGTCATAGAGTTCCTTCATACCAGGCATAGTTTATATTGCGGTCACATGACTGCGTTGACACAGTTTCATTTCGCCAAGACAGCCACAGGTTTCTCATAACACTGTCAGAAATTGCCATAATGTCTCATTTTATTGTTTCTGGGAGCATAGAAATGCATTGCTTGATTACCTCGTGATATTTAAATTATAATTTGTTTTGGTATAAAATGTCTAATCCCCCTTTCCATCTTAAATAGGTTGGGGACTTTTTATTGATACAGCTGTATATTAAAATTTTAAACTAATCAATTAGGATCAATCAATTTTTAAGTGGAAGGTAGATATAAAAATATAAATATTTACAGAATGTACTTTGGGTCATGCGAATTAAACAAATGTGCCTTGACATGAAACAATATATTGAGAAACGCTGTTGTTATGTTAACTCTTTTGCAATATTAGTTTGAAGAAATGAGCAAAAACAGAGTTACTAAGGTACTATGAAACCAGAGCATTCACTACAAACGTAACCTGTGCATTTGCCATGCGAGTCATGTGCTGGCTATAATTGAAGAAGTAAATGACAGCTGTGAGTTGTGACAGACGGGTGACCCAGTATGTGAGGGAAGTAGCCCAACTCCTTCCATTGCCTTCTAATTGTGTCAGCCTATGGGAATATGTGTGGTGATGCACTGAATTTTAGCAGCAAGGGAAAAAACTGTCGCAACATGCAAAGCTTGCCAAATGTTTCCACCAGAGATCGTGGGATTATTTATTGATGCAAATTGTGTGTTCCTCCACTGCGGTTGTAATTGGGGGTGGGGACAGGGTAATTACACCAGAGACAGGTGGTGGCGTAACAGGGTCTCCTGAGGGTCTGTAGTAGGGCCCCACTGGCTGGTATTGTGGGAAGAGTGCCATGTACAGTCACTGCAGATGTAGCCTCTGTTGTAATAAATTATTATAACAACAACACAATCTACGTCTGTGTTGGCTATGTAATACAGGCAGTATGTCCTCATGGCTGGAGAAAACTTTTCAACATTTAGTTGCACTCAGCAACATGTAATACACGCAGGACTTCCTCAGGCCTGGAGAAAACCTTCCAAAATATAATTTCGCTCAGCAACATGTAATACATGCAGTACTTCCTCATGCTTGGAGTAAACCTCCTAAAGTATAATTTCACTCAGCAACATGTAATACATGCAGTACTTCCTCATGCTTGGAGTAAACCTCCTAAAGTATAATTTCACTCAGCAACATGTAATACATGCAGTACTTCCTCATTACTGGAGAAAACCTTCCACACTATAATTTCGCTCAGCAACATGTAATACATGCAGTACTTCCTCGTTACTGGAGAAAACCTTCCAAAATATAATTTCACTCAGCAACATGTAATACATGCAGTACTTCTTCGTTACTGGAGAAAACCTTCCAAAATTTAATTTCGCTCAGCAACATGTAATACTTCCTCATTGCTGGAGAAAACTTTCCAAAATGTAATTTCACTCAGCAACATGTAATACATGCAGTACTTCCTCAGCACTGTAAAAGAACAACTAAGGGTGACATGCACCCTGCAGTAACCACCCCATTACCAGTGAAATAGTTCAGTTTGGTGATCAAAATGTTAATGTTCTGAAAAAGGTGGACAAGTTGAATGCTCAAAACTTCATAAGACCACAACATTCTAGCCACAATAATATACACATAGACTAGTCTGATAATAGAATGCTGCTGAATACGTTCATGTCGATCCAATGTTGCATCCTGTAGTTTTGCATGGCTGATTACCTCAACATGTGTAAGGCATGGACCACCAGCGAACACACGGTGAAACACTCTGGTGAATCACTGGCTGTGACAGATACAAGGCCAGGGTGTGTCAGAGATGGGCAAGTGGTTTTGGTGATTGAACTAGTCCATTTTTAGAGGACCAGTCTAATCAGACTAGCCATGATTGGGTGCATGAGTGATAACTGTCTAGTGTCTATATGCTAACTAGGTAAGAGTTGTGGAATAAAACAAAAACAGACAATAAGATAACATTTAATCACAAGTGTCTGACGGAAACATACGTTACATGACGCTTGTCAGGTGAGATTTTGACCCAGGTGAATTGTGACCTGTGGATCTGAATTTTATAGAAAAATATGGACCTGCCCTTTGATATTAGCGACCAATATTTAAAATGTTGTAATTAATATATATTTTCTGTGTGTATGTGTGCGTGTGTGTGTGATGGCTTACTAGCTAACCCTAGCAGGTTTGTAATTACAATATGTCGGAGTAGTATAACAACTGAATCATATATATAATAGATTTGTCCTCAGGGTCTACATTTCATGTGATGTGTTGGTGTATCACTGGGAGAGTATTCATATGATGCTCTATTGCAAACACCATTATGTGTAGTTGTTGATAGGTCAGTTTCAGACGGCCGTAAGAAAGCCCATAAGAAAGAGTGGGGGAGACAGGGTGTAGGGAGAGAAAGGGGGAAGAAGAGATGGACAAATGGTAGGAGAGGGGGAGGGGGAGGGGGGGGGGAGAGATGAGCCAGACAGTCTGGGCTGTATGCTGCCCATGATGGTAGAGCTGTCTCGTGGAGCTTGGTGAGTCATGTAATGTAACTGACAGATGAATGAGACTGTTCCCAATTTGTTATGCATGCATGAACTTAATGCTAATTAGTTGTCTCCTTGTTTGCCAGACAGTGTGATTATATTTGGCTGCATCAGGCTGTCACATTGTATTTTCTTATGCATTGGCCCAGGGGAGTAGTAGATTTGAAAACGTACTGCCCCCAAGGCCAAGAAAGGGTTACTGGGCTGACTTGCTGGAATACAATGCATTTGTTTAAAATACATGCAATTAGTAGTAATACAATGCACAATACGGCGACATGTGAAATAGCAACATATATAATCGTCTCTTTCTCCACGACCTCTGTCACCTCCACATCATCTCATCACGACAGCCTGTCTATTGCATACATCCTCTTCCACAACTCTGTCACCTCCATGTCTCTCCCTACCATAACACTATTGTGTCCTCTACAATCTGTCACCTCCATGTCTCTTCTCACAATGACTCCCTCTCTGTTGTGTTCTCCTCAACTCCTGTCACCTCCACGTCTCTCCCTACCATGTCCCCATGTCCATTGTGTCCTCCACAACCTCTGTCACCTCCATGTCACCTCACCATGTCCCCATGTCCATTGTGTCCTCCACAATCTCTGTCACCCCCGACATGTCATCTCACCATGTCCCCATGTCCATTGTGTCCTCCTCCACAACCTCTGTCACCTCCATGTCACCTCACCATGTCCCAATGTCCACTGTGTCCTCCACAACCTCTGTCACCTCCATGTCACCTCACCATGTCCCCATGTCCATTGTGTCCTCCACAACCTCTGTCACCTCCATGTCACCTAACCATGTCCCCATGTCCATTGTGTCCTCCACAACCTCTGTCACCTCCATGTCACCTCACCATGTCCCCATGTCCATTGTGTCCTCCACAATCTCTGTCACCTCCATGTCACCTCACCATGTCCCCATGTCCATTGTGTCCTCCACAATCTCTGTCACCTCCATGTCACCTCACCATGTCCCCATGTCCATTGTGTCCTCCACAATCTCTGTCACCTCCATGTCACCTCACCATGTCCCCATGTCCATTGTGTCCTCCTCCACAACCGCTGTCACCTCCATGTCACCTCACCATGTCCCCATGTCCATTGTGTCCTCCACAATCTCTGTCACCTCCATGTCACCTCACCATGTCCCCATGTCCATTGTGTCCTCCACAACCTCTGTCACCTCCATGTCACCTAACCATATCCCCATGTCCCCATGTCCATTGTGTCCTCCACAACCTCTGTCACCTCCATGTCACCTCACCATGTCCCCATGTCCATTGTGTCCTCCACAACCTCTGTCACCTCCATGTCACCTAACCATGTCCCCATGTCCATTGTGTCCTCCACAACCTCTGTCACCTCCATGTCACCTCACCATGTCCCCATGTCCATTGTGTCCTCCACAATCTCTGTCACCTCCATGTCACCTCACCATGTCCCCATGTCCATTGTGTCCTCCACAACCTCTGTCACCTCCATGTCACCTCACCATGTCCCAATGTCCACTGTGTCCTCCACATCCTCTGTCAGTCTGCAGTCTCCACACATCCTGCCAGACCCACAGCAGTCTCCTGTTAGCTCATACAGTTACACAGGTTAGGAGAGGTCAATTAATCAATGTTTGTGAACCTAAAGATTTTGCCTCAGATAATCCATTGCATCGTCAACATGACTCAAACTAGACTTGTCATAGAATCATCTGAGACCCTGTCCAGTAAGGATGCCTACAATTTATTAGAAATTACTCAAAACAATTCATTGGTGGTTATTTCATCACGGTTATCTTACGTCATATCTTTTGCTAGAAATGTACGCTTGCTGGAGGATAAACATTTGATTAGCATTATTTGATTTAAGTGATGCATGGGGTTTGTTTGTTTGTTTGTTTGTTTGTTTGTTTGTTTGTTTGTTTGTTTGTTTGTTTGTTTTACAAGGCGATCCAATCATCTATTCGACAACACTGCTTATTAGTTCTTCAACATTCATAACAGATTATGCGTAAGAACTTCTTACACATGATTTGTTATGAATGTTGAAGTGCACATTATTATTCTAGCTTTGAGGAAACTGTTTATCACACTGATCGCTAGGTGTCACCACTGTGCAAGGTCTGCTCCATGACTTGTGTTGTGGCAGTTCAGTGTAGATGACTGACTACTCACAGTGGAGCACTGTGATATTTGAGTACAGAGTTATTTGTGTCACAGACTCACCATAAATTTTGCTGCATCTGACATTCTACCAGTTCATAGTTTGTGCACTTCACCTAGAAGGATGTGTGTCATCTTTTTATAGGAATTGTGACTAACATTTATGAAAAACGTTCCGCATACATAAACAAAGCAATGCCAAGAAAATCTGCATGTTGTTGTGGTCATTGTGGGGGTGACCACTGCGGTCATTGAGGCCACAGGACAGTAGCAGTTTCAACACTGCAGTGAAGTCATGTTTTAGAAAAAAATGGAATTTAAAAAACACATCAAGACTGTGATAAAATTGTTCATTGACAGTGATGATCAGATGTGTATTTTCTAGTTCTCCCCATCTACAGTCCCTTCCACTGGGTGACAGGTCCATATTAGTATGACATCATGTCCATTCTGATCTGAGTCGGCAGTACGTCTATTCCCCCCCTTCATGTTCTGTTTACCTCTTGTAACTGCTGCAATAGTCACCAGAGGTCAGCACTGTGCCGACACTCGCCTGCTGACCTGAGACGAAGTGGTGGGCGGTGACTGACCAGACAGTGATGACTGGTGGACACGCCTGAGTGACCGGGCACACAGACAGCCCTGACTGAGGCTCCAGGCCACACCACAGAGCTCCTGCTCTACACGCTGACACTAACACTGACACACACACACACAGAGTCTGTGTGCTATATTTAGCGCTGGCTCTCAAGTTGCCTGTATTGTGCACTCACTGCTGGCTGCCATTGGAGGCACACCGGCTGCCTGTCTGTGTACGTGCATGTCTGTGTACGCGTGTGTGTGTGCATACATGGAGTTAGCTAACACTTTGTTGTGAAAGTTTACCGTGGAGACTGTCGCGTGGCCAAGACTGGACGGTGCCAGTGGTGGACGGTGTTCAGAGAGTGGACAGCAACGGACAGCAGGTGGCTACTGCTATGGTGTCCTGCGTGAGATAAGTACGGCCAAGATTTCACGTAGCGTTCTACTGTGAGGACACTTCCTGTGAAGCTATGTACACAGATAGGGCATCAACGTCTTCGATGACGGAGGACAGGCTCGAGTTGTCAGCTTTCTACGAGGACAACAGACGCAAGGAATCAGGTACTGCTACCCCTGTCTAGGGCTACTACACCCTAGTGAGGGTGTCTTACCATGCCTAGGTCTAGCCTGGAGCTGTGATCCTGTCTGGTAAATAAGGTTACACAGGTCTGGCAGGTCTTCCCATTTAAAGGGTGTTATTTATGTAGGGTGGTACACAGATTGCAACTTGAGTAATGTTCAGAGGCTGAGGTGGTTTGAATTGTCTTGATCTGTGGAGTGTGAAAACAGATTACATGTGATTAACTGCAAGAGTTGACCAAAGGTCTGCGCAGCAATTAGCACTGTTGAATGCAGTTGCTAGAGCTTAATGACTCAGTAATTACAGGCATTAGCAGAACAAAAGTTAGTTGTGAGCCGCACTCACCTGATCCCCAGGTGGTCTCAGGTTGTGTTTGATAATAATTTTAATAATGCCAATATATTAAGCAGACATTCATGATAGTGGTGCCATTCATTAGATCTCGTTGTGGGAAGATAATGTTTAATTGACAGTAAGCAGTAAACTTTTGATGTAACATGAAACTGTTTCCCAGAGGAGAGGGGGAATCCAATACACCCCAGGGACTTTGGTACTTTTGCAGTTTAGGCCCGCACCTCGAAAAAACCATCAAAATGTTCACCTACGATGACCAAACTTCGCATGGTGTATCTACTATACCTGTACTACGCGTATGCACTTGTCACGTGATCATAAAATAATAATTAATGCCTGAAATCGATCAAAATGTGTACGTAAATAACGCGCTTTCCTCGGCGCCACCTGACGGAGTTCACTGTGACAGTAGTGACTCGACGAGGAAACCGCATTATTTACGTACACATTTTCATCGATTTCAGGCATTAATTACTATGTTTTGATCATGTGACAAGTCTATACGCGTAGTACAGGTGTAGTAGATACACCATGCGAAGTTTGGTCATCGTAGGTGAACATTTTGATGTTATTTTCGAGGTGCGGGCCTAAACTGCAAAGGTACCGGGACTTTATCTCTGATTGGATGGGCTAACAGTTTTGACACAGATAGAGTACACTTTGAGGACTTAGATTTGGAGAGGTAGATCACTCACTGAATGTTCTGTTCCTGCAGAATTCCAAATTAGATTGTGAATTGTGACCTTTATTGGAATCGTGTATAATTATGGTCGTGGCCTTGCCATCTCCTCAGGGGCAATACCCTATATTGTGGTGGTTCATGTTGTCAACTAGAAGCAGCATGAACTTAGATAACAGTCAGCACATCCCCAGGCAAACAAAAGGGGGTCTTAACATGTGTGCCCTAGTCTTGGGGGTGTAGATTTAGTGTGCATTTGCTTGACCTGGTTACAGGGTATATACCCCACTGATTAGGGTGGGGTGACAACTTCTGTGTGAGGCCACCCTCACACCTCAGTCAGTGGATTGCGGTGACAGTGAGTCATGTTGTGGTGTTATGTCTGACAGGGTGATATCATTTGACACCATGATGTAACACTGTATAAATCAATGTGCACAGATGAATACAACATTATATTATGTCTATCCACTTATATGTCTGAAACGTTTGTTATTTTACGAAGGTGTAGGACTGCTGAACCCTGTATTTGAATATAGTTAGACTAGTGTTATGGGGTACTATAGAGCTTCTGTAAGTACCTCAATCATGACTTCCTTCCATGGCTTTATGCAGGATAAAATGATTGCCAGTCACACATGTTTTGGTGGACACATGTTAACTGTTAAGCTAGTTTACAAACTTTCAAATGTGCCTGATGACCTGAAATAAATGGGCTACAAACACACTTTGGAAGACTTTTTTTGCTGTTTCATTTTTCACCCGTCCACCCATATTTCTACCCATCCATATTCGTTTTTACCCGTCCAAATGATGGGTGGATGGGTGGATGGGTCTCTACATAAAACCTAAAGCTATACTTCCCTCCCAGAGTCCCAATTGCACTCAGCTACGTTGTTCAGTGATCGCAACTGGGCTGTTTCAAATTAAATAAAAAAGTATGTATCCAGCTGGGTGATGGTTGGACGACTTAGCTCAAAACACATGCAAGCCCTAAAATCTGCAGGAACCCTGAACCAGAGTGAAACCCTCAAAAGTTTGGTTTCCCTAAATAATATGCAGTCCATCTACCGGGACAATGCTCACTCAGTCAAAGTAAGTTTTCCTTCAGTTTCAATTTTCTATAACAACTGTCCCTGTGATGAAACTCAATTTAGTGACTTTATTAATGTACACATATTCCATTCCCATGGCGTGGCCAATAACGTTATCAAATCATGTTTTTTTGTCAAGGCTTCCCAAATTACTGATTTTATAATTAAATATATCTATGTTTGTTACTTGATGTATCTGGTAAAGTTGGTTGGTTTGGTTACAGATGAACGCGATGCAGTGCAGAAGAAAACATTCACAAAATGGATGAATAAACATCTCATCAAGGTAAGTTCGTCACAGGTGTCATCTGAAGGTGTTTTATGTGAATAACGTGTACAATGTACGACAAACAACGGGAATATACACTGTATGTCTGATTATTGCATTGTCTTTCGTTTCGTCCCTCAAATATCATGTATTGTAATTTTTCTCTCATACCCTCAGTGAAAACGTTTACATTTATTTACTAGATGGTGTGAAAGTATTTTTTTAAAGAAATATACTATCAGGTGTGATACCAGAGGTGTGTGTTTACTATTTAGAATGATTTGCCAATTTTGACATGGGCAAAGCTTCACAGGTATGCACAAGATGGCGGGGTGATAGCATTATGGGGTAGATAGTGCAGTGGCTGGGGGCAGGTGTAGGTCACGGTTCATTGATTCTGATCCACTGATAAAAGCTGCACACAGTGATCGGTTTTGTTTTGAGATTTCCAGCAAGCCGCTGCCATATTAGGAGTATTAGGTTTCGTCAACATAATTCCGTCCTGTTATCTGAGCACGTTTTATTATCTATCACATCCAGGATGTTTCATGGTAGGGTTTGTTAGCCCGGTTGACTTAATAGTAAATCTGCTTTTAAGTCCCGTGAAGTTTGTGTTAAGATATCATGTGTTTATCTGGTGTTTTTCTACGGTACACCTGTACACTCACAATGTGAACAGTGTGTAGCATTCCTCTCTAATAAACAGTACAGAATCCAGCGCAGATAACGTAGATCAGTTTACATGTTATGATAGTACTTTCGTAGCAGTCTCGACAGAGCCTTAGTACTTTCTGTAAGTAGCACTTGTTTGCGCAAAAACTCAAGAATCTTGGTGTTTGCTTTCGTCTATCTGCAGTTGGAAACTTGGAACAAAATCTGGAGTCTGAGGCATTTTCGCCTTGCTGTTTTTCTGCCCAAGTGTTTACCGACCAACCTACGTGGAAAAAGTTTCCTTCTTGTTGCGTCCTTGCTTATACTGCCACAGGCAGAACAGTGGGAATTCTAGTAACATTGTTCTTTTCATTTCTGTGGCAGCGTTTGCTTCTGAGAACTTCACCATTAATGTACTGTAGACCACAACACGGGGTGCTGCGTATTTCTTGGCATGTATGTTGAGTAAATTGCAATTTTTTTCTTTTCGGTATGAACAATTACATGAAGAACATTTTTATTTTACTTTGAGGGTAACAGGCCCGGTAACTTGTCAGTAATTCTTGTTGGTTTATGTAGACAATTCTATTTTGTTGTAAACATAACAGTTGTTGTAAGCTGTTTATACAAATGTCATGTATCTGATGCAGTCATTATAATAACAATTTATAATATTTAGTAATTTAGTAATAATTATTATTTGTAAAGCACCATAAATCTGAAATATAATTCCGCTCAGAAGCGCAAAAAAAGCAACCCTGACTCTCCTACATATTACAGACCTGTCATGTTGCTTTGATAACAGTTGACCAACTAACTAACTACCCAAGAAGAAAATAAGAAATGTTGCCTTTAATTAAATAGTTGTTCCCATTTTAACAAGCAGTTGTTTATAATTTTAGTGAACAAAATGATGAGAATTGATCAAACTTTGAGACTTGTAAGTTGTTGACGACTTAGCAGCATTACTGGTAGGCCTGCAGCATAAGTCTACAGTACGTATCCAAACAGCGATTGACAAATGTCAGCCCGTGTGGGTGGCTCTGAGTCTTAAATGTAAGCCTTGTGCCAATTCACCAGCCGTAGTAAAGGGTAATAATATAGAATGAAAGGCAGATTTTTCAAGATAGGGGGAATATTGTATTGCGCGATACGATACGTTCATTCATTCAGCACATAGGTGACTTTGAATGAATGAACGAATGAATGAATGCCATTCTAGCCCCGAGCTGGAAACCAGTTCTCATTGAGAAACTGGACCGTTTACAAATTTCAACATTTCTGGTTTCTAACAGGTGGGGGGGGGGGGTGCTGTAGGTATGTGGGTAAAATATCAGACTGCTGTTTCAAAGCTTGTGTAATTTTGTTCACATTGCATCAGTTCAGCCATGACAAGTACACGTGATTGTATACAGGTCAGAACAGGCTCCATAATACCTGCTGCAAAGCTGAATTGTTCTCAAGCAAACTGAAATGATATTATGATATTAATTATATATTTGTCATTCATAAATTTTAAACCCCTTCCAGGGTGACTATTTCCACCAACGTCTCAGGTGTTTGGATTCCCTTTTCTTTGATATGGGTTACCTGTTGAATTGACCGAGTTGTTTCATTAGACTTGCTGGGTACTAGATGAACTCTGCTAGATTCCTACCTCACCGCCCTGTTGTATCACTTATAGTTGACATTTTGAGCGGCATTACCTGATGCGTATCAGGTAATTGCAGACCGAGGCCCAGAATGTTTCTTTCCCATCTTATTGTTCGGTGAAGATTTCTATCTAGCTTGAAATTTCCATCCACCCCTCACATTACTGCGTACTGCCTTAAAAATGAGTTTGTAAAAAGCTGATGGTAATAGTTCACTTGCAGACAGGTGGCATTCACATGGTGACTGATCGATGTACGGTTCTTTTTATATCAGTATTTGGTGCTTGACATTTTAATATGTATGCACATCTGTAAGAAGTTCCCGAATTACGTTGTTGTTCTTGACTTTGTTCTCCCACCACTGACCCCATTTCTCTGCTGTGAAACTTGTCTCTAATCTCCATTCTCCCCTCGTCTAAGTCATGTTCTCCCAAATTCTCGACACATCAACTGTCTTCTTGCTGTTGTCAGTTACAGTCCAACTCCACTCCAAGGGAACAGGGCTTTATGCAGGATAAAATTATTGACAGTCACACATGTTTTGGTGGACACACGGATGTTAACTGCTAAGCTAGTTTACAAACTTTCAGATGTGCTTGATGACCTGAAATGGGCTACAAACACACATATGTCACCATTTACACTCACTTTCAAGGCATAACTAACAATAACTATGGTTTTGGAAAACCTTTTTTTGCTCCTTCATTTTTTTACCCCGTCCACCCCATATTTCTGCCCGTCCATATTCGTTTTTACCCGACCTAATGATGGGTGGAGGGGTCTCTACATGAAGCTATGGAAGGGAACCCATTGTTTGCGTAAGCTGTTTAATTTTCATTTGTTCTACCTATTGAGCTCACGTTATCTGGCATATCCTAAGCGTCACCATGAAACTTTCTTTTGCACCAACCTCCTCCCTTTGTGCTTCAGTTTTTCCGCCTGTTTTCTCTTCATTCATACAGTTTTTCACACGCGGTTACTTTTGCAAACATGAGCAGTAAATCACTAAGAATGAGTACGCCATTGTAATTGTTAATTGTTCTGCTCTAGATGAAGTAGTCAGGTGGTAAATATCAAAGAAAACTTTGTGGCTGTGGTTGTGGCTCTCAGAGGCATCAAACAGGACAACTGTTGTGTGAACAGTGGCCACATTGTTCAGTGTGCGCCTCACTGGAAATGCCAGTGTCAGAAAAACTTATTGCCAGCGTGGTGTCTCCATGAGTAAGCCCCAGGGTATCTGGACAGGAGGCATTGACAGATGAACGCAGACCAGTTACAAGGTCAAACATCTGAATGCACTATCTGTATCTTGTGTACATTTTCTAATAAATGTATGCTGGGTGCCTGTTGAAATGAGGTAGACGTGCAGAAAATAATAATAATTTATGTACTTGGTTGAATTTAAGCAAACTGCAAAAGACAGTTGTTACAAGTTATATACACAGGCAGTTATTGTTAGTATAGTCTTACTTTTCAAGATGTTCATACAAATGAAAGTAACATATATTACTGTTAGTATGTGTGTTTGTACCTGGAACCCAGACTACTAGGATCTAGAATAAATGACAGGTCTTTAAGAACCAACAACAAACACACCAGTGCAAGTTCAAATAAACCTGCAGGGGGGGTGAGGGGGGCACCAAAAATGTTGGCAAATAACAGCAAATTTAATGTTTATGTTAGTCTGTTTCGTGAATGTATGCACTCTGCTCCAGACATGCCACACCTACTTATACCACTACATATCTGATAACACAACACAGATCTGTGTAATACAGTCACCTCTTTAATACAACCACCTCTCAATTAAAAAGGTCACCTTGGTCCAGTTCCGGGCGACCTTAATTGTAAAGTGGCTGTATTAAAGAGGTGACTGTTGTACTATATTAAGACGGCTGTCTACGACAAAAGAGCATTTTCATATTGTGTTACCAAAGGCTGAAGTTATAACATAAAAAGAAACTTTCCAAGAACTCCAACAGTCATCTCGGTGTGCCTGGTAGAGAGTATTGTGAATCACCAGACCTGGGGCAGACTTGAATGGGTTCAGTGACAGTGGTGTAATAGACACCCGCTGGCAATTACACAGAGATGGCCTGGTGCCACTACCACCGGCTGATTTATTGCTGGGAAACGGGTCGCCTGAAAACATAAACAACAGACTGACAGTTTCTATTTGTTAACAACACAAATGCATATAAAACTGCAGTAAACAGGACAGAGTTGACAGGAGAGGAGTACTCAGAATATTGATTTTACTAGTGTTATATTTTGTCTGCACTGACGTTATATGTTTTTTCTTTGTCATAAAATGTCACGTGTCCTTGTGGTGTAGCGGAATGCATGTTCCGTGTAATTTAAGAATTGAAGTAATTTATGCATTACCTTAGTAGTGGGGGGGGGGGGGGTCGTGGTTGCTCTTTGTTGGGGACAAGTTTAGTGTGATACTGTGTGTCAAGTTAGTGGGTGGGTTTCATTCAGCTGGTGGTGGTTTATGATTGTCAGACATATGGGATGTCACCCATTCATCTGTTGCTAGTTATCAAATGGGCAGTGTCTTCTGACAGTGCCAGTAGTTAGGCTTGAGATGGGTCACTTGATTTGGGTTAAATTTAACGAGGTCCGGTTCACAGGATATGTGCATAATTGCATATACAGTGACAGTTTGGACACCTGTCACTTGTTGCTAGAATTGACTAGTTTTTGTAGAATCAAACTCATTTTAAAGTTCTACTCAAAACAGACCTGTCTAATATACCATGTAGGAGTTGTTTATTTTCTAATTAGACCTTCCTTAGAATGAGTGAGTCCATGTTTATTGGTGCACGTACCAGGACACTAAATATTTTAAATAAATTGCACATTTTTAGTTAAAGTACCTATAAATCTTGGTCCTCTCCTCTCACCTGATTATCTGATAGTTCAAAATAATTGTTGATTCTTTTAGGACGTTTACTGTACTGTTAGGCTAAGGCTGTGAGTAACCACACTTAATGGCAGCGTATATATTTAATTTTTATATTATGCATTCTTCATTAATCGTTCTGGTATTAATATGTACACCTCTTTCATCTTCTGTCATTTATCGAACAGTTTAGCTGGCTGTGGTTAGCATGTCAGACGGGTAAACCAAATAGTTACGTACACAACAGAACCTGTTTATGTCAGTGCCCTGGTTAGACATTCAACTCTGTTTGACTGATACAAGGCAGCCGTTGAAAGAAGTGCTGCATGCACATGAGATCAGACTCGAGACAGGATCAGTCACGCCTGATCGCACATCTAGGCTATTGTGCATAATTGACACAAAAACGATTCATAGTGAAGTAAGAGACAGTGCCAGAGTTCAGGCAGACACTGCTGAAGACAATGGAAGTCTATTCTTATAATATGCGTTACAATATATGTTTGACCATGCTGAAAAATAGGGCAGGATGTTGGTTTTAATGCATTCACCATAAAAAAGTATGTTTTTATTGTCTAACATGACTTCTGTGTTAATTCGCAAACAGTTTGTGCAAGTAGAGGATCTGTGATGAAAAATTCTTCAAGGGTAACAAACAGATTGCAGACACTAACAGGCAGTGCAAAAAGTCCATGAAGCACATTATTCCTGCTTGCATCCAACTCCGTTAGACTGCCCAGTAGTCCAGCAAGCTGCCCTGAATACTAGAGCTAATTTGATATACAGGAACACTTGTAGCTTGACCTAAGAAGAAATAACTTGTACTGCACTGTCTGCAGCTGTTCTGTGACGGGTGACGTAGGCTAGAAGCAGGTTGCAGTCTATGGGTTGATGGAGGCTAAAGATGGTTTCGGGGTATTATGTTTTGGGGAACTTGCTGGTGCAGTCTGTGAGTGTTAAATCTTGCTCCCAATCTGTGACAACTACATGTGTCCCACTCCCTACTCTGTGTGACACTCAGTGTTTCCCAGCCACTGGTTGTTGACATAGACTTGTCACCTCATTAAACCTTCACTCCTGGTCCTTGTGTTCTGACAGCCGGGTGATTTATTGACTGGAAGTTTACACTTTCAGACCTGCAGTGGTAGACCTCTGTCTATGGTTGACTGGACAATCAGCTGTCCACTATGTCCAGTTTAAGGTCACTCATTCTTAGCGGGGTTATGTTACTGGGGTGTTTTGTTCACACAGAGGGGGTGTGGTGTGTGGCTTTCTGTTTATTTGTACAGTACAGTATAACTTAGACTTTTACCTGGATGTCTTGTCAAGCATGTTATAATTCTTAGTTTTGTATAAATTATAATATAGCAGACACCAGGAATCGTGTTTCCAACAATTTCACATTTGGATTAGCATACAGCAATTCAAGATCACACCATAATATAGGTTTGTTTGAAAGAGAAACACCATTCCGTAACTAACCATCGCTGGTTGATTGAACTAGAAATGAGACTGCAAGACATACAAGAAACAAAACCAGGAATGGTGCTGTCTTCTAATAGACTATAACTACAAGATGGACAGCAGTGTCAGAAAATGTATCTTAACTGTTACCAATAATAATCTACAGGCCTATTGCTATCCAGCCACCAGTGCCAGACACCAACAGACATATAGTTCCACAACCAGCTGTCTGTGTCTGTCAGGTATTCTGCTTTGATCTCCAGTCCACCAGTGCTCTCTGTGTCCACAGCACAACAGCCTATATTGGGTCACTGCACATTAGTCTAATGGACATGCCCTATTTCTTATGTGAATATTATTCACATTCCGACTGCAGTTACCGTTGAATGATGACTACAAGACATCAGAGCCCCAGGAGCATCTTGGACCACCTGTTGCTGTAGGCTCTACGTGGAGTACAACTGCCCTGAGACCTCTGCTGGCTGGCTCTAGTGTGACCCTCCTGGGTGGTTGTAGCTAACCCAGATCTTCACCCAGCAAGGCCATTTGTCATGTCGTGTATTTCTGAATGGGGTGCTTTGTATGTATGTCTGGTGGGTGGGTGTGTGGGTGAAATAGTCAGATTCTCCTAGACCTATGTAATGTGTGGCATCTTTGAGACATTAGTCACAAACACATGTTGTATTTACGGTAATTTGTTGTCATACAAATCATGTTACATTGGATTGGTTAAATTATAAAATAAAATGGTATTCACAATTAGTCGGTGCGCGGACAAAACCCCCTCCGGACAAAACCCCCTTGGACAAAACCCCCTCGGACAAAACCCCCTCCATACATAACTCCCTCTAGACATAAGCCATTTCCGGACAAAACCCCCTTGGACAAAACCCCCTCCATACATAATTCCTTCTAGACAATCCATTTCCGGACAAAACCCCCTCATCATTGAAACTAGACAGAGGGTAACTTGCTTGAATAGCACCTTTATTATGCTAGTAATTATAAAATATTTGGTATGTATTTACATTTTTTACATACCAAATTATATATATATATATATATATATATATATATATATATATATATATATATATAAAATAATAATAATAATAAAGCTTTATTGCCATATTCAACGTGCATGATGAATTGGAATGTAGTCTGGCGTTGACTCATATAGTGCCTATATATATATATATATATGTATATACAATAAAATGAAATATGGCAAATAAATATAAGCTATAGATATAATATATTATACGTAATATATATATTGTACATAATTTATATATTGTATATAATATATTGTACATCATTTGTTCTTTAAAATGAAAATAATATTTTAATATAATAAATAAATAAAGAAAAAATTAAAATAATAGATTATCTATTTAACAATAATTGTGGTGTAAACTAGTTAATAAATAAATATATATATAATGTCCTTTAATTTTTTTAAATATATATATATATATATATTTTCTTCTAAAAATATAATTTAAATTAGTAGACATACATTATAAGACAACTAAAATATCATTTAAAATTATAATTACAATTGAATGCGTCCAATTTTGTTTAAAAAATATATTTATACAATTACTAAGTTAAGCTAAGATTGTTGTTCAGCACCACCGATCCGCTATATTATATATAGTATGCACAAATATACAGCCAAGCTAAGTTTACTTCTTTTGATCATTCTTGAGGCTAGTATCTATGATGAGGGGGTTTTGTCCGAGAGGGTTTTGTCCGGAAAGAGCTTATGTCTTGATGGAGTTATGTATGGAGGGGGTTTTGTCCGAGGGGGTTTTGTCCGGAGGGGGTTTTGTCCTACCTTCAGCCAAGTCATATGTCAAATTAAATGTGACATTGGATTGAGACTCCCTGATATAGCAGCTTGAACTGAACTGAACTTTGTCGAACTGGTGAACAAATGCAAAACTCAGGTTCTGGGAAATTACTTGATATATTACAGTAGAGTGCAGAACATCTAAGGGGAATAGCTCTACCTAATTATGACTGTCAGTATCGGTTTTGCATGTGTCTGTTGTGTACTAATCAAAACTAAAACATTAATCTGTTTGCATGAAGGAATGTTATGTCAATATTTGAGCCACTGCTCTGGTGAACAGCACTTATAAATGTCCATAAGGACCTTCAATGAATATGTTTATCGACAGTAATTGTCTTCTGAACCATACGAGTAAACAGACGGGCAGTTGTGTGTGTGTAGAGGTTGGTGCGGATGTAAATATCTCCATGAGTTGGTGGCTACACTTTGTCTATAGAGGCAGTGCTGTGTCAATAATTAGTTGCAGTATTTAGTTAGCCTTCAGGACAACTGAGTCAGGCTAATAGTTGGCCTTTGTAGGTAGAAAGTTGGAGTTGAAGACAGTGGAGACAAGCTCAGGACGTGTAGTGGTGTAGATGGCACCACTTGTTCTTCGCTTATATGTAAAACATAACCCGAAATCACTGGTTATTCCCTTATACCATACCTGAAATACAACCTGAAAGTTACTGAATCTATTGTTCATTGCTCCAAGAATGGTTTATTGTATGATTGACTCACTTTGAAGCAAACATTTTTTGATGAGTACGAAGTTTCGACCTATCAGCTATGGGCCTTGTTCACGAATTGGTGTCATGTGTGTTGGCTGAAATTATCCCGCCGAAATCTGAGCCAACACATGTGACACCAGTACGTGAACAAGGCCCATAGCTGATGGGTCGAAACGTCATATTCATCGACAAATGTTTGCTGCAAAGTAAGTCAAATCATACAATAAACCTGAAAGTTGCCAATCTTTATACCTCTAGTACTGTGGAATCTGGTCATGTCTGAGGATTGTCCATTTAGTTGCCAAGTTGGTTTTTACCCAGTAGACTAGATTGAAACAGAAGTTGAAGGGGTGTGGTCATGTTACAAGACCAACTGGCCTTGCAAGGACCATCCTCCAAGGCACTGTGTCTGAGGGAAGAAAGAAACACAGACAGGGGAAGAGATGGGAAGATAGCATTCAGGAAGGGAATGTTTTGACCTTAACAACCTTCCGATTGGCAGCAGCAAATTGAGAGGGATTGTGGGAGCTCTCAGGAATTCATCATCGATGCTTCAGTGACATCATTGTTACGGGATAGAATAACAAATATTGCATTTCTAGTTTGAACCCTGTGTTGTATATTGAAGTAAAATTTACAATGAAAAGAAAGCTACTCAACGCAGGTATATATCCATATACACTCTGTACAAAGTATAACTGATAAACAGTAATTTGTGAAGTATTGTAATACGTTCATATCTAATCTATAATTTCTCCTCAAATCTCATTTCAACCTAATAGAATGGGATTGTTTTGTTTGTCAGTTTTACAGCCGACATGGTTGTTATTAACATCAGTATTACACCACCATTGAGAAATACCGTAGTCATATCTGTAGAGATAATCTTACACACTCATTACAACCTTACAGAATGCTGTCATTGAATAGCTAATTAAGTAATCTTGCTGTGTGTCGGTCAACATTAAAGTAGCCTGTGCATGGTGGGAGAACAGCGACTGGCCTCGCGTCAACCTGTAGTGGTCAGTATTGGAATTAGTGCCTTGTGTCCTCAGTTCAACTCTTGAGGTTCTCAAATCTGAGACTGTTTCACTAAGATAAAGAGCTCTTAAAGAAAACTCACCCTGATAAAAATCTTAAATTAAAAACTTTTTTAAACACTTCCATTGTCATATTAACGAGGACACTATTTCCATGACACACCAGTGACAATGTCCCGCTGGTGTGTCATGATGTTGACAGTTATCAGGTATTCACGATCACTACTCAAGATTAAATTAAATTTTAAAGTGCGAAATTGTTTTAAGAGCTCTTGACAATGCTTATGAAACAATCCCCTGGATTCAGCGCACCATGCATTGCAATTGAAGTTCTCAGAATATATCTTCCTCATGTATTTACTGGTCAGTGGTCATTCCAGATGGATGCAAAACTTTTGTGACCATTTTTCAAATGAAATGGCCAAACCTGTTGTTTGTGCTATAATTAGTTAAAGTTTACTATAAGTGATATCTTTGTTACTTGGTTCTAGATATGCTTGCTGATCGCTTCATATGTGGATGCTAAGACTACTGTTATATTTGTAGGAGACTACCTAATCGACACCAAAGATGTTACCAGCCCACATCTTTAACATATAAAACAAATCAATCATATTCACAAGATATTTCCCTGAATCTACAGCCCTTGAGCAAACTGTGTCTAAATGCCTATATTTGTTGCGTTACATTGAACCAGCAAGCCTGGCCGAAGTAGACAGGAATCATCCAGTGTCTTGGCAGTAGGCCACGTAACCCCTTCCTCCAGGATCTTTCTCTGATGTCTCTCAAACTGGCTTCAGTTCTGGCTGGTAGTCATGTTACCTGTTCTGGCTGGTAGTCATGTTACCTGTTCTGGCTGGTAGTCATGTTACCTGTTCTGGCTGGTAGTCATGTTACCTGTTCTGGCTGGTAGTCATGTTACCTGTTCTGGCTGGTAGTCATGTTACCTATTCTGGCTGGTAGTCATGTTACCTATTCTGGCTGGTAGTCATGTTACCTATTCTGGCAGGTAGTCGTGTTACCTGTTCTGGCTGGTAGTCGTGTTACCTATTCTGGCTGGTAGTCGTGTTACCTATTCTGGCTGGTAGTCGTGTTACCTATTCTGGCTGGTAGTCGTGTTACCTATTCTGGCTGGTAGTCATGTTACCTGTTCTGGCTGGTAGTCATGTTACCTATTCTGGCTGGTAGTCATGTTACCTGTTCTGGCTGGTAGTCATGTTACCTATTCTGGCTGGTAGTCATGTTACCTGTTCTGGCTGGTAGTCATGTTACCTGTTCTGGCTGGTAGTCATGTTACCTGTTCTGGCTGGTAGTCATGTTACCTGTTCTGGCTGGTAGTCATGTTACCTGTTCTGGCTGGTAGTCATGTTACCTATTCTGGCTGGTAGTCATGTTACCTATTCTGGCTGGTAGTCATGTTACCTATTCTGGCAGGTAGTCGTGTTACCTGTTCTGGCTGGTAGTCGTGTTACCTATTCTGGCTGGTAGTCGTGTTACCTATTCTGGCTGGTAGTCGTGTTACCTATTCTGGCTGGTAGTCGTGTTACCTATTCTGGCTGGTAGTCATGTTACCTGTTCTGGCTGGTAGTCATGTTACCTGTTCTGGCTGGTAGTCATGTTACCTGTTCTGGCTGGTAGTCATGTTACCTATTCTGGCTGGTAGTCATGTTACCTGTTCTGGCTGGTAGTCATGTTACCTATTCTGGCTGGTAGTCATGTTACCTGTTCTGGCTGGTAGTCATGTTACCTATTCTGGCTGGTAGTCATGTTACCTGTTCTGGCTGGTAGTCGTGTTACCTGTTCTGGCTGGTAGTCATGTTACCTGTTCTGGCTGGTAGTCATGTTACCTGTTCTGGCTGGTAGTCATGTTACCTATTCTGGCTGGTAGTCATGTTACCTATTCTGGCTGGTAGTCATGTTACCTATTCTGGCAGGTAGTCGTGTTACCTGTTCTGGCTGGTAGTCGTGTTACCTATTCTGGCTGGTAGTCGTGTTACCTATTCTGGCTGGTAGTCGTGTTACCTATTCTGGCTGGTAGTCGTGTTACCTATTCTGGCTGGTAGTCATGTTACCTGTTCTGGCTGGTAGTCATGTTACCTGTTCTGGCTGGTAGTCATGTTACCTATTCTGGCTGGTAGTCATGTTACCTGTTCTGGCTGGTAGTCATGTTACCTATTCTGGCTGGTAGTCATGTTACCTGTTCTGGCTGGTAGTCATGTTACCTGTTCTGGCTGGTAGTCATGTTACCTATTCTGGCTGGTAGTCATGTTACCTGTTCTGGCTGGTAGTCGTGTTACCTGTTCTGGCTGGTAGTCGTGTTACCTGTTCTGGCTGGTAGTCGTGTTACCTGTTCTGGCTGGTAGTCGTGTTACCTATTCTGGCTGGTAGTCGTGTTACCTGTTCTGGCTGGTAGTCATGTTACCTATTCTGGCTGGTAGTCGTGTTACCTGTTCTGGCTGGTAGTCGTGTTACCTATTCTGGCTGGTAGTCGTGTTACCTATTCTGGCTGGTAGTCATGTTACCTGTTCTGGCTGGTAGTCATGTTACCTATTCTGGCTGGTAGTCGTGTTACCTGTTCTGGCTGGTAGTCGTGTTACCTGTTCTGGCTGGTAGTCGTGTTACCTATTCTGGCTGGTAGTCGTGTTACCTATTCTGGCTGGTAGTCATGTTACCTGTTCTGGCTGGTAGTCGTGTTACCTATTCTGGCTGGTAGTCGTGTTACCTATTCTGGCTGGTAGTCATGTTACCTGTTCTGGCTGGTAGTCATGTTACCTATTCTGGCTGGTAGTCGTGTTACCTATTCTGGCTGGTAGTCATGTTACCTGTTCTGGCTGGTAGTCATGTTACCTATTCTGGCTGGTAGTCGTGTTACCTATTCTGGCTGGTAGTCATGTTACCTATTCTGGCTGGTAGTCATGTTACCTGTTCTGGCTGGTAGTCATGTTACCTATTCTGGCTGGTAGTCGTGTTACCTGTTCTGGCTGGTAGTCATGTTACCTATTCTGGCTGGTAGTCATGTTACCTATTCTGGCTGGTAGTCATGTTACCTATTCTGGCTGGTAGTCATGTTACTCTTCCTGTTCTTCATGTCAGCCATTTTTAAACTGCGTCCCTGACATATTGTACTGGGAAACATTCAGATTTCTCCACTATGTCCATTGTAAATACAACCTGGGTAGTACCTACTTTAAACGTGTTTATATTGAGACTATTGTAGGCTTTGACTTACAATTATTCAACAAATGAAAGTGTGATTGTTGAGTTAATAACTTACAGGTGCTTACGTGCATTGGATCAACAGTCTGTAATAACAGGAGGGATTTGAAACACTTCGTGACATAAAACATTTCTATGTCTGGGAAACTGTGGTTGGTGCCCACAAGTTATGTGTGGCTGCTTTCTGCCCGTTTCCCACGGGCCACTAGTTGCTTCCCTCTGTTGCTGTCCCAACCCCTTTCCCGTGAGTCACAGCCCTGAAATCAGAGAGTCCTGTTATCATTTCCCTCTCTCTTTCTCCAACGTAAACTTCTTATCTGTTCTCGAAAATGGAAGAGATTACTTTTTTGAGGTAACAGGTCTATTTAGGTAAATGCGTTTATTCTAGATACTGCCTTGCGGTAGAAGTATCAGCTAAGCTGAAGATGGAGGTTTTGAATTAACAATGAGCTTAGAATTTAACAACTATTGGACAGTGAACAGACCAGTGGATGCAGGTCTTGAATAGGGGCTTGCATGTCTTGTTCAGTGGCAGGGTAGGGTAAAAAGTAGGGTACCCAGCAAACAAGGACCCATGATTTCACATGTTCTGAAAATAAATTCACGAGTTCAACTGGCTCAATTCATGTGAATTCACCGGATTCTGTGAACGAATTTGGTGTGTCGATGTTTACATTGAAATCACGAGTTTTTCACTTGATGACATGTACCAGTGAAACCGTACCAGTTCTGACCCAGTATGACTCGTGTCAAACCCGTTCAAAACTCGTGACAACAGGCAGAACATATGTATTCACATGAATACACATGAAAACACGTACTGGTGGAGCAATACCAATTATGAACCAGTATGACACGTGCCAACTGGTTCAGAAATGGTTTCTTGTTTGCTGGGTAATACACACAGGACTTTTGCACAATGTATGTGGGTGGTACTGGTAGTATATGCATGTAGTACCTTCAGTTGGCCCGAGGCAGTGTCATCAGCAGAAACAGCAAGAGTCAACAGGCTAGATAACTGCATAATGAAATTGCCCTTTGATGTGTGTCTATTGCCTGTCCAGGGGGCACGCAGGCATATATGGACCCACTTCTGTGTGCAGGCGTTTATATGTGTGGTACAGTTTGACTTATGTGGTCAGTGGAATGGACACGCCTTACAGTGGACCGTCCAGCCATCATGTGTGGGTACACATAGTTGACAGCTGTAGTGTCCATTGGACATAGAGCATAGTTGGACCTGTAGGACAATGCCAGCGACCTGGAACATTCTAGGTGGCCAGTCTAGTAGAATGGTGTCTATGCAAATGGTGATGTTCTCAATCTGTGATGAGTGCTTGAAATCTGTGTTGCTTCCTAAAAGTTAAGAGTAACGTTGTGCAGTTGTTACAGTTATTATTGGTTGTCATTATTATTTTAAACTCTGCATGTGAAGTTGCAACAGTCTGAAAATAATTAGTAATTTTTTAGTTTGAATAATTTGCACAGGGCTATATGTTATTAGTTAGGATTTAGATAACTCATTTAGTCTTCATCAATACAATGCCAGTGGCTGGAGTAAGGTTGCTCAAAAAGTTCTTATTAAACATTTTATTGTATAAGATAGTAGATTTTGACATTCTGCGAAACGTTTTATGTCTAGCTGGTTGAATACAGCTGTCATTGTACTTGATTCAGCCTGAGTGTGTGTGTGCGCTGTGTGCATGCGTGCGTGCAGTCTTTTGAATAAGAGTGGATATCTATGTTTGTTGGTGAAAAGACAACATTTGATGCTATCACACATACTGACAGAGTGACTTGTTGACGTACTGTGTAGTCTCAAACAGGACCGTGACAAACCTGGGTAGGATTAAAGGCTTTTGTAGAGCAATTGCAGTACTTGGAAAAGACATAATAACTGGTGTACGTAATTTCAGGGTTCGTTTATGGGGAAGAGGGGAGGGGGGTGAAGGGTGTCAGAAGTTGTGAGTGGGTGGAGTGTGGGGTGCTGGAGAAATCAAACAATTTACAGTTCATTTATGTTCGGTTACTGCACATCTAGTTATACACCGAAATATGTTAATGAGCTCTTCTGTTCAAGATCTCAGGTCTCAGGTGGTTTCCTCCAAACAGCCCAAACTTGGGCTAACACAGGAGTTGTCCTTTTCTAGAATTAGTGAGTCCACTACACGTTACACATTTACCCCCTGTGTGGGATCTTTTACTCTCCCTGGCATAGACACCAGATTGAAGAAATCACCGGCTTTTAGTGTCTCTTCCGAAAGACACAGGCAAATGTGGGGTGAATGAAGTTTCCTAAGTTTTGAAACGGCGGTAGGTGGGTTTGAACCACCGTCCCCTCCATTAACAGTCCGGCGCTCTACCGCGTGACCACCGCTCCCCACCACATCAACAGTTCATTCAGAGAACTAGACATTTGGTATGAACAATTACACCCAGTTGTCAAATATATTGAAATTATGTGTGTATTTAAGTATTTTATGGGCGTGTTGCACTCCTACATTAATTGTCATTTTCTTTTGCGTTGTTTACTCATGTGAGTCATATTAGTTAATAACAAAGTTGAAAGTGGTGATTAAAATGTCTGCCAGTGTGGTAGATTTTAGACTATCATATAGTGTCATTTTAACTTGTTTACATGTTATGTTAATGTGTGGAGCACTGACAATTGGGTGAGTTCACCAATATTTCAGCTCAGGAGTAGGACAGTGGTTTAGAATCATAACGTAATGATTGTGGAATTATCAGCCGAAATGTGTGTTCTGCAGGAACATTAGTAGCATTACAAAAAAAACTTGCTTGCCTTGATGGCAATACTTCCTGCTCTATCAATGGGATACTACTTATTTCAGTGTTAGCATAATTTATTAATTATTTTCAGCTTAATTTTATTTATCGATTATTTTAGCTTAATTTGTTTTAATATTTTATCTTAGTGTATATTATCTTAGCCTCATTTTCTTACTACATCTACAGTAATTTTATATGAAGCATTCTGATTGTTAAATATTTTAACTAAAAGATTATCATGTCAAGAAACATTATTAAAATTATTAACACAGGAGTAATAGCAATTGTAAATATCTAGACAGTGACATGTTCACTTATCTTTTGCTCTGCTGAATCCAGCATTGGATTGCGATCAAGGTCAGTGATTGAGGCGTTGTTTGTATACTTAATTGACTAGTTATAGTTAGTACCTTGGTGGTGATTGTCCAGTGTTGTGTTGTACACAAGTATGTCATAGGTATTTATGTTATATACATAAACAAATAATACATTTTAGTCTGTATACAGCTGTACATGAATCATATGTTTTGGGAGTCGTTTGGTAGCAATTGAGAGTACAATTTTACTTTGGTGTTGTGTTCTGTAGGAATTAAATCCACAAATTTACAAATTCTTGCACCACTTGTATGATTTGCATTGCTGCAATTGTCCAGTATAATTCTTCTTATTGCAGTCGTGTTTTGTCACAGTGTGAAATAGTCAACCATGTTTGTTGAAATAGGATACAGTTGTGTTGTTTGGTGTACCTACGACCTCCCCACCACCTGCATGGAAACGTTTGTGGCCGTGAATTGATTCAGATTGGTTCTGGCATTGAGAGTGCAACCTTAGATACCTGTCAGCTAGAGTATGCAGTAGTTCCGTAGTCTGCTTCCTAGTTTAGAGACAGTCTGCGCTGCATTTGGCAGTGCAACTCTGATACTCTTGTTTCCTTTTTACCAGTAGACGTATTCACCATTGATTGCTCCATATTGGATTTTGCATTATGCGATCGGAAATGCACAAAACAAAACATTTGTTTTTATCAGACATATATATCAAATTTATTAGCAACCTGCCATTGCACAGATATTCATTAATTAGATTTTGTAACAATATAACACATGTCTCATACTCTTAAGATGTCTGATTGTTAGGTTGTTTGACCATGCCATCTAATGAGAAAAATATTAATGGTGGAGTCGAACTGAACTATGCATAAGCACCGCAGTGTTTAATGCAGATTATCAGTATGTCAAATTAGATATTTTATTATGAATTATCTGTTGCAGGCAAAGCAGCGAGTAGTGAATCTATTTGAAGATCTCCGCGATGGAAACAGCCTCATTTCTCTACTGGAGGTTTTGTCCCAGGAGCCACTGGTAAGTGTTGCTTAGCACCAAACACAAACATTGGAATCTCTGCAAGTTCGTTGTTATTACTGCAAGTAACAGATGTTATGTTTAAAAACTATTAAAATAATGTGTTGTTAAGTTATGGTGTTTTCTTTGTAAAGCAGTAAAAAAAAAAAAATCAGAATACTGAATATGGTGGTTTCAGTGGCAGCAAAGACTGGTGTCGCCATCTAGTGTCATATAATGCACTCCAGTAAATCTAACAGGTGGCGCCACTGATTGCATCACTCCCATACGGTGCCATACTGGCATAGTCTGGGGGTGATATGGCAGAGCCATAGTATGTCAATACATGTGTTTGAGTTTGTGTGATCATTTATTACAAATTGTGTCTATGAAATTTCTAAGTTATAGGTGTTATTATCTGGAGAATTAGTTTGCATAGTTTATGTTATTAATTTATACCTTTGTTATTTAGAAAATAAACAATACATAGTAAATTGTACACAATATATATATATATATATATATATATATATATATATATATATATATATATATATATATATATATATATCGTTGATAATTAATGGATTTATAAGTTTGATCACTTTTTCTGCAGCCTCGTGAAAGGGGTCGAATGCGGTTCCACAAACTGCAAAATGTACGAATTGCGTTGGACTTCCTGCGATCAAAAGGGGTAAGGAAATGACACTTGGACATTGCTTTTTAAAGTTCATTTTCAAGGAACCATTTCTATTGATCTGTAACCTGGTTAGTGATTTGGCATATGCTGCATTAAGCACAGACCACAAATATATTTGTTAGTGTCAAATGATGTGGAATATGTGATTCCTGATATGATATTAGAACATTGTTATGTTTCTGTTGACAAAGCAGTCATACATTAGCATCAGTGTTTACTCTATTTCAATACCACATTAGTGGATTAATTGATAGACCTCTCCCTGTGATAAGCCAACAATCTACCTACAGAGTTCTTTGTGTTGTGCACTGTGTGAATTCTTGATGAGTCTACATTCAGCAAGGATTTCTAACATAATTAAACAACTACAATATAATAAGAAATACTGTCTCATTAAGGATGTTAAGCGTTTTTATGTATTCTTTGCCCTAAAGCCTGTTTTGATAATGTTCCACAAATATTTTTGTAGTACTTCATTGCATCTAGTACTGATCAAAAATGATTAATAAATATATAGGGAAAGTGGCAGGTTATTATTGAAAGAGACCTCTGCCAAGGCAGCCTGGAAAGTGCACCCAAGTTCAGAAACAATTACATGGATGAAACTGTAAACTTGGAATTGCCTTTTTTAGATCCGACTTGTAAACATCCGACCTGATGAAATAACTGACGGCAATCCAAAGTTAACGCTGGGCTTAATATGGACAATAATTCTTCACTTCCAGGTAGGTTTATATTTTTATGGCCAGCTTTTCTTGATACTAACTATGTCAACATTACTGCCTGGCAATCAGAATTCCTGGATTTATATGTAAAGCACAGATGTTTCTTTTAAATTCTGAGACAGGATTCTATTTCAGGGGTGGTTAACTATTGCTTGGGAAATAGCTCCAACTTTGTCCTGTTATTAATTTAGTGGTTGCAAGGCATTTCACTTACGTTGTACTCAACAGAAATGACTAATTGTTATTTCAGATGCTTCTATATCTTTGATAATGACTATCGATTTCTGGCATACTTCCATCACAAAATTACTGACAATGGTTTGTGTCCTTTATAAATTTTACAATTCATTACCAATTATAATTCATACGTGTCGATGTAAAGCACATTGGAATTTGACGTGCTCTGTAAACTCTATAACAAGCACTATGAATTCATTGGCATGCTCTGTAAATTCTTTGATTAGTGGTGCATATTTATGTTTGTCTGAGTTAGTGTTTCGCTCACTGCAAAAGCTCGGCGCTAATGATTACCTGTCGAGGTACGTTGGCTGTAAATCAATTCCATGTTGACGCTAATAATCGTGTGAACGACTCCAAGGCATGTATGTGAAATAATGCTTGTTATTTCCATATTCATAGTTTCATTGCAGCCGACCAGTGGTTCCTAGGCACTGTTCTTTCATGTGAATCTAGTATGACTTGTTGATCAGCTGTCGAAAATATGTGACCTCACAAATTGCTGAGTGCATATACGGACTGGAGAGACACTGAATCCATGAGGACATACCTGTGAGGACAATACCTGGTCATTAGCTGACCACTGGAGCACAGCTGTCGACTAGTTAATCTGTTCTACGTAGCAACTCTCCATTTACACATCTGGATCTGTGATAACAGGTCTTCTATAAACTTTGTAAAGTCGAGGAGTGCTCGCAATATCTTAACTGGTTACAAAGTTTGCGTATTTACGTTACCCTGACTAACGGTGTGAGCATTGTTCTGTTACAATACCGGACAGTCAGTTAGTTGTCGGGTGAATTAACGTGGCAGTTTGGACGTAGCAGCGAACAATGTATTGTGGCACTTCAACAGGTACGAGTTTGTCAGAAACGTAGACCCAACAGTTCCAGAGAGGTAGGCTTGTCTTGTCGTTCGATGCATTTCGCCTAACGTGTTCCATGTTATTGTTCTGTTGTGTTACGTAACTGTTTATGACTTCGGTTCTACTGGTTCCACTCTCCTGTTTATGCACTGCACACAGCACTGTTTACATGCAGTATGGGAATGTATTGTGGTGTATGGACATCAGTAGACATTTAAATCATTGAATATTGCCAGTGTTACCTTAGGTATGCCAAACATGGTTAATTATGAAGCAGTGAAAAAGCTAGTTGTGATCAACATGTAGAGGACATGGAAAGACATTAAAAATGCGAGATTACATGCATCAAAACAACCATATGGTAACATGTGAAAGAGCTAAATGACCTGTGTAAATGTGTAATTATATACTTTTTATGACAACTATTTTTATGCTGTGTTTAATTGCCCAAGTTGCTGCTGGGAACATGTTTTATCCCCAGCTGTTACCTGTGTGTGTAAGACATAAAAGCAGTGGTAAAAATTGCATAATTGCTCTGTTAGTTGGTGGGACTGACTGTTAGTTGATGGGGTTTTGAGTGTAGGTTCACCAAAAAAGAAACTGATGTCTTGATAGAGCAATCCTGTGTTGATTGCCACTAATTGGAGCCCTAGGGTACTCGTCACCCTTCTTTTATTTCTTGTGTCTGCCCTCTGGTATTTTCCTGTTCTGAGTCACTTGACTCTTAAATTTTGTGTAAAGAATAGCTGGTGCTTTTTTCAGTTGAACAGCATAGATTTTATGACTGCGTTGGAATGGTGAGTGTTCATGGGGAACAAAGGGTGACAACAAAACACGTAGCTATGGAATGTACTGTAGACATGGCACTATTCAGACAGGCGGGGATAGTGTGGTGGAAACTCAACAGCAAACAACCTGACCTATTTGTGTTGTAGTCTTACAAGAGGCTAAGTGAATCGAACAATGGGTGTCCCATTGTCATCCCCTGATGAAGGGGTACAAAGCTTTACCGCCCCATTACCCACTCTAGTCAATGAGCCCCTGTAGGTAATCATCATAAAAATGAACGAGGCACTGTTGAAACTATTACTTAATGAACGCCTACATGAATTGTTGTTCTACTAACTGCCCCGTCTTTAGACTTGTCTGTGAGGTTTATGAGACGCTTTGTAAATGTTGATGTCTGGCAGTGGTCCAGATGGTTAAACACCCTAACAGAGTGTGAGTTATTAATTGATACGTGTTAAGAAACATTGAGAAACAGAGAGAAATCTTTAGAAACATCTGTCAGGATCCTGCCCCGAGGCTGCCATGTAAAATCATGTTGTCGTGTCATTTCATTTGTCTGGCAAGTCGTGTATGTTGATGTCTCGTTAGCGGGAGATAATGAGAGTGCCAGTCAGAGGCAGATTGTATTGGGCTGATTTACGTGTCAAGTTGACCGTGTTGGTAAATTCCAGCGCAGCCTCTGTCCCGCTTCATAAAGGCCGGCTCATCAGTCATTGGGCGCTGAAAGCAGCCATATTTAGGCAGGGATCCTTCATTCATCCATTCATGGCTCCCTCCTGCATGTTGATGGTGGCTGGGCACCGACAAAGGACAGGATTTAATTAATGAACTTACCTTTGGGGCTGGAGGTCCATCAATGGTGTGCCTCACCCTTTGTAGTTGTTACTGCCAGGTATACTGCCTTCTATATCTGTCAGATACACCAGTCTGTAGCTGTCAGGTACACCAGTCTCTGTAGCTGTCAGGTACACCAGTCTCTAGCTGTCAGGTACATCAGTCTCTGTAGCTGTCAGGTACACCAGTCTCTGTAGCTGTCAGGTACACCAGTCTCTGTAGCTGTCAGGTACACCAGTCTTTGTAGCTGTCAGGTATACCAGTCTCTGTAGCTGTCAGGTACACCAGTCTTTGTAGCTGTCATGTACACCAGTCTCTGTAGCTGTCAGGTACACCAGTCTCTGTAGCTGTCAGGTACACCAGTCTCTGTAGCTGTCAGGTACACCAGTCTCTGTAGCTGTCAGGTATACCAGTCTCTGTAGCTGTCAGGTACACCAGTCCCTATAGCTGTCATGTACACCAGTCTCTGTAGCTGTCAGGTACACCAGTCTCTGTAGCTGTCAGGTATACCAGTCTCTGTAGCTGTTTGCCATAGGTAGTTTTGTGGTTGTGCATATTATTAAGGCTAGCAGGATATCATTAAAATATCAGGAGCATTTAGTGACATTGTCGATTTTAAGCAGCAGCTGTTCTATAAATATTTAAAAAGCATCATTTAGTGTGACACATTTGATTTACACGGAGCTATTGTTCAGAACATCCACAGGTGTGGGTTCAAGTAGGGAGACTGGAATATAGGATCTGAACAGTATGAAAGAAACTACCCCCACCCCCTAGCCCGCTAGCCCCCTACCATGGAGAGATATGGAGAGATATTCCAGAGGATTCAGTCAACCGTGACGAAGCAACAGTAGGACTGTCTGCTGTGTCAGTGTTCACGCAGCCTGCCTGCCTCGCCGGGCCAGCAGACAGCTTGCATATTCCGTATGTGCACAGACAATCGATCAGCTGAGTGAGTGAATGAACCAGGTCATGTGACCTGACAGTAAACGAAACAAAGTACTGATGTCACTGTTGCCATGCATGGCCGGCCGGCCGGCAGTATCTCTCTGTGTTGTTGCCTCCGGTCATTGTTTTATTTCAATGTCAACAGTTGGACTTGTCGAAAGTATCACCTGCACTGCAATTGAAGTCAGCAGCTGACTGGTGAATAGCCGTTTGATTGTGCAGTAGCGTTTGCGAACCAGAAGTGAATATCGGTTGTTTAGCGGTGCAGTGACACGTGTCTATGGGCACGGTGTGGTGGTAATTATGCAAGCAAATGGCGACCGAGACGAAACCGCAGTGTTGATGCGTGGTGCAACAGCTGGTGTAGACACAATCTGACGTTTCGCAGTGTCCAATCGATACGTCAACATATGACGGAAATCGTCTGAAACACGTCGGATAAATGATACGTTTTAGCTGCGTTCTTTAGAGCGTCAATATTGGCACGCCGCCGGTAAGTTTGCGGGGAGACATTTAACCCTTTAATGCTGATGGATGTGGACGGTTTCGGCAGTCGAATAGACGTGACACGTTATTTCGGTGGATATCATTGACGTTGACGGTCGGTGTCGAGTCAAGGAAGGGTGCATTGTGTGTCAGGGGCAGTGACAGGAACCAGCTGTAGGTGTGTGGCTGGAGGCATAGCGGACAGGTAACACAGGTAACACAGGTAACACACCAGTGGAGTGTGATCTATGTACACCTGTGCCCTGTTGGCCCGTACCGCTCTCTCTCACTCTCACTCTCAGTCCTGGTCAGGCCTGACAGCAGCTCTTGGCTACTGCTTTATCTTGGCGGCAGAGTGAGCTGACTTCAATAGGTGCACCACACCACAGAGACAGGCTCGGCCGTGTGGCAGACCTTTAAATAGACACTTTCTCTCAAGCTGGACAGGTTAGCAGCGCCTGCGAACGCCGCTGCTGCTTATGATGTCATTCTGCGGTGAAACATGCATCGCATGTAGGCAGTGTGATGGCCTGATTCAGCTTGACGTCGGGGCTTGTCTGTAGCGGCTTGGTGACTGGAAGAAACCGCCCCTTGATTGGTTGTGGCTGTGGATTCAATGCATTCCTTTCGAATCACTGTAACACGTCATATGACGAATGCAAGAAATGTTCTCCCAGATAACAGAATGGTGAAAACGCATAACATGGATGAATTGCCACATGAGGAACGTACGTGGAATGATGGGTAATCGTTACTTTTTGATTGTGTCGTTGTTTCGCACCTAACCCACGGGACAGTGACGGCCATGTTTCGTTACACCCGGCACCAGCGGTGTCGCCACCGAGGCCCAGCGGGGCAGCCAGCAGGGGGCACCACTGAGGAGTACATCTACGACTTCGTGTCTCGCCCCATGGCGGTCGTCATGCACAGAAGGGAGCGTCGGTCGTGTCACCACTCTGACGTGGTGACACGGACAGTGAAGGTGACGCGTGACACTGTCCAACATAAGTCGTTGTCAAGAAGTGACACGATCCGACACGCGTCATCGTCAAGATGCGGCATCATCCGACATGGGTCACCGTCAAGACGTGATGTCATCCGACACTCGTCGCCATCAAGACGTGACATCATCCGACATGCGTCACCGTCGAGACGTGACACATGTAGTATTCGATGTATGTCACCAGCAAGACTAAAGTCTTCTGGCGTCCGACGCATGTCACCAGCAAGACTTAACACATCTTCTGTTAGAAGTATGAACACATCTTCTGTTAGAAGTATGTCACCATCACAACTTACCTTATCTAGTGTCCAACATGTGTCAAGACCTACAAGATCTACTGCGTCAAGACCTACAAGATCTACTGCGTCAAGACCAAAACAACAAATGGTAAGCGACATTTGTAGTGAAATTTTTGTATTAAGAATTCTTGCTTCCATTCTCAGTAACCAAAAGGAAAATGTGGTATGATAAAGTTTGAAGAAATATAATCAATGCTAGGTCAGTTTGATTATAAAGCTATGAGTTCCTGGAAGAAATATATGTTGCAGACAGTGTGAACAATACTAAGAAAGTTGGTCTAATTAAGTCACATGAATAACTTACATACTGTGTAGACATTTACTCAGCTAGTGTTGAGACGTCTCAGCGGATGATCACAGTCTGCTGAGTGTGGAGTCTACACAACATCAGCGGCAGTCAGCGAGGTGCTGTAATTGTACAGTTGTTTAGCTCTGGTTCATCACGGTATCAGAGCATCTTGCGATATTTGATTCCCGTGAGTCAGAGCCACAGACTGCTGTTGTCAGTAGTAATATTGTGTGGTGCTTGCGCGCTAGGGCTCTGGACACATGATATATATCCTCAGCTGCGGAGGCTTCAACGAGAGTGAGCAATAGCAAGAGTGAACGAGAGTGAATGATAGAGTGAGTGAATGCGAGAGAGAGAGAGAGACAGACAGACAGACAGGCAGGCAGGCAGGCAGGCAGGCAGGCAGGCAGGCAGGCAGGCAGGCAGGCAGGCAGGCAGGCAGGCAGGCAGGCAGGCAGGCAGGCAGGCAGGCAGGCAGGCAGGCAGGAAGGCAGACAGACAGAGAGACAGACAGAGAGACAGACAGAGAGAGAGAGAGAGAGAGAGACAGAGAGAGACAGAGAGAGACAGAGAGAGACAGAGAGAGACAGAGAGAGACAGAGAGAGACAGAGAGAGACAGAGAGAGGCAGAGAGAGGCAGAGAGAGGCAGAGAGAGACAGAGAGACAGAGAGACAGAGAGACAGAGAGACAGAGAGACAGAGAGACAGAGAGACAGAGAGACAGAGAGACAGAGAGACAGAGAGACAGAGACAGAGATGTAATATTCACTCCAACGTGAATGTTTAGGGAAATTGCAAGGGTCGCAGTCTGACACAGAACCCCTCTGTTTGATGACGTGTCAGACACAAATAAAACTGGCATCAGTCAAAATTGCAAAACTCGTAAGAAGCCACTTGATAGATCAACCTCTGTCGTCTCTCAGGCCGCATTAAGTCAGCACCACTGCACACCTTATAGACATTTCAAGCCTGCAAAGGAATATTTACTGCCATAGATTGGCCTGAATAAAGCAGGTCTACCGTAGCAGAGCGGTGGAGGTGTTTACAAAATACCAGTAGCTCTGCGTTGGTGTCAGTTGTTGGCATATGCATTTGTGGGAAACAGATTCTGTTGTGTCACAGGATTACTGTCCTGAAGTCGTGTTTAAGCTGTCACCCCATCGGCTGGGGACAGTCAGGAGTAACAGCTGGTCTGGGTGACAGCTGCAAGGACATGCTGTGTTGTGTTGTGTACACAAGGTCCTAGTAACTTTAGAAGAGATGGTACACTTGAGCAGGACAGAGCACTTAGGAGAGGTGATGTCTGTGAAATAGCATCCTCTGGATGATCTGATGGATGACACATTGAGTTGACATTTACCTTGTCTTCAGTTACGCTGACCTTTCATTGTAGTGTGCTATGTATACACTAGTTGTTGGTGTCATTAATAATAGTGAGAACAGGACTAGTAAGCTGTTTAACAAGAGAAAGCCTTGCCTCAATAATTGAGTTTGCAAAATTATCTGTGTAAATGTTGAGATTTTGATTTATAAACATTTTTACATACTTTGAACCTTTTTCTTGATAAACACTGTTATATATTTTGTGTTATATTTTGTTATGCCTATATTATATTCTTAATTTATAATATTCTGGTTAATATCTATGTATAGCTAGATAAGACCAATCTTGTAGGGTAATTTTGTTTTATATTTACATTTCTATTTGCAGTCATAGGTAATCTTGAATAACAAGTTTCCAGTGTCTATTAAAACATTTACCACATGGCACCTTATTGCTGGCTGTTAATGTCACTTAGTTTGCCAACCTAACTGATATTAACAGCCAACTTGATTCCCAAGACATGGCGTGGTGTACAAGTCTCTGTCAGTGTCTAGCAACTTCCTGTCTATGGTAGTTTTTTCAGTGCTGTCAAAATGTTTCTAGCTGCCAAGTTCAGTAGATGCGTAGAATCAATAATACATGCACCGGACAGGTGTCCTGTTTCCTGCATTTAACTAATTCCATAAAGTTTACATCATGGATAAGTTTGTTTTGTCTACAGAAACAGTCTGGTGCTTGCGAGTTAATTACGACTAAGATTGTAAACATTGGAGTCTGATTGCTATGATTATTATAGCACTTGTTCACGCGTTATAGGTGATCAATTAATTATTTAGATGTTCTAACATTTAAGACCACGGTGACGCATGAGGAGTAACGTTGCTTTGTTCTGATTTGGGAAACACAAAAACAGATGCACGCGTGGCCTAGTGAGTGCTGGTAAATAATGAAAGAGTGCTGTTTGGAAGATGCCTGGATCTGTTTAATCTTACATTAGATTTGATTTAATTAATTAACAGCTTCATGGTTGTCAGTATATCAAGTGTACTCATGCAACTGGGCTTTCATGATAGACAGATTAGACACACTAGAAGATGCTGCTTGTTGGATATCCTTCTTGTTAACTGAAAGTTTAAACTCTCAAAGTGACTGTTGTTGAAAAAAGTGATCATGTAAATGGGCCAAGACAAATGTCTCACTGCCATTAGAACAAACATCCATCATGACTTACTACGTATTTAAATTTATTCTAATTGATCGATGAGCTTGCAAAATAAATGTAAATAGAGAGACACATCAAAGGCTGATTCACTCACAACTGTGCAAATCAGATACCAACTTCGAAATGAAACCTTTATATCTAATAAACCTACATAAATAACCTACAATAAAGCTATTATTATTATAATTACCCAATTTCTGTTGGTAAATGTATTGTATGTATGTATTGTTGCTTGGTGAAAATGTGACTCTTCTATTTATTTAGTGTTTTTAAAGTGACACAGTGGTGCTTTGATGTTATCTAATGTCGTTGTCAGGTCCAATGTCACAGGGCGTGACTCAGAAGGCAGGTGTGTGATAGATTAGATGATTCGTTGGATGAATAAAAGTACGGATTATTAAAAAGTTTGCTAAGCACTAAGTGTTGTGCAGAAACACTTTGCCATTTGAGGCAGTTTCTTTTCGCACCGCCGTTGTTGACACCCAGAAGGTTTAACCTTGAGACTGGTAGAAAACTTCTTTCAACACTTGTGACGAATGGCGAGAGATTTGTTAAGACAGGAGGTGGTGAAAAGAAGCCATGTATAATCGCGGTGAGTCATGAAAACTTTGAACACTACAAACACATGCACACGTACAGACTCACACCAGGTAGACTTCATTGTAGGTGTCCACAGGTTTCCCTCTGTAAAGTCTATCTTGACTGCATTGAATCATTTGTCGACTCAATCCGAGCAATTCTGTATGTATTAGTCACGCATGACCGCATCTGTTTAGCTTCATGAATGTTTACGAGGAAGATCTACTTACAGATGACATGCACGTTAATCATTTGTGGTATATTGGTATGTTAAAAACAGCTACCACGTTAGTTTACGATTGCATATTGGACATGACATTATTCGCTGCTAGACCTACCATTGCCTGTGTTTGAACTTAAAAAGAATATCATGTACTCTTATTAGTCTAAAATGGTTAGTAATTAGACTAACGTTTTTAGAACATATTTTACATTTCCGATATTGATATCAGGTGTTGATGCATTTCTTAGTGAATTTATTCATCAAACATTTTGGCTTTCTCTCTTTCTAAATGTTGTGTGTTTAGTTTCCTGTTTATTTCACAGTTAATGTTGGTTTTTATTTTATTAAATTTGGTTGTAGTTGTAGGTCAAGTTGTGAGTAGTCACTTATAATCAGAGTTATTATGAAAAAATTGTAATCGCAGTGACATTCTATCATAGCTACTTTTACATAATTAAAATTACCCGCTGCTAAAATGACCACCACAGCCTGTTTACAAGGTGGTTATTCAGTAATTGCATGTTTACACACGATTCTGAAAGTTGTGACATTCATTGCGGGATTGTGTCTTGCTGAATGCAGTCAACCAAAAGGTAGAATTAGGAGGATAAGTAGTTGATGAAGTGCCAAGGACTGATGTGATGAGAAATCTCTCGTGGTCAGTGAAGCGTGAAAGAGGTTGCTTTATCACCAGCGCTGTTTACAGCCGACTGACTGATGTACTGCCATCTTGTGGCTGGTAAAGTACAATAGCTCAGCGACACAGCGGCATGGCACTTAGTGTCTGGAAGATTCACAACCATTCACTGGCTAAACGTAAACTGTAACGTTGATGTAAATATGGCAAAATGTAAACACTGGTAAAACCATGAACATTGGCTAAATGTTAACTCCGACAAAATGGGAACACTGATTAAACAGGAATGCTCACATAGCAGGTACGTTGACAAAACATAAAGTCGTGAACATTGACTAAACATAATTCAAGAACACTAACTAAACATGAACGCTGACTAAATATGAACGTTCGCTAAACATGAATGCTGCAGCCTAAATGTGAATACAGATTAACCATAAACACTGACTGAACGTAAATAGTTATTAAATGTCAACACTGGCGAACTGTGAATACAAAGAACTCACAATTTATTTTTAATTTTGAATACTAAACATAACTTTTTTATTAATTATTTTAAAGTTGTGTCCGTACTGACACAATTTTAATAGTATTCTGTATTTAGCCATAGGACACATTTGGTAGTTAATTTTTTAGAAGAAGTATTTGCAGTCTCAGCTGAAGTCTTGTATTGCATTCACTTATTTCTACAGATGTCCAATTAGACACAAAGACTAAGTACATCGTGAACATTTGAAGTGAATCCTTTACCGTTCCATTACAATTCCATGTTCCGACATATTGACACAGATTCACAACGGATCACTTTTACATGCCTACATGCATGCACACACGAACACAGGGTTAAACATGACATAGATTATTAATGGATGTCATTCAAACATGCATCTTTGTGGTGGTGTGTGATGCATGCTCATGCAAACACACACCTTGTGTGTGATCCATGGCCTTGGGTTGTTCCCACTCAGGGCTTTATGCAGGATAAAATTATTGCCAGTGACACATGTTTTGGTGGACACATGGATGTTAACTGTTAAGCTAGTTTACGAACTTTCAGATGTGCCTGATGACCTGAAATGGGCTATAAACACACATATGACACCATTTACACTAACTTTCAAGGCATAACTAACAATATCTATGGTTTCGGAAGAACTTTTTTATTGCTTCTTCATTTTTTTACCCATCCATTTTTTTACCCGTCCATTTTTTTACCCGTCCACCCATATTTCTGCCCGTCCATATTCGTTTTTACCCGTCCGAATGATGGGTGGACGGGTCTCTGCATAAAGCTATGTTCCCACTGAAGGGTGTGAATGGGTGAAGATGGGAAAGGGGTTGAACGACAGGAAGGGGACGAACAGGGATCCGGAGGAAACAATGAGGAGTCTTCATCTTCATCTATTTTTCTCTTAAATTAGTTTTGCTCCTTAATAGTGATATTGTATACAGAAAACTGTCAGTACCAGGACACCACTGGAACAGTTGCCGGTGTGTCACAGAAATAATTTCCCCGATATTATGGGATTTCATTTTACAGAAAACTCCTTAATATTTTTAATGACTACTATTTAAAGATGGATTTTCATTATGAATTCATTATCTTCATTCTTGGTATTGTTGACTGTCTACTGGGTACATGTGTGTTAGGTTTACCTTAATTATTTACAGCCACACTGGAGACAACATTCTCACATCATGTTTTCTATGCCGGTGAATCTACTCCATGACTACAGAAGTTTAAAATACAGAAGTACTTTTATTATGAGGTAGTGCATTTTATGATACTTTTCACAGACCACATAGTACTCTGAATGACACGAGCTTTCCTGTTAAAATGACACATGTAATATGTATTGTATTTTTAAATTATTAGCACTCAGAAATTAACTCTACAATTTGGACTGCTGAAAGTACCAGAAACAGCAATATCTATCGTAAAATGTGCCTTTATATGCCATAGCTGTAGAATTAACTCATTGACATAGAAAAATGATGTGCACGTGTTGTTTAGCAACATGAATAATTTAGGCCAATCTTGTGCACTTTTACTAAACAACCCTGAACGCATGCTGACTGTTAGTGTTACTGAAATGCACATACTTAGAACTGAAACAGAGAAAGTCCTAGTTTGTGTGATACATGTGCTAAGGAACTGTTGTTACAGGTTAGTCTTGGTGGGCATGTATGTGTTCAGTATATCAGTTGAGTAGATGACGCACTTGATACGATAGCAAATGGACACATTTAGAAAATGATGTGATAAAAGTGCACAGATATCATAGGAGCATGCAGGGAGGGTGACGTGTGGGGGCAGGGAGGGCAGGGGGGTAGGGGGGTAGGGGATATAGAATGAAGGAGTAGGGGGAGAGAGGGCAAGGGGGTAGGGACGATAGAGTGAATGGGGTAGGGAGAGGGAGGGCTGGGGTGTAGGGGGAGGGGGAATGAAGGGGTGGTGGAGGGAGAAAGGGGTAGGGTATAGGGGCAGGGAGAATGGGATAAATCAACACAATTTAAACAACTCTTGTCAAACAATCTTGCACACACTGGAATTACGATACATCTTTGCTACTGTTATCAGTAGAGCAGATACATATTTAGTTTGCCAGTCATTCCCCAGGAGGCAGCACATCACACCTGCATGTCCTGTAGAGAGCCTCACATAGGCCTGGTGGAAGACCATACTGCATTTTTAAGATTATGAAAAACACCTAGCTGACATTGTGTTTTGACGCTGTGCAGTTGAAACATGAGTCTTTCTGATACGTACACCATGATAGAGTGACCAGAATAAACGTCTTTCGCTCCAGCTGGTCGTAGGAGCCATTAGCGTGTTGTTCTGGAAGGGTAGCGACCTAGCCAGCTAACGCAGGCGATGCATGAGCCCTTTCAATGAATGGCCCCTTGATTCATGAATGGACGTCGTTACGCTTGGCTGGCGACAAGAAATGTTGTAACTTCACTACTTGTCAGTTGTGTCCAGGCTGTGTAAAAGCACATTGTTGGTCAGACTTGATCTGGGCTTTGACGTAACTCAACCATTGTGTGGCTGGGGAGGGTGGGTGGTTGTGGACACCAGTGTACACGGGAGGGGTCATTAATACAGTGAGCTGTAGGGAGGTTTTGTTTACAATCAACAGAGTTCTTCTGCATGCTATTATATTTAATTAATAAAAAAATTAATGGAAAATATCGATAATTATAATTAACAGGCCATTAAGAAGGTATCCTTTGGACAACTAATCTTTAGAAGTTTCCAATATTATACTTTAGCTAATTGCATCTTCTGCCTGCGTCTTCATAGCAATCTGTCATTTTTATCACCTTCAGGAGTTTTTCAGTATGGGTTTAACCAGTTTAAAGAGGTCCCATTATGACACTGTTTATCTTTCATGAACTGTATATCTATTCTATTCTATTCTGCCTTGAGGATCGTAAAACAAAATTACTAGGTACAGAGACTTGCACTGCTTGTAATGTGTACAGGTCAAGACACAGTATTGAAGACTGTGTGTGCTGAATAAACTCACTGGGTAAACTCCAGTTGATCCTATCAGGTCCACAAAGATTAAGCTGTTTAGCTTCAGGGCTTTGGAGTCACACATGAAAGCCTGATGTGTGTTATCAGGCTATCTGCCTGTAACACGGTCGCGATTGGCGTGTGATCAGTATCGAAGAATTTGTATGTCACCGTCTGTGTATGTCGGGGTTCATACCCGAGAGGGTTAGGACAGGCAAATAGTTGTGGGATGTAGTCACGGCTGAGCGATCGTGGTCAGTCATCCATGACTGGCTGGTGCTAGCATTATCTGTGGCAGGGGTAGTTACCCAGTCAGTGTTGTAGTCTGCCCCTCTCTGGTTGACCTGAGCGGCACGGTCAGCGGTAGAGAGTGGGCGTGGAACCTTCACTGATGTTGACGGAATACCAGGTCATTGGGCTGTCACTGCGTGAGTGATGACACGGGGCTGAAAAAGGTATAGTGGTCGTGGTATCGCCACCCCATCTGTCCAGTGTGTACGGCTTCGATCGCGGATGGCTCGGGACAGCTGAACACCTGGTGGTGGTTTGCCGCTGGATATTCCCTGTCGTCTCGGGGCTGAAGTTTCCCCACGAACTTGCCCACCGGTGATGAAGCCATAGCACTACAACTGTTGGTGGCGTGCTGACAAGTGGAAATGTACCGTTTCTTAAGGGTCGATGGACCCCAGGTGAGGCTGTTCATTCATGCCAGTCTCCCCGGAGGCCGGAGCCCCTCGCCCCCCCTCAACTACTGGGGGGCACGGGTCCTTACCGACAGCCCCCCAAATGGGTTGGACACTGAGGTACGTGGTCTGTGCTCCAGGCACCTGTGGTGTTACCTGTGTTGTGTTTAAATAGCTTCTTTACCAGGTGAATGGACATTGGACACACCCCTTTTGTATCTGACAACCTGTTGCCTTAACAGGTGGCGTGTAAACACAGACAGTGCATTGTTGTGGCTAATACCAACTGGACAGGTGCAAGGTGTCTGGGGCTAGTCTCAATCAGCCAGGCCAGTTGTCAACTGGCGCCCGTCATGAAGATGACAGTTACATTTACAAAATATATTAAAATGAATTTCATCTCGCATATAATACACAAGGAATCCACATCTACGGTTATATTTCTGTGAGAGATCCGACAGAGTGCTAGGTTATACTGGGTCTGTTTTGTTGCATATATAAAATAATGTTCTATGTCTGATATAGACTGTTTTGTTGTACATAAGTAAAGTCCATGGTTGAGATAGCCAGACATAAAATTGGGTATTGGGTGTGACTGAAAAGGTCTGTTCTATCTTCACATAGATAGTCCTTTGTCACATTTGATTCGTCGTCTTTCAAGACCAAGTCAAACTAGTCTGAAGTTTTTTTTTTTGTGATGCCGAGCCTGTAGTTTGATATGAAGCCAATCGGCTGCCAGACTGGTTGGTTGTGAGGCAGGAGATAGCATCGGGACCACTCAGATACGTATCTTCTCCGTGCTCAGGTCCTGCTCTCCTTTTTTGGCAACATTTATGGCAACATTAGACAGCAAGTGAATACCATCGGTCTGGCGGTGTTATTGCCCGGAGCCATGTGTTATTGCTTTTCTGTTAGAAGTTAGTATCAACTGTGTTTTAACTCTGGTACTGTGTATTTCATAGGAGAAGTTAAAGTCAGATGGTGTGCTAACCTTACTATGGGGTATTCTTTGAACATAATTTAAGTGGCCTCGGTTTCTGAAGGAGTCTGATAAACGCATTGAGTGAACAGAATAAGGGTTATTATGGGTAGCGTCATGGTTCAGTGGTTTCTTTTAACGTATTGAGACTAGAGGCATGTCAAAAGTGAGACAGATCTAGCCAGACCTATTACAGAGTTGATATGATTGTGGGGAATTGTAACGGATGATGAGAGATAGCACGTGGAAATGTTGCTCTGTGGTCAAAGTAGCGTTGGACACTCGCCCCATGCTGGACTGACCAGGCAAACTGATATCGTAGACTGCTAGTTATGTGCATTTAGATTGAGGTCAATGGGCGCTGGAGGCAGGGTGACAGTAAACATAGGCACCAGTGTGTGTAGTTGAGTTTGGCAGGTTTATGTGGTGGGGGAGGTTTGGTGGCGGTAGATCACATCTGGTTTATTATCTCGCCATTAAGATGGTTAAATTGGTAATATGTGTCGTTTCTCTGCAGTGCATGTTATGTTGAACATGTGATGTTCTTAGTGTTTTTTTTTTTTTGGGGGGAGGGGGGTCTTTTTTGAGTTGTGGTATTAAAGCAGTTGGCCTTGCTGGGCATACCTGAGCAGTGGTGACACCAACCCCAATACTAGGTGGACGTATAGGGCTTACTTGTATTGTTCAAACATAGCAACCCTGGTCGTCATCGTTACCAGAAGGAGAGTAACGAGGGGCAGAAAGACGGAAAACTCCAAGGGATAAAATGAAGGACACTGACAGGGAGAAGGGGGATGAGACGAAGGGTAGGGGAGGAACTGGGAGTGATTGGGACGGGGGACAATTATTAGAGTAGCGGATAGAAGTATAGAAGTGATAGGGGGTAACAGAAAGAGGGGCGTATAACTGGGGTGATACAGCTGAAGAGAAAGCAGTAGTAATGGCTGCCTTGGTTGGGTTGATCTAGCAAGGAACTTACTCAGTGTGTAAATACAGCCATGCCAGTCACCCCCCCCCCCCCCCCAGTCTGTGACGTGCCAGGAATACACCCAGGTCTCCGGTTGGACGTGTTTGGTGTCTGCTGGTGATAGACAGGCCATCTGACGGTGCTACTAGAAGTTACAGTCATTCTCAGACACCAACTATAATAGTCCTGATGTCTTCATTTAGAGGAATGCCTGAAAAACAGAGTCCCACAGATAATTTACAAAAATATGATTTCACAGTAATCTAAAAACCACAGCTGGGCAAGGTTATTGCTCCTCTCAGTTTAGTTAGAGTGCCTTTGAAACAGCTGGCGTATTTATTTTCGTTGCTTGTGTACAAAAACAATATGCACAATCATAATTCAAAAGCTTATGTTTACACCCTTGCCTTCAGCCCCCTGATGTATTCATACATCTGTCGACAACTTTAGTACTGTTTCTAAATTTTGTGATTGATAACTATTATAGTATTTTTGTCTGTGAGCATGGTTTCCATTTAGGATTTTACAAGCAAAAAAGGTTGCCTTATTATTATTATTATTATTATTAAATAATGGTTATATTCAGAATTGCAGTATTACGGATTCATCTTTGGTATTAACAGAGACATACATGTCACAGTGACACAAATATGTTTGGCAGCAGGATATCCTATGAGCCTTTAGGCAACTGGATATTACGTGGTGCATTATTTCAGCTGTGGACTGTCACAGCTTAGTGCTGCAGTAGTCTGTCCCTGGCTAATTGACATCACAATGCAGCACCAATGTGTAGGCTCTGCCGGACATATCTACTAGTCACTACAATGACCTTCACCTTTAATATGCTCGGATATTGTAGTGAAGATTTGACGTGAACCCTGTCTTGTACTGGTCAGTCAGATGTTGTACCAATCAATGGTCAAGTACGGGAAGCGCCAGACCAAGAGATCTTAATGAAGCATTGATTATTGTGGAATGGAATCATAGATTCCCGGAGGAAGTCGGTCATTAGATGACACATTAGCAACCAGTGACACAGGCTGTGGTGTTACTGGACTCTGCTGTGAAGCTTGTTATCATCACTCTGACCTAGGCTCTTTGCTTCCGTGATTGTGCAATCTCCGCGCTGCCTGGAGACTGTATATTTTCGGCTCTGTGGAGTGGTGACTTTTTGCTGCGTAATCTAACAGGGAGGAGGAATTTATGGCCGGGTTAACGGGAGGATGACGGAAGACGCTCTGCTGGCGGGATTAGTGAATAGAGGTTGTCGCCGGGTGTTTCCCGTGGAATCGACTACACCGATAGTGCAGTGTGAAGGCACTGATTGTCTTACTGGGAATATTTTCCAGTTGTTTTTGTACTCAGCTGTGTATTAGATCAGGCAAGAATCTGGTATTTTGTGGAGTGTCAGTGTTACACAGTAAATGTCTACAAGACAAGCGCACAGGAGGCAACAGCATGTGTTGAATCGTGTCATATTCCACTTCACGACTCTGGTGTTCGGATTAGACAAAATGACAGAGTGATGCGTGTGGGTTGATTGATGATCTCCGGTGGCCTGAGGACATTGAATCTACCTGTTACTCTGTGGTATTGACGGTCAAGCTTCACTGACCGGTGGGGAGTGATCTATTTGGCTGTAATGCCTGTTTGGCAGGTGAGACTGTGTGTAGGGTGGGAGCAACAAGGTGATTTATCGAGTCGCCGAGGAGGATCTGTGGACTGTGAGAGTTGTGCCAACTGCATGTCCTGACACAGTCACACTGACAGAGTCTGTGAGTGGAGGTGTGTGTGACCACGGCCAGGCTGTAGGGACTAGGCACAGCCATTGTTCCAGTTGGCTGGCAGTTGCTGTGAGGCAGGCCAAGTCATTAGTCCCACTGCTGCATCCTGGGTGCTGGGTTCACAGGCCTGCTGGTCGAGGGAGAACTGGACTAGCGGAGTGGACACAGCCTTCAGGAGGACAGAGGACAGACAGGGAGGTAGGGTGGGAGTCCATGTGGAGGAGACACCATGTTCTGTGGCTGTGCTGGCAGGAGGAAGAAGAAGAAGAAGGGAAAGAAGGATGAGGCTCCCTTACAGGTAACTGTCTCCCTGGTGTGTGGTAGCCCGGTAGAAGGGAGAGGCCACATGGGTGTGGGTGGGGTGGTAGCAGGGAATAGTCAAGGCAGATATTGAACTGGATGTCCATGGGACGTTCAGCGGGATCATAAGTAGTCGTTACATTGTGTCTACCTTGTACTACAGCTGTCTCTGAAGACTGAGCCTTCGCGTCAAGTTCGCGTCAGCAGATGAAATGGATTCCGATAAAACTCACGTGTCATTTCATTATTAAGCATACAGTTGAATCACATGCATGTGTGAAGCACTGTGTTAGTGCTTAGGTAATTGATTACTCTTGAAATGCTTAAATCAGATGTACCAAGTGTGTAATTTTATGATGTAGTACTGTCCTCATGTAGGCCAGTGATAGTTTGAGAACAGTCAACTCTTGTGGCTGTTTTGCAGGAAGTGGTTTTGTGAAAATTTTGGTTTGTTGTTATTTCCACAACTTTTGATATGACCCCCTGCTGTTTATATGACACCTTACTTTTGATATGGCTCCTTACAATGCCTGCTATTTCTGCTCCATTGGGAATGTTCCGGTTGGTATCATATTCAAATGATTGTTTGTTAATTGTTTTACTATGTTTGTACTGTCAGTGTACTGACAACTCCTCTCCCTAACTCACATCTCTATCCACTGGTCAGAATTGTGTCTATAATATAATCATATTATAAATGTTGTTTTATTAAACAATTTCACTTGCAAAATTAGTAGTCGCGTGCGAGAAGTGAGCTAGGTAATTTCCACCTCGCGTATCAGTTGCTGTTCTCCAGGACCTGAGCAAATGTAGAACCTCGGCAAATGTCACACTGGTGATTCACTATAATAAGCTCACTAAATGCGGTGGATTACCCCTGATCAAAACAACAGTACACACTGTTGTTTATCTTACAACATGCCTGCCGTAAGTGGTGGGTGGTGAGAAGACTGGCAGGGCATTTGTCAAAAGGCTGTGTTGTGGGGCATTGTGTTTAAATACCATTTTATTATTTACAGTATGAAATCTGACATAATCTATGTAAATTATTTTTAATAAAAAATTCTTGGCATGTTTACACCACGTTTAATTCATATAGAATAACAGTGCGTGATTTGTTGTCCAGTTAATTTAAAACAGAATGGTTAATGCGTGGTTTTATCAGTGTAGTTGTAGCCAGAGTTATCAAGTTGGGCTGATATAAAGAAGCTCCTAGAAACATCCTCCTAGAAAGGTGCTCCTAGAATGGTGCTCCTATAATGGTGCTCCTAGAATAGTGCTCCTAGAAAGATGCTCCTAGAATGATGCTCCTAGAATGATGCTCCTAGAAAGGTGCTCCTAGAAAGATGCTCCTAGAATGATGCTCCAAGAATGATGCTCCTAGAAAGATGCTCCTAGAAAGATGCTCCTAGAAAGGTGCTCCTAGAAAGATGCTCCTAGAATGATGCTCCGAGAATGATGCTCCTAGAAAGATGCTCCTAGAAAGATGCTCCTAGAAAGGTGCTCCTAGAAAGGTGCTCCTAGAAAGATGCTCCTAGAAAGGTGCTCCTAGAAAGGTGCTCCTAGAAAGGTGCTCCTAGAAAGGTGCTCCTAGAAAGGTGCTCCTAGAAAGATGCTCCTAGAAAGGTGCTCCTAGAAAGGTGCTCCTAGAAAGATGCTCCTAGAAAGGTGCTCCTAGAATAGTGCTCCTAGAAAGTAGCAGGTTAGCCCAGTGCAAGTCTGACTCACTGCCAGGCCGGAGAGATGTGGTAGATGGACATGTCTGTCTAGGTGGAGTAGGTAGGGCCCAGGTGGGGTGTCAAAGAGTGATTTACAAGTGTCTTACTTGGCTGTAAGGTCTCATTTGTCTGGGCACTGACAGCCCAGTCTCTACTGCTGCTAAAAGTGTGTTCAGTCAGTCTCCTCCCTGTCTCTGAGACACCATCCATGCATCATTAGCTACTGCTGCTGGCCCCAGCCCCATCCCTACTTTCCCCTGACACCTCTGTTTGAAGATGTTTACCTGAGTCCGGGGATGACTTCAGGTAACTGCTGCACTAACTAACATTCCTGCGAACTCTATAAGCCAATTTTGACTCTTTAAAAATTTATTTTGCTCCTTAGCGTAAGAGTGATCCTATATACTGGAAACTGTCAACGCCAGGATGTGCCACTGGGCCACTTTTGCAGGTGTATCATAGAAATGTTGTCCTTGGTGACATGAAGACTGTTTTTTTGCATTTCAAAAAAGTCTAACTATTCTCGTGAAGTTTGGGTATTTTATTTATAACTATTTTTATTTAAAACAGTTATAAATAGCCTTTAACCATGTGTTATTTGCCTGTGAGTTCGATGTGTCAGTGAAGCAGTCTGCAATACTATTTGTCTCTCATTTATATAGTGCACTTCTCCACTTAAATGTTCCAGCTGAGTTATCTTTTAAATAGTAACTTATTAATTATGAGTTTTCATTGGACTCTGTGTGTTGGTCTTGGCATGCTGTGCCATAGGTCGGTCAGGTAGGGTGAAGTGCCATATGTACTATGATCAGTCAACCTACATGTAAGTCCTAACACTACTCGGTTGTCCGCGAGTGTTTTGATACGGTCCCTGTTGTTTATTATCACACGGTCCCTTAGTGTACTACTGCATCTCACCACCTTTGCGCTTCATTCATGGTATATAAATGGTTTGTGATATATCTTGACTTATGAGGTTATATGCCAAACAGCCATGGCTAGGGTCAATATGGGAGTGGTCTATTTTCAGTTGTCTATCTGTAGTGAATGAATCCATACGAGTTACACATTGACACTGGCCGATGTACTCGGACCCTTGAAGCAACACACCAAGGTCATCAGTTATCGGTGTTTTAGTTTTAAACCTAACCACAGTGGTGCCACCTGGATAGTTGCAAACATACTCCACTAGGTGGCAAAGCGGGTACATAGGTTTGTAAATAAATTACTTGAAATAACTAGTGTTTTTTTTCAAAGTGCATAGCCAGTTGGTAGACCAGAGCCCGATGTTCCAAGGAAGTAAAATTATTGGACACAGAAATGGGGAAATGGGCCTCGGTGCCTGAGAGTGGATGCACTTACAAGCCCCCAAAGTTAGCATGTTAATATATAGGATATTTTTTTGTCATGGTCATGCACAGATATAAGGAACTGAAGGCTGTTAGTGTCCATCTACCACACTACCATACCATATCATGCTTAATTCAGAGTTACTCTAAAAGTGTGTGCATATGTATTCATATAATAAAATATCTAACTATTCTCATGAAGTTTAGATATTTTATTTATAGCAATTTTAATTTAAACCAGTTGTAAATAGCCAACCTACCAGTCTAACGTGTCAACACTCACCTGCCTTGTGTAATATTATCTCTAAACTGTTCTTTTTTGATAGTGTTTGTGTTATTATTGTCTGCATGGCCTATTTTTGTTTTGAAATTGTTGACAACAGTTATGATGGACGAGTCACATGGCCTCATGTGCTTGGGCCAGTTGACAGGCAACTGGTTCCATCAGAGTCAACTTAGGTGTGACATACTTCCCGCTAGACATTCTCAGATGTCTCTGTAGTCTTGATGACAAAGACCTAACAACAGAGACAGGGCTTGTCTGCGAGATCGATCAAAGATATGTTCACTGAGCATTAAATCAAGTGGTGTTATAATACACTTAAATGAACACTTCAGAGTGGTTGGCATTGTTCTGCAATGCTATGCCTGTTCTTGCCTAAGTAGTTTAGTGGTGGATTGCATAAGAGGGTCCTTGTTCTCTGTGGTGTGGTGTTACTAGACAGGAGATCGGATATCAGGCGAGACAGTTAACAACCCCAGCTCACCAGGGCCCAAAAAGATAGTCGACCCAAAAAATGTGGGGGTCTTATTTCAGAGGTGACAAGTCAGTCCCCTGCTGCTTTTTGAAGTGTGCAGTTTGTATAATCCACATTACTACAGCTGCATATGTGGCTGTTGACAGTAACGGCTACTTGTGTATGGATAGTCTTTGTGCAGTAATTGCAACATTGCTGAATACTTCCCGCAGATGTTAGCTCAAGTTGAAATGAACAGATCTGTCATGGAGTGAATGATGAAGTGAATACAGTGTAACCCCACATTAGTGTTAATTATTAACAACATAGTTTTACTGTTAGTCCTGGTAGTTGATTAAGACAAGACATAGCCAAGCAGGGGTTTATGCAGGACCAAATTATTGCCAGTCACACATGTTTTGGTGGAAATATGGCTGTGAACTGTTAAGCCAGTTCAAAACTTTAAAATGTGTCTGATGACCTGAAATGGACTACAAGCACACATATGACACCATTTAGACTCACTTCTAAGGTATAATTGACAATGTCTATGGTTTTGGAAGACTTTGCTCATTAATTTTGTTACCTGTCCACTCGTATTTCTACCCGTCCACAACTGTTTTTACCTGTCCAAATGATGGGTGGGAGGGCCTCTGCATAAAGCTATGTGTAACCAAGTCAGTTGTGTTAGTTTGTGTGACTGGGCAATCTACAGAATTAGAAGGGACGTTGATGTGCTCTACTGCTTTATAAGATTCATCAAAGGGCAAAGTAATAAAGCTGAGTTATTTCGGTGGCATTATCTGGCCCACTAAATTATCTGGCTCACTAAAGGGTTGACGAAGAATAATTGCCCTTGTGGTCAGTAGCAGGGGTGGACAGTCTGATTGAGTATGTATGCTTCATGCATACTGCATAGCCTAGGTGAATTCACTGACATTGTGATGATACATTATACAGGGGTGGGTGTGTCTGGGTCGAATGACAACCTGACTGTCAACTGACACCTCCACCATACCTGCTGTGTCACCACACAGAGTGTCCACTAGACCAACACATTCTGTTGATTCAGAGTCATGAATGTCATCAAAGCTTTCTTGTGTAATATAAACGGCCATCAATTTGGAAAGAGTCATTACGTGTAGTAGGAACTAGCCACTGAAGCTGGGTAAATTTCTTCATACAAAAATCGAATAACCGTATTTAAAATATGGCTGTGAATACTGGCTCCTTCATGAGTATTCCTTTTCAGTTGATTTAATTAATATGGTGGTCTGTTTTATGCAGTAGTAAGAGCAAGGTACAATCTAGGTCACCTTTCTGTGAGGCCTCTAGGTGGTTGGTGGAAAGCCAAGCTACACGGAGTACAGACTAGACTGTCAGTTATGGCAAGCTGAAATTATGGCCCTTAGCATTAGGAGTAGCAGTGCATAAGAATACCAGTGCATACTGGGTTGGCTGTTCAGTCAGAATCAGTAATGGTTTTAAACTTGGGTTGTAATCATTCCTCCACCATGAGTATAACTGCAGTGAAACTTTAGTTGATGCTTCACAATGTTGGCTGCCATTTTCGTGTTTTAGTTGACTAAATATTTCATATTCTGGTCAATCTGTGATTTCCAGTTTATCCGAAACTGTTATTACATTGGTTAATATGTAATGTGCTATTGTTGTTGACATTTAACATTTTTCACAGATAATTAAGTTAATATTTATTGGCATAGTTTAGAACTAATAATGAATGAATGAATATTTACGCTTTTATGTTTTTGTAATGAAGAGTTATGTTTTATTTGGCAGTATTTATTACAGCTGTGTGAACAAATATTGGACATAATGCCTGCCATTTATCTGATGTATTCACTATTTACCCTAGGAGACATCCTTTATACGAAGCTGGCTGCAGAGTTCAACCAGTTATCCATTAACTGACCTCTTATAGAGCCACCTGATCTAGCATACTTGCATAGTTTCAATATCAACAGACATGTAACTCCCAGGAACAACTAAATCTTCTTTGATTTGTGACTGTATATTCTGAAGAAACAGACGCATGGGTCTTGAAAATAGGTTGTACATAAGACCTAGTATCATCAGCATTGTACATAGAGTGTATGTTGAGAACCTGAGAATCCTCTGAGGTACCTCATGAAGACTGTCGCACAGTTGTTTCTTTTCCTATCTATTAAACCTTTAGACGACCTCAACCAAACTGCCTCACCTCATGTTGACTACCTGATATATTGTTCTTGGCTTTAAGAATGGTTTAGTGGAGATAATTTAAATTACTTTGGAACTTAATGTCGAAGATGAGTACGACATTTCGATCTGTCAGCTACGGATCTTGTTCACGCTGAAATCTGAGGCAACACACGTGACACCAGTACGTGAACAAGGTCCATAGCTGACGGATCGAAACGTCGTACTCATCTGCGACATTTAATAATAATACAATACTTATATAGCGCCCGATCAATTAAAATTGCTCTCGGGCGCTTTACAAACATACCTAAAAATAAATGCATAAAGAATACCTAAAATACAGTATCTAAAAGCATGACGATAGCATTTGACAAATAGGAACACAATAAAAAAAAATAACAACTCCAAAGTAAGTAAAATTATCTACAATAGCCATGCCATGTTGTCCAGTGCAGTGCTGTGAAGTAGTGGACAATTAAAAACACATTGTTTCTGGTCAAATGTCTAGAAAAGGGGAGACTTTATAAGATGGCTGTGATCTAAATGGTTCATACGTACAGTATATCTAGAACGTGAGAATTGTATGTTGACACCTGCATGCATGACACGTGCACAAATGCATGCTTGCACATACGATGTGTTGCCTGTAATCTTAGTGGTGTACCTTGATATCAGCAGTGTCACATGACACCACAGGACAATACTTGAGTGTTGAGACTTCGAAGCAATGGAGGAGACAAATGGATGTGAGAAGATGTCAGAAGTAGTAAATGATTTCATTATGGTGGTTGCTTTGCAAATTGACAACTTTGAATATCAGAGTTGTGAAGTGAAAATGTTGATTTTATTGTTGTGAAATTGTGTGAGTGTTAAATTGTGCCAGAGATCTTATGACCTGCATGGTGGTGGGAGGGAGGGATTCATCTTGGACCCAGTTGTGATGTAATCTATGGAAAAACTACCAGAGTCACAGGCACTGTTTGTTCACATGAACTGGTGCTGACCAGACAGAATGACCACAGGTCTGTCCGTCTGAATATCAGTTCGTCTTTCCATCCATCCATCGGACTGTTTTAAGTGGACCATTATGCCCATGGGTGAAGGGTTGGACACCTGGACAGACTGGTTGTCCAATGTCCGTCCGTCCGTCCATCCGTCCGTCCGTCCGTCCGTCCGTCCGTCCGTCCGTCCACCTGTCTGTCTATTACACTGTTAACTTGACCACTGTCCATGCTGCAGGTGTCGGACGTGGTGGTGGCTGGACAGAATGACCACCTGTCGGCCAGAGAGGCCCTGCTGCTGTGGTGTCGCCGGACAGTGGATGGTTACCCGGGGGTGCACATCAAAGACTTCTCAACGTCCTGGCGTGATGGCCGGGCCTTCCTCGCCATACTACACAGACACAGGTGAGTAAAAAGGCAAAAGGCAAGTTCTTATATAGCGCAGTATCCAGTCCTCAGGACCATTCAAAGCGCATTATACTTTACTTCCCTGACAGACCTGTTCACTCAGACACCATCTCGGCTTCTCTGGGAAGCATCCAGCCATAGGCTACAATTAATGGGCGAAGGCTGCTCGTACACATATCCACCACTGTCTATAGCCAGGTACTCATTTATAGAGCTGAGGGAACTGGAGCAATGTAGAGTTAAAAAACTTGCCCAAGGTTTTAACACCGCAGCACAGGATTCGAACCCGGGTTCTCGTAGTCGAGAATCCGAAGCTCTACCCCTGAGCCATTGCGCTCTACGAGTGAGTGATTGAGTGAGTGAGTGAGTGAGTGAGTGAGTCAGGCAGTCAGGCAGTCAGTCAGTCAGTCAGTCAGTCAGTCAGTCAGTCAGTCAGTCAGTCATCATCACCATCATCATGGTGGGAAGGCAAGGTCTTCCTTCCTTCAAGATCTCTAACACAGTATTCATTGAAAAAATTATATATATACAAGCATCCACAGCTCATAGTTCACAAGTCCATGAGAACTGTTACATCAGCTGGCCATGCACATGGAGACATGCATGGACTCCATCTGCCAATGACACAGACACTCACAGCCCAGATGTAGCACTTGACACACTGTCACATGTGGCTGTGATGTGGTGTTGTAACACTGGGCCCACAGGCAGGATGCAACCGGATGCCTGCAGATGCCATAAAAAAGTTATGACCAACACAGGCAAACATCTGCAGCATCACATAAAGTAGGCCAGACTCGCCCAGTCATAATAAACACTATCAGGCATGACTACAGTGAATCACAGACACACACACACACACAAGCCATCCCGTTCCTGTATCCAGGTCACCACTCTGAGATAGTAGAATCCCCCTCCTCCTCCCTTCCTCTCTGTGCCCCCTCGCTCTCTTTCTCTCCCTCCACCTGTCTCTCTATGTTTCTCCCCATCTCTCTCTGTGCATCTCTCCCGTCACCTTCGTTCCATTTCCCTCACCCTCTCCCTCCTCTCTGTTTTCCTCCTCCCTCTTCCTCCCCATCCTGTCTTCCCTCTCCCTCCCTCCCTCCCTCCCCCTCTACTTCACCTACAAAAACTAAATGCCAATTTGTCTCACAAAGTTTAATTCACTTTGTGTTGACTGATCAGAAATTAGGCAGCAAATATAACCGGTCAGGACATCAAAATGGCCCAAAGTTTAAACTGCTGTAGTGTTTCCATCTTCCCATGAATGATAAATGGGATGCCCAGGAACACCTGGTTACAAGGAAGTCAGGTTCAAGAACCTGGGCTGGTTAGTCTTGACCATGTCCATAAAACCACCTCTCCCACAGTGGTCAAGTGATACATGACACAAGCCTAACAGGTTCACGTTGTAAACAGATCAAGCTATCATTAACCTATCAGCCAAGGCTGTGCCAACAAGTTGTCAAATCACGAAAGTGCCAAAACAAAGCTTGATTTGGCATGCGCCTGCAAATTATTGTTTATATTCAGACACACATCCTAATTAATTAGCCGTTGTAGCGTTGCGCCTTTCAGTGATGCCGACTGGGTCTGCTGCCTTGACCTCAGTGGTTAATTACGACCAGTGCAGTGGTCAGTTTGTGTAGAGTTGCATATAGAATCCACACTACTCAATACACTCTTGAGCTGTACATGTCCTACTAGTGCCAGGCCATATATTATTCTAACTAGCAACACTTGTAGTCTTGTACTAATGCTGTCTTTGCAACTGGAGAATTTGTTGATATGCGTTATATGTTCGCTGAGTATCCTACACACCGTGCCTGACTGTTGACTTAACAACATGTGAAAGTACTTGCTGACACCAATCACTATTGATTATCAGGTATTATTTATTCTTTATAGACACATCTCCAGAGAAAGGAGAGCTTTCGCATGGTTACAGGGTTACATACAATTTTATAATTTGGTTATATAAAAATTATAAATAATGATTATGTATATCTAAACTGGAAGTAAAACATACATGTAGGTATAGAAGCATCATGGAATAAAAACTACAGATGCTAGTAAATAAATCTGTGTAAATATTCAAGGCATGTATTGCGATTAAAACATAAATATTTAAAATAAAATTTTAGATACTTTTTTAGTCCAAATTGTTTTTGTTATTTTAGAAAAAAATTATGGTTTGCAATTTAAAAAAATATTAGATAAATTTACAGGTTCACCATTTTTGCTGTAGCCGTAACCAGTTGCCTGTATAGTGATGTGTGACTTCCCTTTCAGACCTGACCTGGTAGACTTCCGACAGGTGCAGCGTCAGGCGCCCAGGACCAACCTCGACATGGCCTTCCAACTCTTTGAGTCGGAGTTCGGCGTCACCCCACTACTCGACGCTGAAGGTCAGCTGCCATAGACATCTGGAGTTGTTAGAAATGTTTATGTTTGTTATGTATGAGTGTATTGACCTTTACTCAAAAATAACTGGCTGCCCTGCATCATAAGACATTTTGTTTAAACTGCTATTTGACTGTAAGTCAATGGCGGTCTCTCACTCCAGTTGTAATGACATGTAGCATAGCTTTATGCAGAGATGCTTCCACCCGTCATTTGGACAAGTAAATACGAATATGGACGGGTAGAAATATGGGTGGACGGGTACAAAATTAAGGACCAAAAAAGGTCTTCCAAAACCAGAGATATTGTTAGTTATGCCTTGAACGTAAATAGTGTCACATGTGTGTTTGTAGTCCTTTTCAGGTCAAAAAATGCATTTAAAGTTTGTGAACTGGCTTAACTATTAACATCGACATGTCCACCAAAACATGTGACTAGCAATAATTTGATCCTGCATAAAGCCCTGGTGTGGGTTCATATTCATGGTATTGTGTTTAACAGTTCAGGTTTGTTGAGGTTCATAATGATTTAGGCATTATATAAGTTTGTTATTTATATTGTCATCACTAATTTGTGCACTTGTTCCGTTAGTCTGCATTATAGATAACACCACCACCGTGCCAGTCAGCTGTATTGTACTGAGGCACAGTTAATTGTTGATGAGTTATCTAGTGAAGGGGCAGAGGTAGTTTGAATAATTAATATAATGACAGACATGTTGCAGCATTGAAGTGCCAACGTCACCCAAATTGATGCACTGATTAACAACGACCTTGATCTTATGCATGCTGACCTTGACCTTGCAGATATTGACGTGCCACACCCGGACGAGAAGTCCCTGATCACCTACGTGTCGTCCCTGTACGACGTCTTCCCACAAGTCCCCAGTGTAGAAGACTCGCTCAGGGATAACGTAAGTCCTCGTTCACGCTCAGGGTGACTCGGTCGGGAAACGACCCGTTGACATCACACGGGACATTTTCTTTTTATATTCATCGAGTTGTTGAGCAACTCCCCGTCACTATCATCACTTCTTTGATACACTCCTCTCCCTACTTCTCTTCTCTGCCATTCCTTACCTTCCTCCTCCCTCCCTCTCTGTGCTCCTACTCCCTCTCCCTCCACCTGTCTCCCTATCTTCCTCCACATGTCTGCATCTCTCCCGTCACCTTCGTTCCATTTTCCTCACCCTCTCCCTCCTCTCTGATTTCCTCCTCTCGTTCTCCCCATCCTATCTTTCCTCTCCCTCTCCCTCCCTCCCCCCTCCCTCCCCTTCATCTCTCTTCAAAAGATGGGGAGAGAGGGAGGAGGAAAACAGAGAGGAGGGAGAGGTCTTTGAAGAGGAACGTTTTTAAATCTGTTGTAAAAACTTGCTATGTAGTGATGGAATTACAGTGGATCCCAACTTCGTGGTCACCTCAGTAATACAGCCACCTCACAATTGGGTCAACCTGCTAATAAGGTCACCTCAGTAATACAGCCACCTCACAATTGGGGTCACCTGCTAATAAGGTCACCTCACCCGTCAGGTCATGCGACTAGTCCCAAGAGTGACCGTAAAACTGCTGTTCCACTGAAGTGTTCATTGGTCTTTGTGTAGTAACCACTGTGTGGCTGAATGCTTCCCAGAGAAGTCGAATCACCTTATAACATGTTAGGTGGCCACATGTAAAGCGGACTGAACATTGTGTCATATTAGGACGTTTACCTTTTTGTTTCCTGTGTTCTCATATCCTAAGCTATTGATGCCATTTGTCGCCCGTCTGTCGTCCACCATAGATTGGCCATTCTTTTATAACCATCCCTTATCTTGAATAACAGTCTACATTACTCTGCCACTTTGCACATTTAAAAAGAGTGAAATATCTGCTTCTACAAAACCAGTAATATGCTAATATACCTTGTTTGTGCTTCGAATGTATTGTTATGCCATGTTACTTTGCTATAATTGTATTACACATTTATTAAAGGACCACCTAGTAGTTACACATGTTCATCGATGTATTTTTATTTTCATTTTGTGGTACACTTGTAATGCAGTAATTTTAATTAACTAGTTACACTATTGTGATGGTTTTTTGTTCACGAATTATTAATCTTTTTTGTTAACGATTTTATTAGTACGCATTGTACATGAGTAAGGAAAATAAGCACTGTTGCTTGACCCCATTTGTTATATCATGTAATGTATTTATATATTATTATATTTAATGCAATTATTACTTTACTGTTGTTGAGCACCTACATGTACATTATATATATATATATATATATATATATATATATATATATATATATATATATATATATACAGTATATATATATGTAACAATAAAGTCACGCTGTATTTGTGTTCCCATCTGCAGGAGAAACAGCTGAAATGGGAACAGTACCAGGAGTTGGCGTCTTCCCTCGTTGAATGGCTCCAAGTCAACACTGCGAATATGTTCGATCGAAACTTCCCCTCAACGCTTATCGAGATGAAGGTAAGTGGGTAATTTGTTAGTTGTATCAGATCTGCCATGGCGACATGGGTATTGTGTTGCAAAAAAAGCTTTTGTAAATTTTGGGATTCCATGGATCACGAGAGTTAAAATATAAAACCTCATTTATTGAAATAACTTCAGGAGTTTTGTTTGATTTATTGCTGATGAAGCAAACATTTAACTCATGTTGTCAGTTGTCTTTTGGAATGTAGGTTTGTAAATGAATGTATATGATTAATTTTGGATTATGTGTCGATGATAGTAAACTGGACAGTGAAAGGTTAGATTATAAGATACGTCTGATCAACGTAATACATATTTCACTGTGGTGAGTCACATGTGTATTACTTGTTAATTAGTTCACATCATATTTGTGTAGTGGAGTATGAATGTAGCCAGCAACTAAATATATTGCAGTAGGTAAAATAATTATTTTTCAAAATTAGCAGTGGCACTAAATATTGTTCTTGAATTCGGTCTAGTTCTAAGTGTGACCTTGGCTGTAGTCATGTGATGTAGTCATGTGACATATGTGTTCGCTTGTTTCAGTCCCTGCTGGCAGATTTCAACAGATTTCGCAGGGAAGATGTTCCACCAAGATTGGCTGAGAAGCAAAGACTGGGTGATATCTTTCTAGAACTACAGGTAGGCCCTTGCCACATACACCTTACTCGGGTCTAACAGACTTGTGGGATTAGTTTGCACTTGTCTTACACTGGGCAGAAGTACAATTATTTAGTCCGTTTGAGAAGTATTTATTCTTCTCAATTAACCTCAAAGACACAATATTTTTAAATGATAAACGTTCTCACTATATTTATGCTTCAACATTTTGCACAGTATTAGGCATTAACATGTGATGCTTTTCAATATGTATGCTGTTCATTGTTTTTACAGAATTACACAGTATTTTTTATTTAATAACTTATATTTACACCTGTTACTTTTACACCTGTTACTTTTACACCTGTTACTTTTACACCTGTTACTTTTACACCTGTTACCTTTACACCTGTTACCTTTACACCTGTTACATTTACACCTGTTACTTTTACACCTGTTACTTTTACACCTGTTACAGCTCAGATGAGTCAATATTATGCTATCCCACACGTAAACCGTCATTAAATAAAGCTTCTTGTGTCTTGTCCGATGACAGGAGCTGAAGATGGATGTGGCCCAGTGTTGCCAGGACCCGCGCCTCCACATGGACAGCATGTGTCACCTGTGGGACCGCTTCACCATGGCCCAGCAGGAGAAGGACATGGCCATCCAGGCGGAGATAGCCAGGTACGTTTTGGTGACCGGTGTTTTCGTGTGGTGGGACCTCGCCTATGGAACGCATTGCCCATTGTTATCACGTGTTGCGGAACTTTGTCGGCATTCAGAAAACGCACTAAAAACACATATTTTAGAAAATTTGTTTCAAATATTACATCTTATGTTATTTTTGTATTGACATTTATATATGCCATCGTTTAGTATGTGTTTTGCAAGTAAATAGAGTATTAATTAGTTTTATTTATTTATTGATTTATTTATTTTACTCATCGTCGTTAATTCTAACTAATAATTTAATTTTCTACATTTTGTTTATCTTTATTAATTTTATAGTTGTATTTATTATTATTAATATTAGTTTTAACACATAATGAATAGCTTTATATTTTATTGTACAGCGCTTTGAGCATATTTGGGTATTACGCTTTATAAATAATAAATATTATTATTATTACGTGAGCTGTAAACACAGCTGTACACACCATCACTGTTATACTAATTTGCTGCCACCTGTTGTTGCTGCCAAGGTTGGAAGTGCGGTAGTTTTTAAATTTCCCTAAAATATGTGTGGACACCTGATTGTTCCCCATTTTTATATACCTATTTGGATTATAATACTTGTAAAAATGAAGTTTTATACATATTTTTTTCCACATGATAAGTTTTAAGTTGATTAAAATGTGTTAAGTTTTTTATTTATTGCTAAATTTGAAGCAAACTTTAGAAAGTGACATTTTGACAGACGAGGTGATTTTACTGATATTGCCTACTGCTGTTTAGTATGTGAGCTTTAAATGTATGTATTATATTAGTTTTGCATTATTTGTCAATGGAAATATGCCTGACATTGGAAGATGAGATTATTAGGTATATGCATTTGTGCTGAATAAAAATTTCACGGGATGTGACACAGATGGCTGTTTTGGCTCCTGTGCAAAATAGGCCTGTTTGACTGAATGTCTCAGTGACGGGTGACACTTTTGTGCGGTGAGTTGACCAAGACGTGTCTCTCTGTAGACTGGAGCGTCTCCAGAGACTGGCTGAGAAGGTGCATAGAGACTGTAGGTCTTGCGAGGAACACCTTGGAGACATCGAGACGCGAATCAACCAGGTCCGTACACGTAATCATTAGACAGATCAGTAGTTATTCTGAAAGCTGTCTGTGTACTTAACAAAATTACGATGAAAATATACAGTGAAATTGGGATACCTAGAATAGTGCTATTTAATGTGAAAGGTGTGATTTCTGTTGTTGTTCCGGTTGTTTCCCTAGTACCGGCGTATGGTCTAGCTCCTGTCTGTGGTTCCCACTTGGTCTTGTTTCTCCTCCCTTTAATCTTCTTTCATCACTCTATTAAAAAAGGCGAGTTCCTATATAGCACAGTATCCAGTCCTCAGGACCATTCAAAGCGCTTTACACTTTACTTCCCTGACAGCCCTGTTCACTCAGACACCATCTCAACTTTTCTGGGAAGCATCCAGGCATATGCTACAATTTATGCGCGAAGGCTGCTTGTACACATATCCACCACTGTCTGTAGTCAGGTACTCATTTATACAGCTGAGTGAACTGGGGCAATGTAGAGTGAAAAAACTTGCCCAAGGATTTAATGCCGCAGCACAGGATTCGAACCCGGGTTCTTGTAGTCGAGAGTCTGAAGCTCTACCCCTGAACCACTGCGCTCTACTATTATTACACTTCATATACAATTCTCATCTCTCAGTTAAGAGCTTCCCCTTTTCCTGGGGCTTTTGTATTTCTCTGCCACTTCCATTGTCGTAGAGTTCTTTAATAATATGTGTCAGTCAGTTGCTGTTGAAATTGTTTAATTGTTAACCCTTTGCTGCCCGTTGCCCAGGAGGAACAGAGGGTTGAGAGAGTTCACCCTCTGGAGGCGAAGAAGTCGTGTGATGCCATTGCCTCGGCCTTGAAGCGAGTCGAGGAGAACATTCGCGGGATGTTCTCGGACGTCCAAGTGCTCAAGGAAGGCAGATACCACCAGGCAGAGCAGATGTACAGGAGGTAGGAGGCTGTCATACACGACTCACATGACTCACATGACTCCATGTTTGACTGTAACAATACAATACAATACAATACAATACAATACAATACAATACAATACAATACAATACAATACAATACAATACAATACAATACAATACAATACAATACAATACAATACAATAACCTATAATAGTCCCCAATACAGGAAGTTCTTGTGGTAAATATTCACATAACACAACGACATTAGTAGTGGTAATTACTAGTGACAGTGCAAAGTTGTAGGAAAGTAGTGCGCCCCATTGTATCCCCCCATCCTACCCGATTATTTTCCCCTCCCCAATTTCGTGTTTAGTAGCCTAACAGAAGTTGGAAGAAATGTGTTTCGATAACGGTTCGTGCGTGTTCTTTCGGAAATGTACCTACAACCAGATTGTGCAACATAGTAGAATTCGTGCAATAGGTGCGAAGTGTCCTTTAAGATGTCCCTTGTTTTTTTTCATCATATATATTTCGTAGAGTTCATCCACTGTAGGGAGTGTCTTGCCAGTGGTTTTGATGACATGGCTCCATGTTCGACTGTTAATGCACAGTTAGACACGTGTTGATGCAGAAAAATCAATCATCAAGTTTAAAATAGTACCGTTGATATTAATCAACTGATATATGATCTTCGCTGCAGGGTCTACCGAATTCACGAGCAGTGGTCAATGTTACACGCCCGGCTGCAGAACAGCGTCCTTCCAATGCTGACCTCGCGAACTTTCGTACAGGAAGGGGTGTCGACAACGCGGCGGCGTGAACTGGTGACGGAAGTGAGGCTGGTTGAGACCAGTGAGGCCTTCCGTCATCTACAGCAGTGTCTCGACTGGATACAGAACAAACAGGTGGGCGATTCGGACAATGGTTTACTTATAAAGACTTGTTTTATGTACAGGTGCTAACTGGAAATAGTTATGATAATTTATATATATATTATATATATATATTTATATTATATATATATATATATATATATATATACATTGTATACACACGCACACGCACCCGCACACACATTGCATTTAGAATTGTAACCAGTGATAAAGAGTATAACTGAGATAACAAAATCTCCATCGAAGATTAAAACCTGCAGAAATCTCTAATATATTAGAAGATTGTATAATAGTTGCTAATTATAGCTAAGTGATTGCAGAAACCACAAACTTATCAGCCAATGATAACCTCTGTTGAATGCATTCATACCAACAAAACTTGCTACCCATATAACAACCCCTTTAACATGGACAACAATTGACCTATTGCGTTGACTCTTCAGTGCAGTGTGTAAAAAAAATTCTGGCACAAGAAACTCCACGGTAACGCCCACTCTTATTGCCGACAGGTCGAACTAGACAACACAGGGTACGGCAAGGACATGGAGTCGACCCGAGATGCCCTGGAGTTCCACATGGGCGGCATCAAGGAGATTTCTGACTACCGTGTCAACGTGGAGAGATGTGGCGCCAACAAGGTGCTACATTTGACTAACATCTTATCACTCACATCCCTGTGATATAGCGTTGGAAAGGGCGATTTCATTGTGATGTCGTTCTCTATAATTTATAGTTTTCATTAAAAAAGCTACCTCAATGTTGTCCAATTTTGAAATAATTTTGCATAAAATGCAAATTTGTGTTCCGTGCACTGTGACATGGCAGCATAAACTTAACCAACTTCAAAATATGCCACAGGGATACCTTTGCTGGTGTGTCGCGGAAATGGTGTACTTTGAGAAATGGCGGCAGAATTATGTATTTCGAAGAAGCTCCTTGAATTTAACAATATTATTCTGCTTAAAGATTGATTTTGCTCTCGAACTCATTGTCTTAGACTAAGAGAAGTGGTGCATTTCACATGTGTATTTGTACTTAGTAATCTCAAATAAACTGTTCCGTTTCATATGTATATGTATGTTTCAATAAACTGCTGTTTGCCACAGAGCACCCTGCAGGGTGAGGAGGCCCGGCTGTACGGGGAGTGGCTGAGGAAGCTGGAGAGTGCCTACCTCGGCCTCACCGTAAGTAGGGCCCTCGTCCCATGCTCCATTCTCACTGTAAGTAGGGCCCTCGTCCCATGCTCCATTCTCACTGTAAGTAGGGCCCTCGTCCCATGCTCCATTCTCACTGTAAGTAGGGCCCTCGTCCCATGCTCCATTCTCACTGTAAGTAGGGCCCTCGTCCCATGCTCCATTCTCACTGTAAGTAGGACCCTCGTCCCATGCCCCATTCTCACTGTAAGTAGGGCCCTCGTCCCATGCTCCATTCTCACTGTAAGTAGGACCCTCGTCCCATGCTCCATTCTCACCGTAAGTAGGGCCCTCGTCCCATGCTCCATTCTCACTGTAAGTAGGACCCTCGTCCCATGCTCCATTCTCACCGTAAGTAGGGCCCTCGTCCCATGCTCCATTCTCACCGTAAGTAGGGCCCTCGTCCCATGCTCCATTCTCACTGTAAGTAGGACCCTCGTCCCATGCTCCATTCTCACCGTAAGTAGGGCCCTCGTCCCATGCTCCATTCTCACTGTAAGTAGGACCCTCGTCCCATGCTCCATTCTCACCGTAAGTAGGGCCCTCGTCCCATGCTCCATTCTCACTGTAAGTAGGACCCTCGTCCCATGCTCCATTCTCACTGTAAGTAGGGCCCTCGTCCCATGCTCCATTCTCACTGTAAGTAGGGCCCTCGTCCCATGCTCCATTCTCACTGTAAGTAGGGCCCTCGTCCCATGCTCCATTCTCACTGTAAGTAGGGCCCTCGTCCCATGCTCCATTCTCACTGTAAGTAGGGCCCTCGTCCCATGCTCCATTCTCACCGTAAGTAGGGCCCTCGTCCCATGCTCCATTCTCACCGTAAGTAGGGCCCTCGTCCCATGCTCCATTCTCACCGTAAGTAGGGCCCTCGTCCCATGCTCCATTCTCACTGTAAGTAGGGCCCTCGTCCCATGCTCCATTCTCACTGTAAGTAGGGCCCTCGTCCCATGCTCCATTCTCACTGTAAGTAGGGCCCTCGTCCCATGCTCCATTCTCACTGTAAGTAGGGCCCTCGTCCCATGCTCCATTCTCACTGTAAGTAGGACCCTCGTCCCATGCCCCATTCTCACTGTAAGTAGGGCCCTCGTCCCATGCTCCATTCTCACTGTAAGTAGGACCCTCGTCCCATGCTCCATTCTCACCGTAAGTAGGGCCCTCGTCCCATGCTCCATTCTCACTGTAAGTAGGACCCTCGTCCCATGCTCCATTCTCACCGTAAGTAGGGCCCTCGTCCCATGCTCCATTCTCACCGTAAGTAGGGCCCTCGTCCCATGCTCCATTCTCACTGTAAGTAGGACCCTCGTCCCATGCTCCATTCTCACCGTAAGTAGGGCCCTCGTCCCATGCTCCATTCTCACCGTAAGTAGGACCCTCGTCCCATGCTCCATTCTCACCGTAAGTAGGGCCCTCGTCCCATGCTCCATTCTCACCGTAAGTAGGACCCTCGTCCCATGCTCCATTCTCACCGTAAGTAGGGCCCTCGTCCCATGCTCCATTCTCACCGTAAGTAGGGCCCTCGTCCCATGCCCCATTCTCACCGTAAGTAGGGCCCTCGTCCCATGCCCCATTCTCACCGTAAGTAGGACCCTCGTCCCATGCTCCATTCTCACTGTAAGTAGGGCCCTCGTCCCATGCTCCATTCTCACCGTAAGTAGGGCCCTCGTCCCATGCTCCATTCTCACTGTAAGTAGGGCCCTCGTCCCATGCTCCATTCTCACTGTAAGTAGGGCCCTCGTCCCATGCTCCATTCTCACCGTAAGTAGGGCCCTCGTCCCATGCTCCATTCTCACTGTAAGTAGGGCCCTCGTCCCATGCTCCATTCTCACTGTAAGTAGGGCCCTCGTCCCATGCTCCATTCTCACCGTAAGTAGGGCCCTCGTCCCATGCTCCATTCTCACCGTAAGTAGGGCCCTCGTCCCATGCTCCATTCTCACTGTAAGTAGGGCCCTCGTCCCATGCTCCATTCTCACCGTAAGTAGGGCCCTCGTCCCATGCTCCATTCTCACCGTAAGTAGGGCCCTCGTCCCATGCTCCATTCTCACTGTAAGTAGGGCCCTCGTCCCATGCTCCATTCTCACTGTAAGTAGGGCCCTCGTCCCATGCTCCATTCTCACTGTAAGTAGGGCCCTCGTCCCATGCCCCATTCTCACTGTAAGTAGGGCCCTCGTCCCATGCTCCATTCTCACTGTAAGTAGGGCCCTCGTCCCATGCTCCATTCTCACTGTAAGTAGGGCCCTCGTCCCATGCTCCATTCTCACTGTAAGTAGGGCCCTCGTCCCATGCTCCATTCTCACTGTAAGTAGGGCCCTCGTCCCATGCTCCATTCTCACTGTAAGTAGGGCCCTCGTCCCATGCTCCATTCTCACTGTAAGTAGGGCCCTCGTCCCATGCTCCATTCTCACTGTAAGTAGGGCCCTCGTCCCATGCTCCATTCTCACTGTAAGTAGGGCCCTCGTCCCATGCTCCATTCTCACTGTAAGTAGGGCCCTCGTCCCATGCTCCATTCTCACTGTAAGTAGGGCCCTCGTCCCATGCTCCATTCTCACTGTAAGTAGGGCCCTCGTCCCATGCTCCATTCTCACTGTAAGTAGGGCCCTCGTCCCATGCTCCATTCTCACTGTAAGTAGGGCCCTCGTCCCATGCTCCATTCTCACTGTAAGTAGGGCCCTCGTCCCATGCTCCATTCTCACTGTAAGTAGGGCCCTCGTCCCATGCTCTATTCTCACTGTAAGTAGGGCCCTCGTCCCATGCTCCATTCTCACTGTAAGTAGGGCCCTCGTCCCATGCCCCATTCTCACTGTAAGTAGGGCCCTCGCCCCATGCCCCATTCTCACTGTAAGTAGGGCCCTCGCCCCATGCCCCATTCTCACTGTAAGTAGGGCCCTCGTCCCATGCCCCATTCTCACTGTAAGTAGGGCCCTCGCCTCATGCCCCATTCTCACTGTAAGTAGGGCCCTCGTCCCATGCTCCATTCTCACTGTAAGTAGGGCCCTCGTCCCATGCCCCATTCTCACTGTAAGTAGGGCCCTCGCCCCATGCCCCATTCTCACTGTAAGTAGGGCCCTCGTCTCATGCCCCGTTCTCACTGTAAGTAGGGCCCTTGTCCCATGCCCCATTCTCACTGTAAGTAGGCCCTCATCCTAGACCCCATTCTCACTAAATGTAGGGTAAGTAGTCACCCTAGACTGCCTATCTTTTTGCCATTTCTCTCAGGAAATACTTAACTTATATAAATTATCTAACAATTTGCTAGAGTCCGTTCTTATACATAAATCTCCAATGTTCCACTTGTAAAATACGTCATCGCACCTCACAAACCTCCGATGTTCCACTTGTAGAACACGTCGTCCCATCTCATAAACCTCTAACGTTCCTCTTGTAGAACACGTCGTCCCACCTCATAAACCTCCAATGTTCCACTTGTAGAACACGTCGTCCCACCTCATAAACCTCCAATGTTCCACTTGTAGAACACGTCGTCCCACCTCATAAACCTCCAATGTTCCACTTGTAGAACACGTCGTCCCACCTCATAAACCTCCGATGTTCCACTTGTAGAACACGTCGTCCCACCCCATAAACCTCCAATGTTCCACTTGTAGAACACGTCGTCCCACCTCATAAACCTCCGATGTTCCACTTGTAGAACACGTCGTCCCACCTCATAAACCTCCAATGTTTCACTTGTAGAACACGTCGTCCCACCTCATAAACCTCCAATGTTCCACTTGTAGAACACGTCGTCCCACCTCATAAACCTCCAATGTTCCTCTTGTAGAACACGTCGTCCCACCTCATAAACCTCCAATGTTCCTCTTGTAGAACACGTCGTCCCACCTCATAAACCTCCAATGTTCCACTTGTAGAACACGTCGTCCCACCTCATAAACCTCCAATGTTCCACTTGTAGAACACGTCGTCCCACCTCATAAACCTCCAATGTTCCACTTGTAGAACACGTCGTCCCACCTCATAAACCTGCAATGTTCCACTTGTAGAACACGTCGTCCCACCTCATAAACCTCTAACGTTCCTCTTGTAGAACACGTCGTCCCACCTCATAAACCTCCAATGTTCCACTTGTAGAGCATGTCGTCCCACCTCATAAACCTCCAATGTTCCACTTGTAGAACACGTCGTCCCACCTCATAAACCTCCAATGTTCCACTTGTAGAACACGTCGTCCCACCCCATAAACCTCCAATGTTCCACTTGTAGAACACGTCGTCCCACCCCATAAACCTCCAATGTTCCACTTGTAGAACACGTCGTCCCACCTCATAAACCTCCGATGTTCCACTTGTAGAACACGTCGTCCCACCCCATAAACCTCCAATGTTCCTCTTGTAGAACACGTCGTCCCACCTCATAAACCTCCAATGTTCCACTTGTAGAACACGTCGTCCCACCTCATAAACCTCCGATGTTCCACTTGTAGAACACGTCGTCCCACCTCATAAACCTCCAATGTTCCTCTTGTAGAACACGTCGTCCCACCTCATAAACCTCCAATGTTCCACTTGTAGAACACGTCGTCCCACCTCATAAACCTCCAATGTTCCTCTTGTAGAACACGTCGTCCCACCTCATAAACCCCTGATGTTCCACTTGTAGAACACATCATTCCACCTCATAAACCCCTGATGTTCCACTTGTAGAACACATCATTCCACCTCATAAACCTTCAGTGTTCCACTTGTAGAACACGTCGTCCCACCTCATAAACCTCCAATGTTCCACTTGTAGAACACGTCGTCCCACCTCATAAACCTCCAATGTTCCACTTGTAGAACACGTCGTCCCACCTCATAAACCTCCAGTGTTCCACTTGTAGAACACGTTGTCCCACCTCATAAACCTCCAGTGTTCCACTTGTAGAACACGTCGTCCCACCTCATAAACCTCCGATGTTCCACTTGTAGAACACGTCGTCCCACCTCATAAACCTCCGATGTTCCACTTGTAGAACACGTCGTCCCACCTCATAAACCTCCGATGTTCCACTTGTAGAACACGTCGTCCCACCTCATAAACCTCCGATGTTCCACTTGTAGAACACGTCGTCCCACCTCATAAACCTCCGATGTTCCACTTGTAGAACACGTCGTCCCACCTCATAAACCTCCGATGTTCCACTTGTAGAACACGTCGTCCCACCTCATAAACCTCCGATGTTCCACTTGTAGAACACGTCGTCCCACCTCATAAACCTCCGATGTTCCACTTGTAGAACACGTCGTCCCACCCCATAAACCTCCGATGTTCCACTTGTAGAACACGTCGTCCCACCTCATAAACCTCCGATGTTCCACTTGTAGAACACGTCGTCGCACCGGCTCCAAAGTCTCCACTCTCTGCTGGAGTTCATGGACGTAGCGACGAAGGAACTCATTTGGCTGAACGAGACGGAGGAGACGGAAATCTCACGCGACTGGAGCTCCAGCGAACTGCAGCTCGACGAGGTGGAGGAGTACTACCAGGTGGGGAGCAGCGGATGTAGGGATCAGCAAGTATTGCACCTAAGACACCGTTGATGTTAGACTGCACACAGGTTTAGATTTTGTCATTGGTTCTGTATTTATAGCTGCTGTTTGATGTCACACCGTCATTCGCACGTAGGGCCTTCAGTGCACACTGGTCATGTGACTGTTTGTAAAACGCTGCCGCCTTTCATGTTAGTGAAAACAGGATAAGTATTGTACTGACGTGAATTGTTTGTTTGGAATTCTACTGGTAGATATTACTCATTATTTATAATTAATTGTGACTAAAGGCATATCACCAACTATAAATTTTTATTTTAGTAAAACAATTTTAAGCATGGCTATAAATACAGAATATGTGGCACATATGGAAGTGTAGAATTGTGTTGGGTCAAATTACAATGGGTCAGATTTATTGTAACAATTATCTCTTACTTTGAAGCGTTTTATTGGAAACGTGCAATATTACGATCCACGGGTGGACTGAAATGTTGCACGTTACCAATAAAATGCTTCAAAGTGAGTGATTAATTCTTCAAATAAAAAATCTTAGAGCAGTGAACAATATTTTCCATAACAATCGGATGTAATTTGCTAAATTGAGCAACTAGGTATTGTTTGGTGAATTAATCCATCAAGACAGATGGTAGAACTATAGTTGGTTACACAATACAATGATAGCTAATCAGTTATTCATAGGTTCCACACTAATACAGTGACTCACGTACTAATAAAAATAAATTGTTTATGTTATGTGCAAAAATTTATGTTTCTGTTGGTTTTTATTACAGAAGGGTTTTCGGAGATTCAAGGTCAGATTTTCACCTTGGCATGAAAAAACATTTTGTTGCATGCATATTCGCAGGTGGTCTACGGCATGCATTTTACTTTCAGTTTGCTTTTCAAGTACTTTTTTCCTGGCTGGGGAGTTATGCTAAGTGTGCTTTTAGGTGCTGATATGGTATTGATCTGGCTGTGCATTATGTGGATTATTTTGCTGTAAAGACGAGTAGCACTGGTAATAATTATATATGGCACTATAAACTACTAATGGAACTTGTTTTAAATCAGTCATATGAAAACCCAATAAATTTACAAACATTTTCAAACACAACATAATATACACACCTACATTTAGCCATCTTTATACAGACACGTGAAGAGTGAGAATTATACTTTTTACTTTTTTTTTTCCTGATTTAGTCTCGATGCAAACATGGTGATAACGTTATATTTTATTTGTCAGTTTGATGTCCCGCAATAGTTTGTCATTCCTGCATGTGGTTTGGTTCTTGTGCTGCCCTATGGTGGATTCACTGCTGCCCCCTGGTGGTGTCTGTGCTGCCATCTAGTGGCAACCCAATCTGGTGGCTGTCCTGTGCCATATTGCTTTGAACAAATTGTTGATTTGTTACAGCTTGAAGGAGGTTTGGTTGCCGAGAATATTGTTATGGCATGTGTTAGTTTTAGTTACATGCTTAGTGCTAGTAGTTGCCGTAGTTGTAGCAATAGTAGTAAGGGTAGATGTAGAAATAGTTGCCCCAAAAGTAGTACATGCTACCGTAAAAATTGTGATGGAATGGTAAAACTGTCAAATTAATTTAAAGCAAGATTGAAACTGGCAAAGATGTGTAGATTTTAATTTAATTTATTTCTCTGTTTATATAGTTTCTCACATTTGATCCATGGGCAATAATTGACTTGTTTCTTTTCTATTGCTCTGTCAATTTGTACTTCCTATTCACTTCTCTTGTTTTTGTTATTTACATGTTTCTATATGCACTAACTGTTTCTGTCCCTGTGTCCTAGTTCTGTTTCACCATGCACCAAATATTCCCCATCATGCACCTGTCTTCCTGTTGCACCCATGCACCAGTCGTGCACCTACTGCTCTCCCTGTCTCCCCGTGTCCTTCCTACACGTCTGTGTCGTGTTGCCAGGCCCTCATGAGGGAGTTGGAGAGTCGGGAGACACAGTTCAGGGCGGTCCAGGACAGGGGAGAGTCCCTCGTCATGGAGCGCCACCCTGCTGCCAAGGTCATTGAGGTGAGACTAGTCGATCACTGCCACATCTACGACGTAAAATACAATACGATACAATAACCTTTAATAGTCCCCCAAAGAGGAAATTCTTGTGGTAAATATTCACATAACACAACGACATTAGTAGTGACAATTAGTAGTGACAGTGCAAAGTTGTAGGAAAGTAGTGCGCCCCATTGTATCCCCCCATCCTCCCCTATCATTTGGCCCTCCCCGATTTCACGTTTAGTAGCTTAACCGAATTTGGAAGAAATGTGTTTCAACAACGGTTCGTCCGTGTTCTTTCGGAAATTTACCTACAACCAGATTGTGCAACATAGTAGAATTTGTGCAATGGGTGAGAAGTGTCCTTTAAGATGTCCCTTGTTTTTTGTTTCATAGAGTTCATCCACTGTAGGGAGTGTCGTTCCAATGGTTTTGCTGGCTGACCATACTACTAAAATGGGTTGTTCAAGGCTAAAGAAACGTGCACATTTATTCAAACGTATTGAGTTGAAGCATCTTGTACAGCAAAATATCTGGTTAAATTCTGTTTAAAGTGCTTTATTATCCATTCATTGGGAGGAAAATAAATTCATTATATCATTAACTTGACGTTACCTGATAGTGACTTTGACATGTTAAAAAATCACCACTTGATATTGTTACTCTTAGAGTGATACACATCATTGATATTTCGCCGTGGTTTTGTATACAATCAATCATTTAGCTTGTGACAATGGTTATTAGGTAATCAGTAAATGCAGGTAATGACTGTCCATGTGTGATCATTTGATTGGCTGTTGCAGGCGTACATGGCAGCCATGCAGACTCAGTGGGCGTGGCTAGTGCAGCTGACAACAATATGTCTTGAGACACATCTCAAAAATGCAGCGGAATACCATCGGGTGGGTAGTAAGCTTTAGCGATAACTCCAAATAATTGTGCCTAAAATGTTCAGAGAAGCTACGAAATGTAAGCGGTCTACATGTAGTTGTTGCACTTGTATTGTAATAAAAGCTGATAATTATACAATACATTTTGGATGCTTTTTGAATATAATAGTGAAATTTCTGTGTGTTGTTTTAGATATATGGGTAACATGTCTGTCCATATCCTAAGACACTTTATTTAACGTGATTTTGCTGGTATGTGTTATTGCATTAATGGTAAAAAAACGTCTTTGAGGTGATCTTGAAACGAGACCAAAAACAAATATTTTCATTTACTTTATGGTAAATGTTTCCTGGGGGTGTTTCTGTTGCTATCCGTATTCTTCATCAGACAACTACCATTAGATGACGACCCAGTAGTCACTCAGGCTGCTACCAGGGGTCTCCACCAGTGTCATCGTCACTGCACAATGACTGCAAATAGCAGTAGTTGTCTGAGAAAGGTTGACGATAGCAATAAAATCTTCACCGGAAAAAGGGATAATTGACTGTAAAATTAATAAAAATATTACTCATCTGAACCATTCTGATGAACCTCTGTGACATTTCTTTGAAACTTCCGTAGAAAACTCAGAAGTGCATTTCAGTGCAGACCGAAGGAGTCGTGTGTTATGTTGTGTTGAGCTGTCTGAAGGAATCGTGTGTTACGTTGTGTTGAGGTGTCTGACCTGTGTCTTATTGCAGTTCTTTGGGGAGGCGCGTAAGATGGACCAGTGGATAGATGACCAGGCCCACCTCCTCAACACCTACTACAACCGCCTCGAGGTGGACCTGGGGGAGGGCGAGAGACTCACCAGGGAAATACGGGTGAGTGCGGCGGTGTCTTAGAGTGCCCTGTGTGGGTAGTGTCATTATGTTCTTCCTTGTCCACTCTCTCTTCCACCCACCTACTGCTGTTTCGAAACTTAGGCAATTTCGTTCACCCCACACTTGCCTGTGTCTTTCGGAAGAGACACTAAAAGCCGGTGGTCCTTTCTATTTGGTGTCTGTGCCAGGGGAAGTAAAAGATCCTACACAGGGGGTAAATGTGAAACCAGTAGTGGACTCACTAATTCTAGAGAAGGACAACTCCTGCGTTAGCCCAAGTTTGGGCTGTGGAGGAAACCACCTGAGACTGAGACTGAGACTGAGTTGGCATTATTGAAAGGCTGCTGCAATATTATAAGTCTCTATATCACTCTGTTGTTTCTGTCCGTTGCTTCCTATCAGCAGTCTCTTCTTCCTTCCCCCTCCATCACAAGTCCATATACGCAGTCTTCTCTCCTCAGCTGAAGTCTCCCTGCATCCTTAATATGTTTCCGTCTAGGATCAATTTGCATGGATCTATTCTTACCAAGTCGTCTGTTAGTGTGGGGCGATTTCTCTGTTAAGCGGAATTGCTCCCAATATACTTCCTTTTGTAGTAAGTCCTTCATGTGTCCAGCCTGTTTGTTCTTCTAGTAGATGTTCTCACGGCTGTTGATGTAGTTCATCACAGAAATGAGCTGCTGCATATAAGTATGCGGAAATTATCTTACTATGTTAAAGTTGTAATCATTAACCAAAACAGTGTTATACAGATAGACTGTTGAATCGTTATGTGTAGAGTCCGAGACCATGTTTGCCAACATAAATTAGATAACAAAATTGAACATTCAGTTTGTTTATTGTTATAAAAGTTTTTTCAATAAATGTCGCAATGTCTTTTTTATTAAATGTTGTACGGTTACACATATAAATAGTGTTGTCACACCTTCTATTGCACTGTTCAGATGCATTATGTATGAAATTAAGAAATTATAAGGGTAAACATGATAAGTATTGTACTTCTTTTACCTTTTTTTAATAATTTGTATTGTATGCACTGTAGTTATGCTGTAGTAGTGGTTGTTGAAATAAATTTCAATTCAATTCAATGTTCGCTCACAGTAAGATAGAAAGTAAAAAAATCAATTGATATCTTAAAATGAATTGACAGAAGCTGAATGCGTGTGCAGTTGTTTGTGCTGTCCCCTACAGGAGATGCACGGTCTACTCAGCGAATACCAAACTGAAGTTGACTCACTCGTTTCACGCAGTCATGACGTCATACCCCTTGAACTTCGAGGTCACAGGCGGCCAATCACACGCAAGCTGGTGGCTCTCTGCTCGTATAAGCACCTCAGTGTGAGTGTCATGGTTACCACTCAGTTAAAAAATTGAAATATATGAAATATATGAAAGTATATTGTGTTTTCTTTTAGATAGACAGTAGAGGTTGGCATGTTTTTTGTTTCAAGGATTTCAATGCAAAAGTTACCTTGTTATTATTATGTGTAGATAGATATAACTGAACTAGCACATGTATGTGTGGGTGTATATAATTTTTCATCATCATGTGTAGTTGTGTGGAAAAATTACATTTGTATCATAGCAGACATAATCTAAGAATAATCAAGGAACTGTATTCCATTTTTGACGTATAGAATAATGAATGTTACAGACATAAACAGGTATATTTAAATTATGGTGGTAATGGCCAGTAGTGCAGAAACAACACGACACCTCTGAGAGCACGTTACTGTTGGCACTTCAGATGAGTATTTCCAAGGGTGAGGAGTGCCTGTTGCTGGACAACAGTCAGCAGATCAAGTGGAGGGTGCAGAACAGCCAGGGTCAGGAGGGCATGGTTCCCTCCCTTTGCTTCCTCATCCCACCTCCCAACAGGGAAGCCATTGAGCTGGCCAACAAGTAAGGATAGCTCGTTCTTGCATCCCACCACAGGAGACTGGGTGTCACAAAGGCCTATTCTGCATGAGCCAGAACTAGCTGTTGAGATCATGGCAGGGTCCGTACAGGGCCTTGAAAGTCGTGAAAAGCCTTGAATTTGATTGGACCAAATTCTCGGCCTTGAAATCCTTGAATTTTACAAAGTAGTCTTGAAAAGTCTTGAATTTAATTGTGGTCAATACAATATTGTTTTGATTCAATTGTTGTGAGGAATAACAGCCAGAAAAGAAAAAGACTAAGCGCAAAAATAACTCATGTGCACATTGGTCAATCAGCATTTCATTGTAGTCACTAGTCAGCGCTATTGTTTTCTTAGTTGAGTAAAAATTTTAATGTTAACTTCATTTACTGTGCTTAAAAGTACATATGTCATTAAGACAGCCTTGAATTTCTTTTTCACATAGCCTTGACAAATCTTGAATAGCCTTGGATTTCAAATGTCCAGATGTGTATGGACCCTGTCATGGACCAATGGGGTAATACCATATAATCATATTTTTCGATGTCCAGTTGGTTTTCTTTTACAAATAATCATGAATGTTTGAAGTATATGCATTTGTAAACAAACATGTTAACTAATGTTACACAGTATGAGTAAATATGGATTAGCTTCTTGAAATATCAGTTTTTTAATGTTGCTTCAATTTTAGCAATAAACAAAGAAAACATTTTAACTGGGTAAGTGTCATTTTGAATCTATGGTCCATGGAGTCAAAAAGGTACAAGACTTTATTTTACAATTTCGCTGTATAAAACTCTGCTGTGGCACATCACATGTGTGGTCTGTATGGAAAATAACACTTTTATATATATTTTAACCAGCAGTTAAAATATGGTGTATGTAAAACAATAGTATGATTTGGGATGGTGGTGACTATTTAGAAAAACCTAATCAAGGATGTTTTGTTTCAGAATTCAGGTTGAGTTCGACAAACTGAAGACATTGTGGATAGAGAGACAACGGCAACTGAAGCAGGACATGATCTTTGCAACGATCCAGATCGTCAAGTCATGGGATCTGGAGCAGGTAGGACCCCCGTGAACACTGAAAATCCTAACTGAGATAACGCCTGAATATCAGCTGTCCAATTCAGTCCTTGAATAAGATTACGGTTACGGTGTCCTGCGAAAACTGGAAAATTATAATTATTCTGTGAATAGATTGCTGTTTGGTTATCCTGGATTGTGAATGTTTACATAGCTTTAGTTGTGCAGGAACAGGATTCCATTCTGTCCAATGACAATTGTGGATGATGATAACATTGTTTTGTCCATCAAGAAATTCTTGTCCTCAGAGTCCCCGTAAGGCCTTATGCAGGATAAGTTGTTTTCCATTTACACAGTTTTTGGGTGCACAAATCAATGTTAACTCGAGTACATACAAGCCAGCTGAGATGTATTTTGTGACCTGAAATAAACTACAACGCTACAAACACATGTGAGATAACTTCAGACTAAAGTCTAGTAACATTAAATTAAATATTATAATTAAACTAAATAATTAATAATTTCACAGCGTTTTAATGAGCAACGTTAACAGAGATTTTGTATGGTTGTTCAGTTCCAGCAGTTGGGTGCGGCTCAGAGGGAGGCCATCTTGAAGGCGCTGAACGAGGACGCCCACAAGCTGATAGCGGAGTACGGGGTGGATGCCGCCCGCAACCCCGCCCTCCAGCGGCTCCAGGAGGAGATGCGGCAGTGCAACCGCTTGTTTGCCGAACTTTCCGCCAGGGTCGAAAACAAAGGTCAGTGTACAAATGTGTTTATTCCAGGTAAAAAACACAAACCGGTAAGTCCAGATGAGGTATGAAATTATGTTAGTTTTAAAAAGTTGAATAATATTTTTTATTAAAAAATTATGTGGAGTAACTTGTAAGTTATGTATGTATGACACAACAAATGTTAAAAAAATTCATCAGACATTTGCACTGCGTAGGATTACTAATTTGCTTACTTCTTTGGTTTTACTGCTCTGCTGAACTTGATTTTTAAGGATGATGACGCATAAGAGGTTTATTTTTAATTTTAAAACAGCATTTCTTGCCAAATGTTGCCAAAATTATTATCTTACAATTATTATGCTACCAATAAATATGTTCTGGTTATTAGCATAACAGTTTCTCCAAATTTATGTACAAAAAAGTATGAGATCAAAATGTATTGGATTAAATATGTGTTAAATCAAAGAAATAATGGCCAATATATTTTTTGTTTGTTAGAAGTCAATCTTATACAAGTGTTTGTGTCTCTAGTGCCCACCGCTGACTCCGAGATGCTCCTGGAGCAGCTGATGAGACTCCAGAGTGGCCTTGACGACCTTGACCTACTTCTGATGAAACAGATAACAGACATGTTGCCTAGCGACATTGCAACTGCAGAACATCTAGTGCAGCGCCACGTGGCAAGTAGATTGTAGACGGAAAGATTGCATGACATGGAACGTTTGATGATTGTGACAGGATATTAACATTTGTAATAATAAAATATAATGATACTATGTTATATGAAATGTTTACCGAATCGATAATTGATTGATAATTGATTAACTGTTCAGTTTCTTGTCATTGTCTTGGCTTGACGTCATTGTGCTGATTCTTCTTCAAAGTACAAAAGAGTTAGGGCTCTGTAACCATTGACGATTACCCAAAAATAATGTTACATTTGTGTTATATTACATACCAAAAACACGGCATGTTATTTTATATTTAATGTTTTGTAAATTCATTACTGTTTGAAAGTTGTGTAGTTGTGAAAAGATGTTATAAATCTCTTCTCCTTCATGTCTGTGTACGTCCCAACTGTACCTTACAATTGTGCCCGTTGCATTGTGGGTAGGACTTGGAGACAAGTCTGCAGCGACACGAGCACGAGGTCGAGTCAGTGCAGCAGCGCTACCGGAGCCTCGCTCCCGCCCAGCGCACTCCCGAGATTGAGGTCAAGTTCAGCCTCGTTCTGGAGAAGTGGGAGCACTTGTGGTCACTTTCAAACCTCTACATTGAGAGGTGAGGTCGTCTTGCTGGATCTACTTTCTTCGTGGAGTTTTTGTATTTTATTTTATTATCTGTTGCTTTGTTATTTATAACGGTGAATAAGGAGGATTAACATGGACCAATATTCTTCAAACTATAGGCATTTGGAGGAAGAATCCTGTGCTTGGAACACAGCATTATTAGTTATAGTTAGAAAGGAAGATCTAGTAGTTGCAGTTGATGTCGGTAAACTTTAAAAACGTCTATGTTATATTGCACTACATAATATGCATCGTCTGTAATACAAAAAGCGGCTTATGCTTTGAAAGGATGCGTAATATCTAATAATAATAATAATGACTTTATTGTCCAGTTCATAGAATGGAAATACATTTTGCACTTTGGAGGTTGCATAAAAACACAATATTTAAGTCACATAGTAATGCATGTATACAGTAAAATGTAAATATGCAAACAGTAGCTAATATATATATATATATATATATATATATATATATATATATATATAATATACACTGTATATTGGAATAAATAAATTTTCTAGAACAATATAACAATATTATAATAAGATCAAAATTCAAATGTTTGTCTGTCTGTAGATTGAAGAGTGTCCAAGTGCTCCTGTCGACCGTGGAGGAGGTGCGGTCATTGGTGGACGACTATGAGCAGGCCCTGGCATCCCATGATGCACTGAGTGTTGACTCGACCCAGTTGCAGGTGATGCGACAACAGATTCAGGTCAGTGCACTAATATAGGTCATATCTCATACATGGTTTGAGGCTAATTGGAATAGGGGAAAACATTGTTGTGACACCGCCAAGAAATTTTGGCTTGTCTAGCAATTCTAGCTATTAGCAGTTACATAAACCTGATAATATGCCATTCCTTTATCATGCATATTCGGTATTATGTGAAACAAGTATAAGAACACAATGATTGTAAATTTGTTTGATTTATCACTGTACCGTTTGTTTTTTCAAGGTGTCAAACAAGTCACATTCTCTATTAATTCCTGACTTAATGATTTACCCTGGCATAACAGCTGTGTTGAAATCAGATTGTTAATGTCATGTTCATGGCTACAAGATTCAGTTAGACTGCAAGAATTAAGCAAGCAAGAATTAAACATACTTTGGAGCAAATGTTAAAATAAAATCCAGCGTAGATAATAATAATATTACAATTTTTAGATAGCGCTAATTCCCACATCGTGGATCAATGGGTTGCACAAGAAATATACTAAATGTATATTAATAAATAGTAATGTAAATTATAGAAATTAATATAAATCATATTACTTTTTGGTTTTAAGATGCACTAGTAAACCTTTATATGTAAATTATATAAATAAATTAAAAATAAGAAAATGAGTTGAAATGTGGCATGTTTCAACATTTATATCAACATTTTCTTTTTATTAATATTGTGTTAACTTCCAGGATCTTCAGTCGTCCATGCTCCATGACCAGTCCCACGTTGACCGACTGGACAATGACCTAATGACGGTCAAGCAGCTGGTCGCTCGCAGTAGGCCTGGCATCTCCCGTAAACACGCCGATGTCCAGGCAATGGAGCGAGAGGTTACTGGCCTCATTACCAGGTGGCAGCACATCTCCGTCATGATTCCCGAGAGGTGGGTCATGTCGAACTACGAGTGGGCAGTTGGCAAAGTTTAAAAACTTAAAAAAAAAAAAAACTTTTAAAACAAAGTTTAAAAAGTCGTTCCGTATTTGCTGTTCTGGGGTGTGGCAATTTAGCAGATAAATCCCTGGGCTAATATTGGAGTGATGGAATTCAAATACACCTGTTGTTGTCATTTTGAATTATGAACTGGATTATTCATCCTTACACTGCATAAGAAAAAGACAAAAATCACACTGGGGCTTCTATCTCGTGTCCATTGTGAACCGAATATATAGGGAAATGGGAAATACTGAGCCACTTGATTGACAAAGTCCCCAATCTGCTGCTGCTTTAGCTGAGGCCAGAACATTGTTCTGATTGCGAAGAAAATGTCACATTGCAATGTCACTGGTAATACACTAAACCACACACTATCTGAGGCAACACACGTGACACCAGTACGTGAACAAGGTCCGTAGCTGACGGACCGAAACGTCGTACTCTTCGACATTAAAGCTCCAAAGTAGGTGAATTATAATACAGTAAACACACACTATTTGGTTTTGTGTTTGTTTTATCACTGCATTTTGTATTACTCCATCAATTCAAAACAAGGAATGAAATTGTTATAGGTTGTAGTCCAACAATGAAATACAATTATTTTTCGTTGCAGGGTAAAGAGTATAGAGACGGCATTAGACAAACTGGCTTCGTACAACCAATCTGTGACAGTGGAGAACGGCTGGGTCTCTGTCATGCAGAATAAGGTCGATTATTTGCCTACTACGCCAGATGCCATCGATGCTGCACAACCAGCAATTGAAGCAACACTGGTTAGTGACGTGAAGTATTTAAGTTAGTTTAATATTTTGCAAATTTTAGGCTAGACATTTGGTTTGACATTTGACAGATGGTTCAGTTTACACTTAAAAGTAATAATGGTTACTATAATAATAATAATATAATAATAATAATATAATAAATAACAGTATTTGTCTACGTCATATATCTACCAATAAAACCATTCAGAAGTGCATTACACTTTACAGAAATATACAGATTACCTTAAAAATATAAAAATACAGATGTAGTTGTAAAATAAATAGATCAATAAAAAATAATAATAGTCTTAATTAATAATACTAAAATACTAATACTGATAAATAATAGTTAATTATATTACAACTTGTAATTTACAAGTTAAAAATAAATAAATAATAAAATAGTTGATAAGTAGATGATACTAAAAATGTTCGGATATTATAAAATTGTTCTTTTAAAGTTGAAATTAATGTTTGTGTTTGTCAGAAATTGTACGATGAAGTGAAGCAAAGGAGATACCAGATTGAAGAAGTGAACAAGTTCGGCGGCCAGTTCATGAAGGAGGCTAAGGTGGGTGGCTTTGTGGAGTGGAACAAAATGTGTGCATTCATTAGGTTGTAGATATTGACGCAGCGAGTCTTGCATTTACAAGTGGCACTTCACGTATCTGTTCCACCGTCTCAGGAACAGATATGCTGTGTAGACTGTGTAGTGGAAACCTCAAATGTGTTGACACAACTGGATCAAATAACTGATGAAAGAAAATTATCGACAACTACAGTGATGTTTGCTAAATGGTGAAGACATTGTTTGAGGTTTCCTGGGGTGTTCGTTGTCTGTCCTGTCTTGTTCAAGTTCTCATTGTCCTGTGTCCTGTGTCCTGTCTGTACTAATGCTGGCTGTTTTCAGATTTTCAGCACGTTCTTACCACACAAAAATGTCATATATCTATCTCTTTCAGTGGTGACCAAACTTTCAGATTTGCAGCATCATTTTATCTCATGGGATTGTCAAGCAAAGTTCCGAATGAGTCATTGATGATACAGTTTCTTTTGACTTTTGTGTCAGTTGGTGACAGTTGTACAGTAGGACAGATTATGGACCCTTTGGATGCTGCTGGACCAGCACAAATTTTTGAGTGATGCTCCAGTGCAGAAAGGTAACTGAGTGCACACTGAAGCACTAGAGCACTATGCACCACTGTTGTACAGCACTGTGTGGTGCCTGCACCGAGTGTGTCACAACTCACTGAGTACCCACCGAGCAGCACCAGCTAGGATAGAATCGTCATAGAGTATCCACTGAGCATAGAGTATCTACTGAGCAAAACGTGTTTACCAATGAGAATGGTCGTAGAGTATCCACTGAGGATATGAGTATTCACTGCATAGAACCAGTTTGAATTGCCATAGAATATCCACTGAATGTAGGTTATCAGTTGAGCAGCACCAGCTAGAAATAAGTGATCATGAAGTAGCTTAGTGGCGTTCACAAAGATAGCCATCACTTCTTGAAATTATTTTATTTTATCCACATACTAGCTCCACATAGGATTGTTTTGTGTTGCGTTATGTTTCTTTTCGAGAGTATAGTTAAAGATAATAGTCATTAGGCAATGCATTATGCTTCTACAAGACAGCAACTTGTTTGTTTATAGAATATGAATGACACAAGAGTTTGCTGTTGATTTTCATGAAAAAAATCATTCAGCTGCTGTTGTGTTGCAACTGATATGAGTTTGCTGTTGATTTTCATGAAGAATCATTCTGTCGCTATCCTTTTGGGTTTGCTGTTTATTTCCGTGACCTCACACAGCCTACATCACATTGTGTTTGTCACTGATTTTCACAAAGAATCACTCACTTTCAGTTTCTGCAGATTTTCTTAACGTCACGTTGCGCTTGCTGTTGATTTTCACAAAGAATCACGTCGGTTGTGTCTGTTTGAATTTGCTGTTGATTTTAACGATTTCTTTTCCAAGCCACCATCACCGAGTTAGCTGTTGGTTTCCACAGTGGATCACCGTGCTGCTGTTCCTTTGAGTTTGCTGTTGATATATGTTTGTCTGTGTGTGAGGTCTGCTTTCACGGCTGCCTACCAACCGAACCACTGCTGGTGTAAAACTCAGCAAATAATATCTTTATTCTTTGTCTTATGTGCAACAATACATGGTGTTTTACTGTCTCATTAAGAAAGAATATTTTTTATTTTCATAATCTATAATTAATCCTTTGTGATACATATACAGTCATTGCATATTATATCATAATTTTTTGTTTCTGACCATAATAATATGGTGTCATAAATATAGACAAGTGAATGATATTTGTCAGTTTTGTTCATGTCAATATAAATATATAAATATGTCAATATAAATAAATATGTCAATATAAATAAATATATAAATATGTCAATATAAATAAATATATAAATATGTCAATATAAATAAATATTTTATGTTTTTGTCCAGTAACGTGGGGCAACCGTCAGGGTTTTGCGGCAGGAACAAGCTGTTATAGTTTTACTTTACCATGCCATGTTTGTAACAACGTAAATGTTGCCCCTACAGCTGTACGAGAAGTGGGCGACACAGTTCCGTGAGAGCATCCACCTGAGGGTGCCCTCCCCGCCCCCTGAGCGCTCAGACCTGAGCGTAGTGCAGACAGAGCTGGACCAGCTCAACCGTAACTACCTGAGTCTGTTGGCTGAGCTGAATCAGCGGCTGAAACAGCTGAAACTGAGGCACGAGCAGGCTGGAGTCATGTTCCCAGTGAGTAGGACAAATAACCGGCTTAGAATGACACAAGAGGTTCTAAGCAAGATTCTAAAACGTGTCCATTGCGTTGATAGTCCGGGGTGCTGCTACTAAGTTACTGTTCCACCTACTGGATTGAGTTGTTATCTGACTGTCATATATGTGCACCAGTTGTGGAAAAGTTTAATGCTTGTCTGTTGTTTAGGACATATGTTAATGTGTAGACAGAGGCTAGTCTTGGAGTTCAGTTAGTTGATATTAGCCAGCACTGTTTATGGTAGGTAGTCTGCTGTGTTGAACCGGGGAAAATGGGAAATTGTTAAACATCGGCAATGCGATATTAGTATCTCAACAGTATTAATAAAGCTTGGTTTAAAACTTGGTGTTTTTTTGCAGTTTTTCAATGTAGTTATCAGTCTTAAAAACATTGTTAATTAATGTATGTGACAGTCGTATATTTTGTGAGCCGTCGCGTGAATGAGACATGTGTTGGTTGTTTCAGTACCCTGTGGACAGCTCCGTGCCGACCGTACGCACCTATTGGTCAGAACTACGTGTGCTTGACCCCTTGCTGCTGGACAACATGACATCTGCTGAAGACTCGGTCACCTACGCCAGTCAAGCCATCCTCTCGCCCGGTGTGTTGTCATGGCAACAAGCGAGCACGACACGTTCGTTCAGCGTGACGAAGCGCTCCAGCACGCCCGAGAACGGCGTAGATGGCGCCATGGTGCTGTCGCAGCAGCAGGCCGTGCCGAACATCACGAGCATATCGGTGAGCAGTTACGGCCACCAGATGGAGCCACAGGAGAGCATTCCGGGGTCACGACCCTCGAGACACACCGTCCAGACTGTCATCAGCGTGACGTCGCGTTCGGTGGTGCCGAAGTCGCAGGTGTTGTACACGCCGACTGTTTTGAACCAGCGAACGAAACGGTGGCTCACCCTGGCGGAGGCCGTTCAGAGTCGGGTCGTAGATCTCGACCAAAGTCAGTACCACGACTCCGCTACTGGCGATACTCTCTCTCTGCCTGCGGCCGTACAGCGAGGGTTTCTAGACCGAGACGTTCTACACGTCCTGCACCAGAAATGTGGCATGCGTGATGTGACGTCTGGCCACGAGGTGTCGCTACTGCAGGCGATTCAGAAGGGGTTATTTAACCCTGTGAGCGGGCGAGTGACGGAGCCGCAGAGTGGGCGCACGATGAGCGTCAACGACGCCTGCAAGGAGCGTATTATTTCGCGTGACACCGCCGACCGTTTGTCGTACATGACCATCTATATGACGTCGACGATGCAGATGCAGGGATATTACGGACTGACCAGTGCGACGGACGTCCAGTTGCCGTTGTCGCTTGACCGGGCCATCAGGAAGGGTTTGTACGATGCGCACTCGGGGAAGGTTCACGACCCCGTGTCACACGAGGACCTCACTCTGGCAGAGGCGCTTCAGAGAAACCTCATCAGTGCCATACACAAGGAAGTTGTCCATCCGGTCAGTGGCTCGAGACTGACCGTCTCCAAGGCGGTGTCGCTGGGCATCATCGACCCACGGACGGGGCGATTCATTGATCCACAGAGTGGCCAGCAGATGTCACTCGACGAAGCCCACCAGAGGGGGCTGCTGCAAGCACCGATGTCGTTATGTACTGCGTTGACCGATGGAGTCGTTGACTACACCGGCAGGTTCAAAGATGGCCGCACCGGACGGAAAATGACACTAGCTGAGGCGATCGAGAAGAGCCTCTTAGACGAAGACCTCAAGTGTATTCTTGACCCGAAAACAAACGATCTGTTGTCATTGTCTGAAGCGATCGCTAGTGGCATGATCGATGCGAAACAGGGACGTTTTGTTGACGCGTCAACAGGGCTGTCCCTCGTCATACATGAGGCCGTCAACGAAGGCTTGTGTCAACTGCTGGCCACTGACGTAGTCTGCAGCGATCGTGGCATCTCGGACACAATCACAAACCAGAAGCTGACTCTTAACGAGGCCGTGGTACGTGGCTTCCTCGATACGAGCACGTCGTGCTACATTGACAAGCGAACCGGGAAGAAGCTGACAATCCGAGACGCCACGCATCAAGGCTTCGTCGACAACTCGATGTTGACAAGTCTGTCGGCTGAATCGGGTCTCCACGACAGCATGGGAAACGGTCTGTCTGTCCTCGATGCTCTCACTCGGTCGCTCGTCAACCTGAAGACAGGTCATGTGACCGACCCCGTGACCGGGCGGCGAATGGCGATGGACGAGGCTATAACTATCGGCGTGCTGTGTCCAGAGAAAGCTCAGAATCTCGTCCGTATAACCAGTCCGATGATCTACACCACATCCATCGTCACCGAGATACGACCGTCGTCGATGACGGAGCGCCCTCTGGAGACAATGACCATCCAGCAGGCAGTGGCGATGAGACTCATCAACGAAGACACGAACACGTTCACTGATCCGCAATCGCAGAGGACGATGTCGCTGGAAGACGCCATCAGCATGGGCTATCTGACCCTTGGGTCCAGTCAGCTAGACAGTCGCCTGGAGTCTGTCATGGAAGTGCAGGTATGTATACAACTATATACCAGACAGGAAGGCTAACATAACGGTAAAATTATAATGTTTGTGTAGGAAGCATTTAATGGTGAAAAAGCATGTTTTACATTAATTTTAATTTTACAAAATGTCATACTCATTATTTTGTTATCAATATACCATTTATTTTAATAATTATCTTTAGCTAACTTATTTTATTAGTTATTACTATTACTATTTTATACATATTTTATGTATTTATTTACCTTAACAAACTTATTATTATAATTCTATGACACATGTATGCTTACTCATGTATAGTGCCTCCGAATGGATATTTCTAGATTTATGGCGCTTTATAAATGTTTTTATTATTATTATAAGAATAAATAGAGCATGTATGTTTAGGATACTTGTCCTCTACTCAGGGTTTACATAGTTGGTAATATTAAAATCAGATCTATGAAATGTATAGATCACTTAATGCAACATTTTGACATTTAACTATCCATGTTTTGATAATACATCTTCTGAATTAGAGATCTGACCAAAATATTGTACATTGTTGTAGAAAGTTGACAAAGGAATAAAATTGTATTTGGCTCTTATTGAATGATAAGGTGTTTTAGATGCTGTATTATAAGTATTTCTTCAGTTTCAAAAGTAAACCCTGTAATTATTATTGTCCAGGAATGACCTTTCACTTTTCGCGGATTAATGGGCTACTACGTTTGATTATATGGGCTACTACTTTGAAATAAATTACTGAAATTTACTTGTACGTACTATCTGAGCTACACCCAGAAATGCCCTTATTTCTACTCATTCAAGCAGAAAGTGAGCCATTGTTCTTGAATGAAACAAGCTGCTCATGTACAGGGACTGCCCACTACTAATCACTGTAACTGATTCATGTATTTATTGTGCTTCAGGAGGAAGAAACAACATCTGACGAAGGAGCGATTCATGAGATTGCCGCTGTGTCGACACGTGTCAGCGTTCCACGGACACACGTCAGCGCCGTCGTACATTCCGTTACGTCAAAGAAAAGCCCAGAGAGATCGGTGGCAAGAGTTGACGGGAGGAAACAGGAGCACGCGAAGATGGAAGACACAGACTCCTTCACAGTCGACATCGCTGGCGGAACAGAGGAGGTGCAGAGGAAACGACGACAGGAGTACCACGCCCGACAGACGGACGCCGGCTTCGAGTCGGCCTTTGTGGATGAGGTACGCGTAAAGAAAACCAGAAACACTTCAACGGTGGAAACATCCGGTGACTTTCCTTTGCCGGTATCACTCTCCGATGCCATTCAGTATGGACTGCTCAACAGTAAAACCGGCATGTTCACCGATCCACAGACTGGTAATACGTTGACACTAGATGAAGCACTGAAAAACGGATTCATCGTTCCATCATCAGCGACGTTCCGTGATCCGGCGTCGAACCGGAGTTGCAACATTGAGGAGGCGATCGATCGGAACTTGCTTGAGCCGACTGGACAGTATCACGTGAGTGCTTCCGAGAGGATGAATCTTGAGACACTCATTCGGAAGGCTATCATCGTGACGAGCAAAGTGCCCATGCTGCCAGGTAGTGGCAGGTTCATGTTGGACACGCACAGGGTAACAGTGGAGTCCGCGATTGACCCACGCACAGGAGAGGAGATTAACACGGCTGAAGCGACGAAGCGTGGCCTTCTGGATTTAGATCGGGGTGTCTACGTGAACCTGAAGACTGGCGAAACAATGTCAATCCAAGAGGCCATTGATATGGGCTTCCTGAAGGAGCACAGCGGTAAACCTCGCAGACAGACAAAGAGTTACACAGTCACCGGTGCCATTGACCCAGACACAAACACAATGGTGAGCGTTGGATGTGCCATAGAGAAGGGCGTTATTGACCAGGCGAATGGTCAGTACATTGGCGTGGACGAGAGAGGCCAGCCGCAACCTATCTCCATCTCGGAGGCCATCAAGCAGGGCCTAGTGCTTGCCGAGCCGAGCAGCGTGTCAATGACAGACGTGAAGACATCCGGACCGAAGTACATCCAGGTGACGAAGACCTTCACGATCCTCGGTGTGGTCGACCCGGTCAGCAAGGTCGAGATCCCCGTGTCCGAGGCGATCTCACGTGGGATCATTGACCAGAGCAAGGGGCACTACATGAACCCCTCCACAGGCGAGAAAATGCTGTTGGTCGAGGCCATTGGTCAAGGACTCATCATTGCCGACACCGCCAGCAGTACGTCACCCAGTGACGCGTCAACCGGCAACGTCATCATGACGTCAAAGCGGACGACGTACACATTGACAGGCATTGTCGACCCCGCCAACGGGAAAGAAATCTCCGTGGCAGAGGCACTGCAGAAGGGCATCCTGAACCAGGAGAAGGGTGAATACCACAACCTCTCTACTGGAGAGATTGTATCGCTTGGTGATGCCATCGATCAAGGTTTGGTGCTCATTGAGCACGGCTCGCAAGCTGCTGAGGAGAAACCACGAGAGTTTGAACGTGCCGAGAGCATCTGTATCGACGATTCACAGGACGAGGAAGAAGAGGTGACAGTGGAGGACGTCACCGAAGAAACTAAGACGTTCCAGATCACCGGCGTCAAAGATCCCGTCAGTGGCGAGATCGTCCCGTATCAGGATGCCCTCCAGGTCGGTATGATTGATGAGCAGAAAGGCGTGTACGTCAATGCAAGCACCGGCGCCACAATGCCGATCAACGAGGCGTTGAATCAAGGCCTCATTATCGGTGAGCTCATCAGCAAAACCCAGGAACACAACATCTTCCACAGCGTCATGGAGGTAGGACAGAAGGAGCCTGCGCAGGTGCCCCTGGCATCCGTGCTTAATCCCATCACAGGACTCGAGATCGGCGTCATGCAAGCGGTCAAGCTCGGGCTTCTGACCGACGACCGAAAGACGTACTATCACCCAGTCGAAAACAGAAAGATGCCAATCGATGAAGCCATCAAGCGTGGGTTTGTCAATCCGTCGTCCTACGACGTTGCACAGATGCGACCGCATAGGGTACGCAAAGATTCGGGCGAGTCCGGTGAAATGCGCGTGACGAGGAAGACAAAGCCACGAGCGGTGATTAACTGGACAAACGGGTCAATACGTGACAGCGCAACAGGCGAAGACATCACTCGAGAGGCTGCTCTCGCTCGTGGTCTCATCGACGTGAAGACAGCGGCGTTGTTAAGTCGCAAGGTGGAGACATTGCCATTCTACGGAATGACAGGTGACAGACAGTCACACGAAATTGTCATCATGGAGGAGACACGGACAGGGGAGATGTCGGGGAGGACGGAGACGAGGGTGATCCAGATGAATGGGCACGAACTCACAGACGGGAGACAGAGGGATGATAAGAAGGATGATGACGTTGTCATGACCATACAAACGACGCAGCTGGTGCAGCAGATTCCGGACCAGGTTGTCGTCGACGACGACGCTGCGATGAGCGAGATGTCGGAAGACGTCGGCGGTGTGTTGTCGTTCGAGAAAGCTGTCAAACTCGGGCTGTATAATCTCAAGTCTCACAAGTTCCGAGACCCAAGTACAGGGGAGTCGATGACACTGCAGGATGCCATTGATGAGGGTTTCATAGACCTCAACTCAGTTGCCCTGGTGAACATAGTAAATGGAGCTACACTGACACTGCGGGAAGCCTTCAGAGAGAGGCTCATCGACAAGGCGACTGGGAAGATTGACGAGTCAAAGGCAAAGCGAGACGGCTTTGTCCTCGATCCTCAGTTCACAAGGCACGAGACGGAAACACCACCGCCAATGAACCTCCTCGATGCAATCATGGTCCAGCTGTTAGACCCTGAAACTGGACGTTTCACGCACCCAGTGACTGGTGGTGAGATGTCACTGCAAGAAGCGGTCAGCAGGAACCTAGTGTGTGGCCCAGCCATGGTCATCATGGACCCTAATTCCGGACGCAACGCAACACTTGAATCGGGGCTGCGATCTAAGATAATCAACGGCGACAGCGGTGCCTTTGTCGACACAAATTCGGGAAAGAAGCTGTTCTCACTCAAAGATGCAGTTCGTTCAAACCTTATCGAGAGTGCATATCGGGAAGAAAAGACGGAAGTTCGCGACCACAACAGCGGAGATGTTGTGTCCCTCGAATGGGCCATCAAGACACGGATCATCGACAACGACAGTCCAATGGTTTACGACCCGAAGACGCAGTGTCGGATCTCCGTGAAGGAAGCCATCAAGGAGGGACTGATGAATGCACAGAACATGACCTACAGCCTCAAGTCGACAGGTCAGACGATTCCCGTAGCTGAAGCCGCGAGGCTAGGGCTGATCGTTCCTGTGGGGGCTCCTGTGTTGGCGAAGGGAAGCGGGATCTCCCACCTGATGCAGACGCTGAGAGAGCGGAGAGAGATCGACGAGAAAGTGACGAGGATCGAGGAACAGATCACAGAACGTTTCGTCCCGAAGGACCGTGCCATATCCCAAGACGTGCCCATGCTTCCCATTGATAACGGCAGCGTCGTTGAGATCAGACGGCAGCCAGAACAAATGATGTCGATGGATGCGACGACGCATGTCACCCCAGTCTCAGTCACCATGGACAAGAGCGGGGTGAAGGTGGCACAGACTACCAAGATGGTGGTCCAGAAAAACAAGTTTAGTGAGACCGTCACCGAGACGAGACGACCGGAAGAACCGAAGCCGACGCCGAGTTACAAATCTCCCGCGACCATGGAGTATCACCCGGTGATCAGAGACGTCGTCACGCGTGACTCCACCGTGAAAGGCCTCAAGACCGACCATCGTCCAATCAGAGTGGCCGATGTGGAGATTACGGAGCATCAGGGCTATGACATTGCGCAGGTGGACCACCAAGCGATCAGACTGGCCGATGTCACGGAACAGCCGGCATTCGCCACGGCTCAGGTGACGACCACGAAAACAGACCGGACAGATGTCATAAAACACGACCTTGTGAACATCGACTGGCAGACGGGAGAGATCATTGACACCGTGACAAAGCAGACGATCACGGCTTCAGAGGCCCTAGAGCGTGGGCTCATTGACATGCACATCGCACAGCTGATTGAGAAGAGGAAGAAACTTGTGAGCGAGGTGATGCCGTCCCGCATGACGCTTAACGAAGCTGCCTCCAGGGGGCTACTCATCATTCCGCTCGGCCGCATCACAAACCCTGTGACGAAACAGCGAATGACCATTGAGGAAGCGATCGATATCAAGTTCCTGGACGCCGAGCACTCGGTGATCATTAATCCGGCCACCGAGCAGCCAATGACGGTGACGGAAGCTATTGAAACTGGGATCATGGATCCACACAGTGGAGACGTAAAGAACACAGCATCCGGGAAGACGCTGACTTTGACCGAGATGTCTTTGGAAGGATTTATCCCAGAGCACGGCATCAGACGCCGGTCGATAAAGGCGATGCCGCTGAAGGAGGCGATTGAGAGAGGATTGGTGGACGTGAAGACAGGCACCTACACGGACGTCTCCAGTGGACAGGTCATGGAGGTAAGCCGGGCCGTCCACCTCGGCTACCTAGAGGTCACACAGACGGTCACTTCAGAAACGATTTCCGAGACAACGCCGGTGGTTCATGGGACCGTGAGAGAAACCATTCAGCAGAGGCCTGCTCCGATAGCCCTCGACCGAGCCATTCAGCTGGGTCTTGTTGACATGGATAGCGGAACGTTCCGTGAGCCAAACACGAGCGAGGTGATGTCACTGGCTGCGTCCATTGTCGACGGTTACATCATCGCGCCGGAGGAGAAGCAGGGAACCTCGATGGTCGCGCCCGAGGATCAGCTGACGTTTGAAGAAGCCATGCAGCGAGGCCTCATTGACATCAAGGGCAACACCTTCAAGGAGCCGATCACCGAGGTTCTGCTGCCTCTGGACGCAGCCATCCGCCAGGGATACCTGCTCCTGCCCGAGGGGGGCGTGACGGTGACCATCACTGAGCACGTGCAGTCGCAGACACTGGAGCGGAAGAAGAAGAAGAAGACGGTGACGTTCGTTGACGCCGTCGAGGAGCAACTGATTGACATAGAGACTGCCGAATTCATTGATCCGGAGACATCTCAGCGGAGACCGCTGAAGGACGCCATCCAGGACAAGTTGATCAACCCACACGGAGTGCCGTCAGTCCCCGGGACGGGTATCACAGTGACAGAAGCTGTCGAACGTGGACTGTTCGACACCAATACAGGCATGTTCACGGACCACGGAACGGGCAAACAAGTGAGCTTGATGGAGGCGGTGTCAGAGGACTACATCAACGGGGAAACAATCTACTATGACACCATCGATGCCCACATGTTCACTCTCAACCAGGGCCTCAAGGACGGACGCATCGACATGCACACCGGGCATTACGTCGACGCAAGCACCAGTCGCAGAATGCCCATCGCCGAAGCTGCGACGATGGGTCTCCTGGCTGTCGTGGGCTCGCCGATCCTCTCAGGAATCGCCATCAATGATGCACTCAAACGTGGTGCAGAAAGCAGGGCGACTTCACGACCCCGTACCGTGTCCGAAACGATCGACACCACCAAGATTCGAGCCGTGTTTGAGCCACAAACGCAACGGTTTATTTCCGTTGACGAAGCCCGACAACGTGGTATCCTGGATGAGGAGAATTGCGAGTATCTGGATGTAGTAAGTGGCGTGAGAATGCGACTGGACGACGCACTCACTGTTGGGCTGGTGTCCACTACATGGCAGGAAGAGGTGACCACTAGTAGTGAGATCACTGTGTCCAGGAGTCTCCTAGAGAGGAGTCCGACCGAGCGTGTCACTATCGTCGGGGTGGTTGACGCGAAGACTGGACAGAAGATGTCAGTGCAGGAGGCAGTCGATGCCGGGCTCTTCAACAAGCAGGCTGGTCAGTACATCCACCCATTGTCCGGCGAGGTCATCTCGCTGGTGCGGGCCATTGATGCCGGGTTCGTCCTGACTGCCGAGCCTCGCGGGGAGGAGGTGTTGTCTGAGACGATCCGATACAACATCGTGTCGGTGATGGACACACGCACCGGTCAGTACATCACTCCGGCCGAAGCCACGCAACTGGGCATCCTCAACATGAAGGCAGAGGTCTTCATCGACGTCAGCAGCGACCAGCGCATGACACTCACCGAGGCGCTCAAGCGTGGACTCGTTCAAGCGGAACCGTTGTCAGCGGCAGTGGCTGAAGACGCGAGTGAAGACCAAACGACGGTGACAACGATGATGACAAAGCTGGAGCGACAGACGTTCAGCATCAAGAGCGTCGTTGACCCCGTTACCAAGGAGATGCTGCATCCACGGGAAGCGATTCGCCGGAACATCCTCGACCTTCCACACGGCCTCTACGTGAACACCCAGACCGGGGAGACAATGCAGATCCACGAGGCGTTTGCTGCGGGCTACATCATCGCTGAAGAGGTCGAGGAAGTGTCCAGCTCTGTTCCCGTCGTCATGGCAAAGCCACAGACTGTCACTTACGCCATCCGGGGGGTCTGGGACCCACGTACCAAGGAAGAAATCGGCACAAGGGAAGCCATCTCAGAAGGACTTCTGGACCAGGAGATGTCCAAGTACATCAATGTGAAGACAGGGCAGACGTATTCGATCAAGGAGGCAATCGAGCAAGGTTTTGTGTTCCTCGAAGATTCAGCACCACCGTCGATTGCAGTCTTCCAGAACACGAAGTCGTACACCATCAAGTCAGTGATTGACCCACGCAGCGGGGAAGAGATCCCAATATCAGATGCTGTCAGACATCAGATCGTCGACAAGGTGAAGGCTCAGTACTGGAACATGAAGACAGACGAACGCATCTCGATTGACGAGGCCATATTCAGGGGTCTGGTTAATGTTGAGCGCGTTGAAGACTCTGCCAAGAAAGACGCTCTCGTCGAGGCAGCGGCCAAAGTATACTCGCTCAAGCTAGTCACCGATCCGTGCACGAATCAGAAATACAACCCGACGGAGGCGGAACGGCGTGGACTCATCAACAAGATCCAGGGCGTCTACATGGATCCCGTGAGTGGGAAGAAGATGTCGATCCGGGAAGCAATCGCTCTGGGATTCATAGAGGCGGAGGAGCTGGAGGAACCGGATTACGACGACCTGCCGGAGGACGTGACCACTTACGCCACCTTGCAGACAGTCGGCGGATCGGAAGTGACCCACATCAGTCTGGTGATAGATGTCGCCACCGGGGAGGAGATATCGGTGATGGAGGCGGTACGTCGTGGCATCATTGACCCAGTGGCTGGCGTGTACACGGTGCCAAACACCGGAGAGACATTGGTGCTGTCACAGGCTCTCGAGCGTGGTTTCGTGAGGACCAGTCACGAGCCGGGTCACACGGTGCAGATGACAAGAACCGTCAACGTGACAGGCGTTGTTGACCCACAGTCAGGTCGCCGGATGTCACCATCCGAGGCCGCTCGTGTGGGTATACTGGACATGCAGCAGCAACGTCTTCTGGTTGACCGCACCACTGGTCAGACGATCTCGCTGACCGAGGCTGAGAACAGAGGTCTCCTGGTGTTTGAAAGCGGAACTGCCCCAATGCTGGTGCCATCCAAAGGGGTCGAGTTCACAGTGGAGACAGAAACGACGTACGTGACATCCGCGGACACGTTGGATCGCACCAGCCGGGAGCGATCACCACAGAAGCCCAGTGACACAACCAATGGGGTGGCAGTGCCTGAGGGGCCGGTGAAATTCACCGATGCGCTGACGATGGGCCTGATTGACTCCGAGAACAGTCTGTTCTTCTGCTCGTCGACAAAGACACAGATGCCAGTTGCGGAGGCTGTACGATCCGGCATCCTCATCGCTGATGTACCGATCCAGTTTGAGACGAAGCAACAGCAGCGGGACACATTGACACGATCACGAGAAACGTCCGTCAGTTCAACCACCCCTCGACCAGTGCCACAGCCAATGGACGACGTTGTCACCAGAGAACATGTTGAGCGTACACGAATGTCTCCCGCCGGTGACGCCAGCGCGAGTGGCCGGGTTGTCGTCACCAAGACAACAACGGTAGACCGCGTCACGTTGAAGCCAGACGGCACGATCATCAGGAACGAGAGATCGGAGCGCAGGACGGACGAAGAAGAAACATATGACGAGTCATCGCATGTCACCGCCACCCACAGATCTGTGACGTCTTCAGAGCCACCCGCTGTAGTAGTTCAGAACGGCAGTGGTGTCGTGACGGAGGACACTCGACTCGGGGCGTACATGACCCAGCCAGGGTTTGTCATCACTACGGAGGGTCATGTCCTCAATGTGACCACAGGTGCCCGCATGTCCATCGAGCAGGCACTGGTCAGTGGTCTCATCGAGATGCCACGAGACCAGGTCGACTGTACTGCCCACGACCGCACCATCTCGGACATGTCTGCCCTGGCGTCGTCAACCGAAGACGTGGTGAGTACAAACACTAACCGGTCGTCTTTCTACTGCAGCATTGTCAGGTGACGTCTTGGCGCTATGACGTCGTTCTATGACATCACGCTGTGACACGACACTGTGACACAATCTGATGTCCGTTTGTTGATTTGTGTTCATCTATGAATGTCCATATTGTTACCGATATGAACATGATCGCCCAGGACATGTGAAATATGGCTGCAGACGCTATCCAGATTTCTTATGTCAAAGTCAAAATTAATGTGTGGGCATTTGCACTGTATTGTGGGGGGATGGTTTTTCTGATCGTAAATGTATAAAATTATATAGACAGTTCTCTAAATGACAGGCATAGGCTTAATATGTATCACATGTGGTACCTGAAAAACACACATCAACATCATGTCTTTGTATACATACATACCTATGTTTTTTGAAGTATTAATTGAACTTGGACATACTATTTCAAATTAAATGTTTTTTTTTTATTATTTCACAAACAGTGCAGATCAGTTGAGTTGTTTCTGTCTAAAATATCCACTTCAAAATATTTAGACCTAGCCTATAAATTATGCAAGGTATTTCCTTTTATAACTTGGCTACATCACAACATCTTCATCTGGGAACGGTGTAAATTTATTCTAAATCCAGTTTGGTTATCTGAATGTAAAATTTGTCATTCTGCCCATAACGGATTTCAAATCCTTAGATATAGTAATCCAGCATAGTATTTTTCATCAACATTTGACCCTCTTGAAACAACTCCCTTCGTTACAGTGAAAGTGCCCATGTGTACATTATGATCTATGCTATGCATGCATGTGCAATGCGACTAACAAGGCTTCGCTTTCAGACGCCTAGGTTTGAGCAGGTGCCTGTCGGCAGGTTGCCGGTCGGTGAGACCGACACCCAGACACAACGACTGACACAGCCTCCGCCTCAGCCAAGTCAGAACAGCCTGCCTCGGTCAGACCGTGTTGTCGCCTACAGCATGTCAGAGACATCTGACGACAGCGAACTGGTGCAGCTGCGCATTGAAGAGAAAGGCGACGAGATAACCAACTCAAAGAGAGACGAGGACAGGCCGAGTGTTCGCCCGGTGCTCAACGGTGCCACGGTGCAAGTTCTGCCAGCAGAGGTCACTACTAGAGACGGTTCACTAACCAGAGACATCGGGATGACGCTCATCGAAGCGCTAGACGATGGTGTTTACGACGCCGTAGCAGCGACGTTTGTCGATCAAGTGACCGGGCAACGAATGCGACTGTCGGAGGCCATCAAGAAAGGACTTGTGAACACAGACAACACCAGGGTGGTTGTGTCAACCCTCGGGACGTCGGTGTCGTTGACAGAAGCGATGGAAATGGGAGTGGTAGACGCCCGGCTCGGCCAGGTGTACGACCCACACACAGGCAGGAAGGTGATGATTGATGCTGCCATTGAGAAGGGCATTATATCAGAGGCGGAAACAGTGTCATCGCTGGAGGAGTTGTACAAGCAGGGCAAGTACGACCCCGCCTCAGGGCTGGTCACCGACCCATGCACGGGAACAAAAGTGGAATTGATGACTGCAATAGAACAAGGGCTGGTTGACAGGACGTCGGTCAAAATCCACGAGCCTATCTCAGGAGAGAGCCTTACAATAACCGAGGCGTTTCAACGAGGCATCATGGATCCCGACACTGGCAATGTCATCGACAGTCGAAGTGGAACATCAGTCAGCTTCCAAGCAGCCGTTCAGAAGTGTCTTGTTGTTGGGGAGCAGCCACCGCGAGCACACGTGTCAATCGAGGGTGTCAAGTTCGATGCACAGACATCGGATGTGATTGACCCTAAATCTGGGGAACCAGTCGGGTTCACGCAGGCATTGAGAGAGAAGATTGTTGACCCGGAAAAGTTTTGTGTGTTGAACACCGCAACGAGCGAGAACCTGCCGGTCTTGCAGGCCCTTAAACAACATCTCCTTGACCCGGTGACAGGCGAGTTTGTGGACAGAACTTCTGGGCAGCGCATCTCCTTCAAGGATGCACTGCAGCTGGGCCTTGTCACAAAACGATCGGAGAAAGCAGCGTTGACTCAGGCGATCGAAGCCGGGCTGATGACGGCAGGCACTCGCATACTGGACCCAACCACCAAGGAGTATGTGACGGTTCTCGACGCCATCAAGTCTGGGGTGTTCAATCCTGAGACTGGGGTGATACGTGATAACAGACGTGATGTCCCGTTGGAAGAGGCTGTGGAGGAGCAGAAGATTGTCACGTGTCCCGGACGCGTGTCTCTCTGCGATGCCCTGCAGTCAGGCATCTACGACGAAGACTCGGGTATGTTCATTGGGCAGGGCACTAACAAGCGGCTCACTCTCGAAGAGTGCATTACACAGTCAGTCATCAATGCCAACCTACCCGAGTTGGTTGACACAGCGACTGGCAGGACAATGACAGTCCGCGAAGCCATTGATAAGGGAATTGTGGATCCCGAGCGCAGTGAAGTGATCGACACCAAAACAGGCGCTTCATTGTCTTTCCTTGAAGCAGTTGCACAGAATATTGTCATCGAGGAAGGGCCACAGCAGCAGCAGCAGGGACAGTCCAGCAGCGTCAAGACGATATCTCTGGTGGAAGCCATCAAGAAAGGAATCTACAAGCCACGCAGCAACACAGTGATTCACCCAGTCACCGGTCAGACGATGACTATTGCACGAGCTCTCGACAGTGGCCTCATCAACTTGGACACGGCCGTGGTGCAGGATTCAACATCCGGCCAACAGGTGCCGCTGCAGGTCCTCATCGAGATGAACCTTGTTGACCTTCACCAGGGCACTCTGCGGGACTCCGATGGTGCAGATGTGCCCTTAGAGGACGCCGTACGCACTGGGCTCGTACTCGACGGCCGGCCAAGTGGCGGCCCATACTCGCTGATACATCTACTCGACAAAGGCTTGTACAACTCTCGCACTGGTGAGTTCCTTGATCCGTGCACCGACGAAGTGATCACGATGGAGGAGACTCTGTGTCGAGGCATCCTCAACCCAACGTCCGTTGTCATCAACGACCCGGGAAGCAGCGAGGTCCTCAGTCTAGCCGAGTCAATTAAGCATCGCCTCATTGATGTCAAGACAAGCATGGTACGAGACACAAGCTGTCGAGAGAACGTTCCTCTCACCGAGGCGCTCTACAGGGGCATTATCATCCCCAGACCAATGCCGATTGCTACTGCAGTCGAGATCGGGCTCTTTAATGAGTCGACAGCGAAGTTCTTAGATCCGACGTGCCGCCAGTTCTTCGTGCTGGAGGAGGCAATTGAGCACGGTCTCATCGACGGCGCCTCGAGCCTTGTCGATCCTGCCACAGGGAAAGAAATTGCACTGGCGCTCGCTACAGCATGTGGAGTTCTGGATGCGAAGCATGGAAATGTGATCAACGTGCACACAGGGGACATAGTGTCGCTGAAGGAAGCCTTCGCATTGTCCCGACTACTACCAAAGAAAGACGGCATCACTCTGAATGAAGCTGTGCACCGGAACCTGTATAATCCCGCCAACAACAGAGTTATTGACCCACACACGAAGGAACAACACACACTGGAGGAAGCCATCCACGTTGGGATCATCGATAGTCAGTCTTGCATCCGCGATCCTGCTGCAGGTGACCGACTCACCCTGGCTGAGGCCATTGACCGGGGCGTGCTGGACATGAAGACTGGACAGGTGATGAACTCAGTCAGTCAGGAGTGGATGTCGTTGACTGGAGCCGTGTGTGAGCCTCCTATCTCGCTGGCAGAGGCGCTACGGAGACAGGTGTACAAACCTAATGAGAACACCGTGGTTGACACAAGCACCCATGATGTCCTTACCCTGCAGCAGGCGCTTGACCGCAAGGTCATTGACCCGCGGTCACTGCTGAAGAATCCGGCCACTGGGGAAGTGGTGACCATTGAGTCGGCCGTCAGCAGTGGGCTGTGTGATGTGTCTGCTGGAGATGTCTTCAACACAAACACGGGAGAGAAGACAGCGCTGAAGGATGTCTTGGTCTTGCCTGCCGATGGTCGGCCAAGTGTGCCTGTGGTGTCACTGGCAGTGGCTGTCAGGGAAGGACTGTACAACCCAAACACCAACACCATCCGTCATCCAGACACTGGGAAGGAACTCACTGTGGAAGAGGCGTTGAATCAAGGAATCTTGGATCCTAGCTCGAAGGTGAAGGATCCACATTCCGGGGTGATGACGACGCTACAAGAAGCCATGGAGAGCTGTATGATTGACCCAAACATTGGCATTCTCATTGACACAGTTCTCGGCAAGGAGATCCCCTTCAAGGAGGCGATGAACCAAGGCCTACTTGTTGACCAGACACTGCCCTCCAGGCCACTGACCGTGTCGGAGGCAGTACGACGTGGCTTGTTTGATGAGAGCACTGGCACATTCCTGAACCCCGCTACAAATCGACCGCTGAGTCTCACAGAGGCAGTCGGCTGCAACTTCATCATGACTGATGACTTTGGCATCGTTTTCAAAGGTTTGAGAAAGGTGATGGGCTTCGAGGAGGCTGTTGACAACAGAGTTTTGGACCCTGAGAGAGGCACAGTGCTGGAGGAGAACACCAGCGCTGATGTCCCTATATCCGTCGCTGTGGCCCGGGGCATCATAGTTGACACAGACCTGATGTTCCTACGACCCGAGGATATCATTGAGTATGGTCTGTATGACTCGCATTCCGGCCAACTGAAGGATCCGTCAACAGGAGACACAATCACCTTTGCTGAAGCCGTCGAAAGACGTGTCGTCGATCCAGATTTGTTCCAAGTGAAACACCCCTCAACCGGCCAGATGATGACGGTGGAAGAAGCCATCAACAACGGCATCATGGACGCAGACACAGGTTCGGTGATTGACCCGAGAACAGCGAAGATTCACAGACTGAATGAGTCGATCGCACGTGGGTATATTGTGAAGTCACGCCCGCAGTTGCGCATGGCTCTGGATGAAGCCATTGAGAAGAATCTGTACGATGCGGAGGAAGGCACATTGAAGGATCCCCAGTCTGGTGCTGAGATGACACTGTTGGAGGCCATCAAGACGGGGCTCATTGACCCGAGCAAGACAAACCTAAAGATGCCAGGGACAAGGGACATTGTCACGTTGGAGGAGGCCATCGCAAGTGGTCTCATTGATCCACTCAGTGGCACACTGACCAACCCACAGACGAAGGAGACAATATCACTAGCAGCCGCCCTACAGAAGGGGCACATCAGACGCAGCACAGAGGACATCAGTCAGGAGCCATCTGAGGGCGTGGGAATCACCCTTCAGGAGGCAGTGGAGCGCAAACTCTTCAACCCCGACACAGGGGTGTTGACTCACCCCAGTAGTGGTAGGAAGATGACCCTGGACGAAGGCATCAGTGCAGGTCTGGTGGATGCTGAACACACGCCGGTGTATCTGGACAACAACCAAGAGTCGTCGTTGTCAGAGGCCATCAGAGGAGGACTTGTTGACGCAGACAGTGGCAGAGTTGTCATTGACCAGAGGATAGACAGTTCACGACCTCTCACAGATATTCTCGTCCAGGAAACAAGAAAGAAGGAAGTGGGCGACAGGCCAAGTATAACACTCACAGAGGCCTTGGAGCGGAGACTACTAGGAGCTGATGAAGGAAGCATCCTGGATCCATCCACTGGCAAACAGATGATGTTTGTCGAGGCTATCCAGGCTGGTGTCATTGACACGAAGCACACCATTGTACATGTCCCTAACAGCGACGACATCCTGACACTGGAAGATGCACAGCAGCATGGCATTGTTGATGTGTTCACTGGCTCCGTCATTGACCCGAACTCAGGGAATGCCACGCCGTTGGCAGAGGCAGTAGCCACAGGGCTGATTGAGGAGATGCAGGGACTCTCCCTGCAGGAGGCCATCAGGGACGGATCCTACAGTCCAGACCTTGGCAGCGTGATGGACCCCATGACAGGAGAGACGATGACATTGTCAAAAGCTCTGTTCCACGGCGTCGTTGATCCGACTTCGTCTCTGATTAAGGAGCCTGAGAGTGGTCATATAATGACACTAGAGGATGCCATTGACTGTGGCAGCTTTGATGCCGAGTCTGGTGCTATCATCGACTCCCTGACTGGACTGAGTGTGCCTTGTGGACAGGCGGTGAAGGAGGGACTCGTGAAGGACGCCAGACAGCCACAACTACAACTACAGGAGGTGGTCAAGGCTGGACTGTACAATGCCGAGTCAGGCCGTGTGACAGACCCACGCAGTGGCACAGAAGTGACGCTGAAGGAAGCGATCCAGAGCGGTCTCGTTGATCCGGTTCGTAGTTTTGTCAACGATCCCATGTCCGGGGCTAGGTTGTCTCTGGAGAATGCCGTGGCGAGTGGTCTGGTGGATGCGGAGGCTGGGAAGATGAAGAGCAATACAGATGAGATGATACCACTACTGGACGTCGCTTCTGCTGGACAGGGTAGAGACACATCCCGGACACTGTCCATGAGCATGTTTGAGGCACTAGAGAGGGACATCTTTGACGAGGACACAGGTAAAGTGGTTGACCCGTCGACCGGCCAACGTGTCACAATAATCGAGGCCGTAGAATCAGGGCTGATCGAGTCTGACTCCATCAAAGTGAAGCATCCTGAGAGTAGGCAACTGCTGTCGTTTGAGGAGGCGATTGACCTGGAGGTGATGGATCCTAGGACTGGGGATGTCCTCAGTCCCGACGGTGAAGCCCTGACCCTCAAGGAGGCTGTCCATGGTGGTCTTGCCCTGGTCCCGTCCAAACCTTCTGGCTTCAGCCTCATCGATGCTGTCCAGCAGGGTCTGTACAATCCAGACACCGGCAAGATCACAGACCCACGCTCTGGCCGGGAGATGAGTCTACAGCGGTCCATTGAGAAGGGTCTGATCGACCCAAGTACAGACCGCATTCAGAACGCGTCAGGGGGAGATGAACTGACCATTGGAGAGGCACAGGAGAGCCGACTGATTGACCTGAAGACAGGCAAAGTGACCGACACGGAAAGTGGGAAATCCCTGAGTTTGGGTGAAGCTATCATGAAGGATTTGCTGGTCTCTGCCAAGGAGCAAACCATCAGTCTGGCAGAAGCAGTGGAGAAGGGATTCTTTGACGAGGGTTCAGGGAAAATAGTCTGTGACAATATTAACGACGGCAAGCCGATGACAATCAGAGAAGCGCTGGAAACTGGGGTGATTGACCCAAACAAGACGGTCATCAGAGACCCAGGAAGTGGTCAAATGATTCCACTGGACAGTGCCATCGATATGGGTCTAGTAAATGAATCAACTGGCAGATTTGTTGATCGGTCAAGTGGAAGAGAGCGGACCATCACTGAGGCTATATCAGCAGGACTTGTGTTTGACGCCAACGAACCAGCAATGTTGTCTTTGACACACGCCAAACAGCTAGGGCTAATAGACCCTCGAACGGGGCTAGTTGTCGATCCCATGACAGGCGAGCCGATGTCAGTGAAAGAAGCCATCCAGGAGGGTGTGATTGACCCGACCAGAAGTGTCATCATCCTCCCGTCATCTGGCAACAGAGTCTCCATAGAGGACGCACTGGCTGAGGGTCTTCTTGACCCCGTCACCGGCGCCGTACGATGCCAGGTCGGCAAGGACACCCGTCTCATTGACGCAATCGCGACAGGTGTGATTGTCAGCAGTGACCAACCCCAGGAGGTAGTGAGTGTGTCACCAGGAGTCACCTTCCGGGACACTGTGGTGATGAGAGGACAGACAGTGCCAACCATCAGCATCACTCGCACCGATAGCACAGACGCCTGTACGCCTGTCTCCGCAAAGGTACGTCACTATCTCTCTCTTTACTCTCCTGTAGCATGATATAACTCCACCAGTTGCTCTCCATAGCACCATATAGATAAACCCTTCTCCACAGCATGATCAAACATGACCCAGTGTGTCCAACCCTCGGTATTTGGACATCTAACCACATTCCAGCGTTGGTTGAAGCATGCGAAGAAACTGCATGGTAGCAGAGAAAATTATTTTTGAGTGCCAGGTCGGATTAAGCATTTGAAGAAGTAAATTTGAATATAATATGGACTACAAAGCCATTGTGTTATTCTCGGTTTTAGTGTAGCATTAAATTACAATTTCATTATATGAGATGCACCCTTGAAACTTTAGGTGTAACATTTGTGTGGTCATCAACAGTTTCTTCCATGTTAGTGTACGGGCCAATGCCAATCCAGTGGAACTTCTGAAAAAGTTCCTGATCTTGTTAGTGTGTTCATATGTTACTCTTGGTCTGTTCCTGGCACGATTGTTGATTACTCCAGGGATACGGGAGTGTGGGAGTGAAGGAGGAACATTCCCTGTTGGAGGCGGTAGAGAGCACTGGTCTGTTAGAAGCAGTGGAGCACGACTTGTCGTTTGAGTCGACTGGGGCCGTCGTCGCTGAGGAGGGCAATGTCCCTCAGCAACTTGACACTGTGCGAGATGCCGACTTTGTCAAGTTGACTGCCTCTGATGGCGCGGTGAAACCATCTGAAGACAGTTTTGTTCAGCAGCAGGATGCATGGCAGAAGAGACGCAGGGTGACAGTGAAATATGGTGACGCCATGTCACCAATCTTGCCAGGTTCTTCTGACACAAATCGTTGCTTGCGTCTGGGTGCAGGTGCCTGGGGAGAGGCTGATGGTGTCCAGGGAGAGAGTAGGAAGCGAGGGAAGAGAAAGGTTGAGCTGGAAGGTGATAGTAGTGATATAGAGCTACATATCAGTGAAAGTCCCAGTCGGATTGGGTTCAGCTCTGGTAGAGAAACAATTGTGACTGGAGGACGAGAAGCAGATGGTTTCAACAGTGAGGCAGTACCTAGTTACCTTCCTCATAGACTCACTGCAGCAGCCCACTTAGATTCTTCCCTTGATGCTCATTTTGGAAATGTCGCCGTGGCTTTGAGCATGTCCTCTGACGAAGATATTCCAGGCAGCTGTAGGCGAGGTGATGGAACCGAAACAGTCACGCAGGTAACCAACCACACAGGGTTCTTAGACGTCTAACTATAGCTGTCGGTGATTGGCATTAACCCCTCCAAGGCGTTGACCTCTCCGTGGCTTGACCACTGGTATGGTTGCTTCTACTAAGATGACCTTTCTGACCAACCAACGTGAGAGACATCATCTCTTCTATATGGGCCTGTTTCTTACAGCTGACACCCAACACTGTGGTAAGTCAGTCTGGTTGACAGTTTCTCTGTCATTCGACTGTCTGGACACGGGTCAGACTTGGTCACTATGGGCTGTTCTGTTAACTCCAATTAACTTAGGTCTCCAGTCGGGTGTGGTTTTTCTGTGGAGGTTCTGCATGTTGATTCGCGTGAAGGTTTGACGGTTAAGCAGCTGTGTAAAATGCTGTATTACGAGCAGCTGGTTGGCTTGTTGGTTCTGGGAACTCGCCTTGTCTCTAGTCATTCTGTCACATTGTTAATCAGTCTCACGATTAGTTCTGATTGGGTTAAATACCTTCATCCTAACTTCTATCATTTTGCTAGCAAGAGTCACAAAGTTCTGTATAATCATTTATCATCTTTTCATGAAGCATGATTACTCAATTGTAATTTGTTATTATGTGATTATAAATGTATACTTACTTGAATTTGATTAAAGCTGTTATGTAATATCAAATCAGTAAATAATTGCAGTGTAAACTAAATATTTAATGAATTACACGTTACTGTTTGAACTAGTTCTGAATATTTAATAAATATTTTACTGTTTAGAATAAAGTTCTTGTATGCTGCATTCTTGTACTGTTTACTTGCTGGGTGACTGCGGTTACATTTACATTGCTTAAAATTTGCTTCCTTTATTAGTTCCTTTGTTATTATTTCAGTAATGCTTTTTATCTTTGCCGTTGCCTGCATGGTTGCTTTCCGTACATTTGTTTTAGGTTGTCTCTCATGTCTGTCTGCATTACATATTTGAAAGACTGCTATCACAGCTGCACTAATAAATATATGTGCTTTCTAAAGCTTTCGTTGTTATTTTAGTTCTGGTTACTAATGCTTCACTTCACTGTTCTTTGTTTGTGTTGTGTTCGGTTTGTTTGTGATGTCTCTGTTGTGTTGAGACTGGTTGAGTGTAGATGAGTTCTGCTTTGTAGCAACGTTATGGTTGCTAACACTTCTGGCATTGTTTCATTGATTTTCTAGTCTTCTTTTCCATTATAACAGTGTGATGGTGAATTTTCTCTGAGGAAATTGGCCATCAGTGAATCGTGAAACATGTAATTTGCCTTGGTAGATGGTCATTGGTTTCTAGACAGCACCTAGAGAGAGAGCCAGAATATGTGCTTCTAGAATACTGGATTCAATGCATGCCAAACCTTTTATTTGTGGTGTTTCATTTTTGTTTATAGTTAAATGTGTTACGCTGTTGCTGGCAGCTGATGAAACTCCTTTTTGTGGCATAGAAGATCTTTATTGTTTTTTTTTTTTAATTACTGATAATTGGTTATTTGAGACGTGATTGAAACTAATCGTATGTGTATGTTATTGTTGTTTCAGCTGCAAGAATCTGCTAACTCACAATGCAATGTCTAACAGCATGATAAGATAATGACGGCATCTTGGTGCATGGCTGATTACTTCCTTCGGTCGACGCCACTTAATGTCTCGCACTTAATCCTTGAATGTTCTGTGTCATGTGTGTCATATGTGCTGTCATATTGTGTGGTAGGGTAGGGCGGGGTCAAATGTGCCGGCGGGCCTTCTCCCATGTAAATATTTTCCAGTGTCATACGTTTTGGTTTACGTCAAAACAGTTGGCGTGATTTCCTGAAATCTGCTACAACAACTGTTTTGATCATTTCATTGTATGTGACATTTAGAAGAATTGTAATGATCTTGTGTTTGCCAAAATATATTTCATATTGATGCTTGGAAAATGTTTTATTGAGAGAATAGTGCCAACTCTTTGTGTCTAATGCTTGTAAATCCAAGGCTCTGTTTTTGTGATTTTGCTTTTTACCTGTGTTCCATTTCATGAACTACTGTATTTGCTAGCCAAATTGAAAAATAATTCTTTTAGTTTCACATCAAGTAATGATGATACTCGTGGTTATTTTAAAGTGAAAATATGATAATATCATTGGAAAAAACAATGGAACACAGGTAAAGTATGCGTGAAATGGTAATTAGAGTCAAATCAGTAATTTCACTAGAGATGGTCTTTGTACTCAGATGTCTCTGTTTTTGTATCAGAAAAATTATAATCTACCAGTCTGTATTGTTATGTCTTGTTAAGTAGCTAAGATTTCATATATTTTCAATGGTGGAATTTTTTAAGTTGAGACATTTGATTGTTGAGACCATGTCACTCTGCATTGCGACCACATCTGGTTAACTACACTGCGCCGTAACCCAGTTATCATAGCCAAATCTTTGACAAATAGTAGTGTGAGTAGTTAGTTGACATTTGCGAATATTCAGTTTGCTTTGATACTTGTGATGACATGGGCACACATCTGACTGTTGGTTAGGATAAATGAAGTGTACGCTGACGTCCTGTGTCTGACTGTAGGTTAGGATAGATGAAGTGTACGCTGACGTCCTGTGTCTGACTTTAGGTTAGGATAGATGAAGTGTACGCTGACGTCCTGTGTCTGACTTTAGGTTAGGATAGATGAAGTGTACGCTGACGTCCTGTGTCTGACTGTAGGTTAGGATAAATGAAGTGTACGCTGACGTCCTGTGTCTGACTGTAGGTTAGGATAGATAAAGTGTACGCTGACGTCCTGTGTCTGACTGTAGGTTAGGATAGATGAAGTGTACGCTGACGTCCTGTGTCTGACTTTAGGTTAGGATAGATGAAGTGTACGCTGACGTCCTGTGTCTGACTTTAGGTTAGGATAGATGAAGTGTACGCTGACGTCCTGTGTCTGACTGCAGGTTAGGATAGATGAAGTGTACGCTGACGTCCTGTGTCTGACTGCAGGTTAGGATAGATGAAGTGTACGCTGACGTCCTGTGTCTGACTGTAGGTTAGGATAGATGAAGTGTACGCTGACGTCCTGTGTCTGACTGTAGGTTAGGATAGATGAAGTGTACGCTGACGTCCTGTGTCTGACTGTAGGTTAGGATAGATGAAGTGTACGCTGACGTCCTGTGTCTGACTGTAGGTTAGGATAGATGAAGTGTACGCTGACGTCCTCTGTCTGACTGTAGGTTAGGATAGATGAAGTGTACGCTGACGTCCTGTGTCTGACTGTAGGTTAGGATAGATGAAGTGTACGCTGACGTCCTGTGTCTGACTGTAGGTTAGGATAGATGAAGTGTACGCTGACGTCCTGTGTCTGACTGTAGGTTAGGATAGATGAAGTGTACGCTGACGTCCTGTGTCTGACTGTAGGTTAGGATAGATGAAGTGTATGCTGACGTCCTGTGTCTGACTGTAGGTTAGGATAGATGAAGTGTATGCTGACATCCTGTGTCTGACTGTAGGTTAGGATAGATGAAATGTATGCTGACGTCCTGTGTCTGACTGTAGGTTAGGATAGATGAAGTGTACGCTGACATCCTGTGTCTGACTGTAGGTTAGGATAGATGAAGTGTACGCTGACGTCCTGTGTCTGACTGTAGGTTAGGATAGATGAAGTGTACGCTGACGTCCTGTGTCTGACTGTAGGTTAGGATAGATGAAGTGTATGCTGACGTCCTGTGTCTGACTGTAGGTTAGGATAGATGAAGTGTATGCTGACGTCCTGTGTCTGACTGTAGGTTAGGATAGATGAAGTGTATGCTGACGTCCTGTGTCTGACTGTAGGTTAGGATAGATGAAGTGTATGCTGACGTCCTTTGTCTGACTGTAGGTTAGGATAGTTGAAGTGTACGCTGACGTCCTTTGTCTGACTGTAGGTTAGGATAGTTGAAGTGTACGCTGACGTCCTGTGTCTGACTGTAGGTTAGGATAGATGAAGTGTACGCTGACGTCCTGTGTCTGACTGTAGGTTAGGATAGATGAAGTGTACGCTGACGTCCTGTGTCTGACTGTAGGTTAGGATAGATGAAGTGTATGCTGACGTCCTGTGTCTGACTGTAGGTTAGGATAGATGAAGTGTATGCTGACGTCCTGTGTCTGACTGTAGGTTAGGATAGATGAAGTGTATGCTGACGTCCTGTGTCTGACTGTAGGTTAGGATAGATGAAGTGTATGCTGACGTCCTGTGTCTGACTGTAGGTTAGGATAGATGAAGTGTATGCTGACGTCCTGTGTCTGACTGTAGGTTAGGATAGATGAAGTGTATGCTGACATCCTGGAAGAGCTGCAGACCCAGCGTCAATGGGTTCGGGATGTGGAGAAGGTACTGAAGGCAGCGTCCTCCATGCGGGAGGAAGAGACAGGACTCAAGGCACAGATAGATGACCAGAAGGTGGGTGCATGTCTGTCACTAGCTGTGACAGTGTCACTGGGGGTGTGACAGTGTCACAATGTGTATATGTGTAATTGAGTGTGTCAGTGTCATTGGAAGTGTTGGTGTCACTATGACAGTGTTACTGGCTGGATGTCACTGGGTGTTGGCGCCTTTGGGTGTGTCGGTGTAATTAGGTGTTTCAGTGTCACTAGCTGTGTCAGTGTCATAGGGTGTGTTAGTGTCACCTGGTGTCACTGAGTGTCTTGCTGAGCGTGTCAGTGAACATGTTATGCATGTTGTTTGGTGTGTTATGGATGCGCTTCTCTGGGTGTGTCATGTATGTTATAAGTGTTATGAGGTGCGTTGTCAAATGTATAGTTGCTTATGATAAGCAACTATACATTTGACAACGCAATATGTTGCTTGATGTGTTGTTTGTTGGGTGTGTTATAGAGTGTGTTGTCGAGTGTGTCTCTTGGGTGCATTGCAGGGATATCTTTCTGGTTGTGTCATTCTGGAGTGCATCAGCCTTTCATTATAATGCATTTGAAAGACATTTTGTAAAGCTACAACTTCGTAAAATCTCACTCCATGTCTCTATTAGCTTTAGAAATATCTCTTAGTAGTTTGTGAAAATATCCACTCTGTGCCCACTGGTGTTGTCAATTCAATTTATTTCAAAACACACAACATTAAAAAGCAAGCAATACAAATACAAATAATAAGTCACACGGTACAAATGAAATACAATTAAGAAATATGTTTTGAAAAGGAGTAGACATGAAGTGAAACACATATGTGTCTACCCCTGTGAACACTTTTCATAAAAATGATAAGTGGCAATTCTTAGTTTTTTATTATAATGATGCTGCTACACAACAAATAAATACGTGCACACAACAAATGTTAATTTGTCGTAATAATCATGGTATATTTGCCTATGAGAATATTAATGTATTGACGTTTAAATGTATATTTGGACATTATGCTAACAAGCAATTCGTTGAGAGAATTCCACAATGTCTGACGACAGGCCCTGCAGCGAGACATCGCCAGCCACCAGAAGGCCATCCTGTCCCCCGTGTGTCAAGCCCAGCAGCTCCTGGACCAGAGTGAGGCTGAACTCACCAGCGAACTCTGCATCGAGCTGGAGCACAGGGTCGCTGACCTGCGTGGCAGCTACGACATGGTCAGTGGTAACTCGTGGTATTTCTCATGTTTAAATTTCGTCTCACCCCTTCCATTTCAGTTTTTGTACATTAAGACTTGGGTCAGTGAAAAGGTGGAAGTTCGGTGGGAAGCAGAGTGAATAGGCTGACAAATTGTGAATTTTGATGGTGTCTTTAGAAATAAGTTCCTGTGTATATTACATGCTACGACAGTAATTGAGTAATTGTCTTATGAAATGTATTCCTTGCTATGACTTTCTTGAGAAATATGTTCTTGTGTATATGTATATATATATATATATATATAGAGATAAACATATATATACATATATATATACATATACATACATATACATACATACATATATATATATATATATATATATATACATATACATATACATATACATATACATATACATATACATATACATATACATATACATATACATATACATATACATATACATATACATATACATATACATATACATATATATATATATATATTCTTTGCTATGGCAGTAGTTCAGTGAACAGTGTCTTAAGAAATGAGTTCCTGTGTATTTTCTTAGCTATGGCAGTAGTGGAGGGGAGTGGACTGTAGCAGTGAGCGTGTGTTTGTAGGTGTCACGCGAGAGCGAGAGTCGGGTCAAGCGACTGACCGCTGGTCTGGAGGAGGCGCAGAAACTAGACGATGAGCTGCACAAGTTTGACCAGTGGCTGGTGGACTCAGAGACATCCCAACGCAACATGCAGAAGTCTGGCATCGAGGTGAAACACCTGCGAGAACAGGTGAAACAACACAAGGTGAGTGGGGGTGGGTGGGTGGGGGTGGGTGGGGGTGGGTGGGGGTGGGTGGGTGGGGGTGGGTGGGGGTGGGGGGTAAGGAGACTAGTCGATTCGTATTCTAAATTTTTAATATTCGAACATTTTGTCGCTATTTGATTCATTTCGAAAATGAAAAAAAATGGGTGGGGATAAGGATGGGACGACTATTCGATTCGTATTCGAAATTTTGAATATTCACACATTTTGTCACTACAGCTGTATTTGATTCAATTTGAAAATTTGCAGCTATATAAGCGAATATTGCTCGAATATTTTCCTTCATGTCCTCCACCTTAAAATTGGTCCCTGGCGATCGTTTACTTTCTGACTTAACTATGAAAAAACTACAATCCCCAAACTACTCCTCACATATCTTATATGTATATGATTGTATACACACATTAGGTTACAAAATAAAATCACCAACATTACTTAAACGAATAAACTTCACAAAACAAACTCTCGTAAAACTCGCCGGCAACGTGGTCCCAGCAAGACATCTCGACACCATTCAGTATTCTAATCGAATTTGGAGCCACTGAGTATTCGATTCGATATTCGATTCGTATTCAAAATTTTGATGATATTATATTCGATTTGAATGAAATTCCAGATTCGTGCCTTCTTAGTGGGGGGGGGGGGGCATCTATTTACAAGAATTTCCAACGATTAGCCACTTCAGAGGCTAGCGTGGTTGCATTATACCAGAAACTTTGGAAAATGTTCTGAATATTGCAGACAGCATTATGAACGACAAAGTAATCTACTTTTGACGTCCACTATAACCTGTTCGAGTGTGTTGTGGTGATTATGTTAAAATAAGGTGTGTTTTCTAACATTTGCTATGATGACTGACAGTTATGAACTACCAGATTGGTTCTATAAATTATATTTTTGGTATTTCAGAACCTAACAGAGAATGTCATAGCACACCAAGCTGACTTGCGCTTTGTGAATATGGCTGCACAGAAATTCCTAGAAGAATGCAAGGTAAGTTTCTTGAAGACTGTTAGACTATGTTTTGAATTGATACAAGGTAATCACACTTTGAATCTGTATAAAATATAAAGTGTCACTCATAGTAAAATAAAATAAATACATTTGGAGTTGCATACAGATTAGAATAAAAAATGAGATAATCAGCAGCGATAATAATTTCAATTAGTAGATAATTAGACTAATATAGTAATAGTTAGGTAACCTCATTACCATGATCTTGCCGTTGACAGAAACATAACAAAGAGCTGGAGAACTTCATCGTGAAGACACACCAAGGCAGGTCCTCCCTCCACCTGCCCATGGCCGACGCCAGCGAGTACGACATGACGAAGGACAAGGTGAAGGCCGCTAACGAGCGATACCACAACCTCAAGGGGAGCTGCGACGGTCTCATGGCCGATCTACGGCGCGCCCAGGATCGTCAGAAGGAGTTTGACGCCTCTATGCAGAAAATGCTCAACTGGCTTGGTTTAGCGGAAGAGCAGGTACACATGGTTCTGTCAAGATGATACGCTGTTTAGTAGTGTACATTTTAAGTATGAACAGAGATATATTCACATGAAATGTGTTTACAAATGTTTGTTTTTCAATACTTGGACTATGATTATTATAAGATAAACATGTATGGTTTTGCAAGAAATAAATTGCATGTGCTTCTTGTGTATTGTAGTTTCGTAACGATGGCATTTAGTCATGTGTATTACTAGTGTATTACTAGGTAAAACAACCGTAATGTTTATTTTATACCGTATGTGTAATACAGTAGTTACCTAGTTACCTTATGACCCTGATAAAGATTACAAATCATTTATTAAAATATTTCAGCAACATTTCTGTTGGATACATACAGCATTTTTCATTCCATACACTTCACTGTGGGTTTATATTTTTAGGTGTCGGACATGAAGAATCGTTCGGTTCCGTCGACTCCGGAGCAGGTCCAGGAACATCTGCAGCAGGCGAAGTCGTTCAGCAACGAGGTGGTGGCACAGGACAGACAACTGCAGGAAATACAGCGCAATGCGAGACTGCTCAAAGAGAAGCTGTGTGACCTGGGCGCAGACGACAAGGCCTTGCAAGGCATCGACGACCTCGTCGCAAAGTGTAGTGCACAGCTCGGATCAGTGAACTCGTTCGCGGCGTCCCGATGCAACTCGCTCCAGAAACTGTTGCTCGAATCACAAGACGTGCAGGAGGGAATCGACGGACTGTTAGTGTGGATCAAGGACACAGAGGGCGCTCTCAACAACATGCGGCCGGTGAGTCTGAACGAGGAGACGCTGAGCGACCAGAGGCGTGAACTGCACGCGCTCAGGCTCGACGTGAAGAGTCACCAGCCCGCCGTCGATTCTGTGAAGCGGTCGGGGTCAAAGGTCGTGAAGTCGAGCGACCCGGATATGGCGCACGAGATCGAGGATAAGCTGGAACAGTTGGACACACGGTTCAACGGCGTGTCGACGCGAGCCACCGAGAGGGACGGTGACATCTGTGACGTCTCGCAAAAGTTGGCGCAACTGCAGGACTGCATGAAGACCTTGGACAACTGGTTGATACCGACACTCAACATGCTCGAGTCGGACGACTTCTCACAGCTCGACACACCCATCTATCAGGAGAAGGTGAGTTCTCACTGCACGAAGCACACAGCATGGAGGTTTGACATCATCGTGGCTGTATATATAGTAACTTATTTTTGCTCGAGCTACATTTAATGTGTAGGTGTACTCATCTTTTACATGCACATTAAGTGCAATAACTCGTTTTTTGTACAGTGTACAGTAGTCCCCCTCATGAGCGGACGCCCTGATGAATGGACACCCCGCATGTCGGGACAGTTTGTCAATGTACGGATCGATTTGCCATGTTAATGTCCCCCTGATGAGTGGACACCCCGTGGACGCGGACAGCGGACAGTATATGTTGGTTATATGTCCCTCCTAAAGCGGACAGTAAGCGAAATCACGGCAAAAAGTAACGAAATATTTTGATAACAAGATGGCGGCGGACAGGTCGTCGTGACCCTTGCTGTGTGACAAAACAAAGGCTAAACTCAAACAAAGAAATTCTACCTAATTTACCCAATTGGGTGTGGATAATTAGTTTTATTTCTGGCTGTGTGTTGTCTACCTGTTTTCTGTGTGGTCTCACAATGGCAATGGCAGTCAACTAATTGCAATTGAGTTCGAGACTGAGAGCAAGTTCACAGACAGACACTGACAGCGCAGACAACAAACTGAACAATGACTTGAATCAGAGTTATTTAAATAACTTCTTACTTTCATGACTGAACACTGAAAACAGTTTAATAGATGTTTAGGTGCAATGCCTACCCCTTGCCTGTCAATGAAATTGTTTATAAGCTTTCTAGCAGCATCGCGAACAGCTCCAATACCCTATTATCGCTCAGCGCATACGTTCCAGTTGTTTTGTAGTACGAAGTGCAATCCTTTCACATCTATACAAATAATGGCCATCCATACATATAAACTACATGTGCATGTTTGTAAATGTATGTACTCTTGATAAGCATTACTATTTGAGTACATTAGACATGTAAATGAACAAAAAATGTTTTAACAGACGATCGATGGCATGCTTATTTAAATTCGTTTCCTGTCATGCTATGTCACCATGGCTCAGTCTGGCTCACAAATAATAAATGCAGTGTTAAGTTTTGCATGTAAAGTTAAAGTTTGTTGTGTAATAAAATAATAGCATGTAGATGCTGCTGCTTTTCATGCAAGGAATTATTTGCAACATCTGATACATATCAGAACAAATATGCAAATGTTATACCTAGAACACAAGTAAATTGATCCATGACAGTATTTTCTTTGTTACATGCATACGCATAAACAAGGCCCCTCCCCCACGGCCCCACCGCCCATTCCAGAATGTCTGTCCCCCTGATGAGGGGACACCCCCAATTTTGGGACACGTTTGCTTGGAACCAGTAGTGTCCGCTGAAGAGGGGGACTACTGTATATACATTCACTCATTCAGTGGAACTGAATTTTCACAATTATTTCTGTGTAAACATCTCCATAGATAATTAATCTCCACTTCTGTGCTGTAACCAATATCAGCGGTAACCATCAGAATATTTCACTGTTGATTTTGCAGATGAGAAACAATATTTGTTCATTACATTTTGAACATGTTTTATTCATGTTTTCATACTAGTCCAAAGTGACCACGTAACAGAAACGTTTTTGCATGACGGACATTTTATTTTACACCTATCGTCCCCCAGGTGGCGAAGGTGACGTCTGAGTTGGCGATTCATGAGCGTGAGATGGAGCAGATTCGGAGGCTGGGAAAGGAGCTGGTCGAGGATCCACGCACCGGCGACGTGCGCTCGCTGAAGGACACACTGAGCGCGTGCGAGAACAACTGGGGTGACCTGCGCGACCTCCTGCAGCAGAGCGAGCGGGAGATGACCTTGAGGGTGTCAAGGTCGTCGAAGTATGACGAGGTGAAGGGTGAAGTGTTTGCCTGGCTCGGAGAGAAGGAGGAGCGTGTTGACAGTCTTGAGCCAGTCGCCATCGCACTCGACATCATCGCCCAGCAGACGCAGGAACTACAGGTGACGACAGCTGCGTGACGGTTTTATTAGATTTTATAGAGAATCAATCAATTAAAAATAACATGTTTAAGTTGTACTATAATTAACTTACTTTGGAGCTTAATGTCGAAGATGAGTACAACGTTTCGATCCGTCAGCTACGGACCTTGTTCACGTACTGGTGTCACGTGTGTTGCCTCAGATTTCGGCTTTAAGCTCCAAAGTAAGTTAATTATACTACAATAAACCAGTCTTGGAGCCATGTACAATATATTCACTAACATGGTTAAAGTTAAGATAATAATACGGGCATCTTGATTCTAATTATTGAATTAGATAAAAGTTGTACAGGTGACTGATTCCACTGTGTATATATTATTTCAGTCTGAATTTGTGTTAGTTGCCTTTGCTCTGTAGCAATCTGTTAATTTATGTTTGCCGAGTTAGCGCGTTACAACAGTTTACATAATCAGGATTGATGAAGTGGTTGGTATGAATAACATGTTTTGTGTGATGATAAGTGTATGATAAGAGCAAAAGTATAAAAACAGGTTTTGTTGTGATGTTATGATAAGATAGTTCTGCATTATGTCACGTGTCAGTGTAAAATCACATAGTATTGGTTAGCACGTGGGGAGCAGTGGTCGCACGGTAGAGCTCCGGACTGTCAGTCGAGGGGACGGTGGTTCAATCCCACCTACCACTGTTTCGAAACTTAGGCAGTTTCGTTCACCCCACATTTGTCTTTCGGCAGAGACACTAAATACCAGTGGTCCCTTCTATCTGGTGTATATGCCAAAGGGATGTAAAAGACTAATTCTAGAGAAGAACTGCTGCGTTAGCCCAAGTTTGGGCTGTTTGCTAAGAGACCATGCATGCTAAGTCACTGACTGCTACAGTGTGGAAATCTTTCAGATTGAGCAACCATTCTGTGTTTGTGTCTGCAGCCGCTGGTAGTGGAATACGAGAAGTTTGCACCTAAGATGGATGAAGTGAATGAGCTGGGAGCTGCCTTCCAGGCTCAGACAGCAAGTCCAGTCAAACGCAGTAAGGCATTTCAATTTTGTTTAAACTTTGTCTCTCCAACATCATCAACTTTGAAAGTTCAAATTGATGAAAATGGAAGTAGAAGTGTTGCTTATTAATCACTGTCCCCAATGATGAAATTTAACGTTTGCATAATATTAAAGGACAAAAAATGGCAAAAGTTTCTTGTCATACACCTAATAGAGTTTATACAAAGTAACAATTTCCACATATACTCAATTTTTTAATGTGAGCGGTTTACTCAGAATGTGACATTAAAGTCTAAAATTCTACTGAAATCCACTATGGCCTAGACGCCGCCATCGGTGACGGGTTAACTTGGCTTGGCCAATAAGGGCGCGGCATTCCAGCTTCCTGTGACGTCGTTAAGGGTCAACAACTTCAAGTCTTCGTTCAGCTGGCGTGACATGTAGCAGCTGCTTAGACGTGTATCTAAATCTGTGGTCAAATCTATGGTATAAACTTTTATGCAATTATGCCTTACTGTTCGGCATACGGTTGCAGTACTAGTTCCGTGAGAAATTTTGATCTATCTTTTTTTTCTTTCCCGTTGAAACAACCGGTGGTATTGAACATTGGATTCATAATTGCAGGTACTTTTGCAGTTTAGGCCCGCATCTCGAAAAAACCATCAAAATGATCACCTACGATGACCAAACTTCGCAGGGCGTATCTACTACACCTGTGCTATGCGTATGCACTTGTCACGTGATCCAAAAAAAATTATTAATGCCTGAAATCGATCAAAATGTGTAAGTAAATAACGCCTCGCCAAGTCGCTATTGCAACAGTAAACTTCGTCAGGTGGCGCCACCATCTTGCGTTAAACCGTGGGGTCAGATCGTATTGACTTACATATTTTGATCGATTTCAGGCATTAATTATAATTTTTTTGATCACGTAGCAAGTGCATACGCGTAGTTCAGGTGTAGTAGATACGCCCTGCGAAGTTTGGTCATCGTAGGTGATCATTTTGATGTGTTTTTTCGAGGTGCGGGCCTAAACTGCACACGCACAGCGCCTCTAGACGGATTTATAAATAACTAATATGCAGGGAATCTGTCGAGAGCGCTGAAGCTTCGTGACGTAATTCTTCGTCTAACATGGAGTAGCTGATAGTATTCTGATGGCTGGGTGTTCAAAAATATTTTCTGGTAAACCGCTGGCGTTAAAAAATTGTGGATATTGAGTATATGTGGAAATTGTTACTATATATTAACTCTATTAGGTGTATGCCACGAAACCGGTGCATTTTGTTGTCCTTTAATGAGAAACATAAATATGTAGTATATTGTAAGTAATAAGGTTTCCACAGTAAATGTGAACCCGTTAGTACTTTAATTCAGACTTCAAAAATAATGCCTATCATGTAATAAGTTAATTAACTAATTTGAACTAATTGAGAAAGCACATCATAATAGGATAGGATAGATTTATTTAATATAGAATATAAAACATTGTACAGATATACATAATATATAAATGCAAAGTATATGAAAACAAGGATGGATGACAGTATGAATGACAGGTTATGTGTCACAAAGTGCTCTCACCTGACAGTTAGCAGGACATATTTTTCATCTGTCTTGATATGTCCAATTTTAACTGTATTTCTGCATCGTTCACACATTAGTAAACCTCAAATGTTTCTTCGTTGTCCATCCAGAGATTCGCCGCTTGTCGTCGAGGAGCTCAGCATCACGTCAGATGCTGTCACCATCACCGACACGAAGTGACACAAATGGCAAGCGCGACTTGGCAGACAATCTCCTCGCCATTGAAGGTAAGTTACAGTAGAAGACTGCTACTATAGCACATGTACTCAGTTAGGCTATATATATATATATATATATATATATATATATATAGTTACACAATAGTACAGCTAGGGCCAAAGACAGTTGTTTACAGTAGAATATATATATATATATAGTGCTGCCCTGTCTGTCCCTGATACTGGGTCGAAGGAATGTAGCAGTGTTCATATACGTAACAAAAATCGAGCAACATGTCTGTGTGCTTGAGTCAACATTTTGTTCACAGATGGCATGCACCTCAAGCGTCAACCGTTCAGGGATATAGTGAGGGATTCAGTGACCCCTCGGAAGATGTGTAACACATTAAAAAGTTCCCAATTGGTTAATGGTTTTATGATGATTTTACAGTTCACATGAGACAGCCCATGGAATCAATAACTTCATAACATTATGCATATTTCCTACGATTGTTTCGAGCAGCACCATCAGTTCAGGACAGTGTACATAATGTGCAGTAAAACAAAACGCTGTTACAAATTGACATCATTACAGAAATATACACGAATCGTCAAGGAAACCACCATCTGTGTGTACGTAGCTTGGTCCACAGGGTGCTGGTAAATGTAGTCATCACCAACTTTTGAGTGTCCCTGTGGTCGTAGGGATGTCGCCGATGCAGCTGGAGTTGGTGGAGATGAATCACCGGTATGACCAGCTAGGGGAGCGACTCGCCGACAGACAGCAGGAGTTGAAGGCCACGCAAGGCGAGGTCAAGGTCATCGCCGACGACCTTCAGCAGACCCTCGCCTGGCTGAAGCAGCAGGAGAGGGCCATCCCCTCGCTGACCGCCACCATGCCCCAGACGCAGGACGAGGCGGCCGCCAAGGTGAAGGAACGACAGGTGAGAGGGATGCTTCTAGTTGTGTCCGGCACTCGGCATTGGTCTGTTAAAGGGATACTCCAGTCAGTGAGAGGTTCACAGTATTAACTTACATATGTATAATATATAAGTTGTACCTAGTAATTGTGCAGAATGATCATTAACCCATTTTATCCGGAATACGATTCTAGTTGTAGTTACCCTTTTTATCCGGAATACGATTCTAGTCGTAGTTTGCACTTGGCACGGCTTCCCCGCACTCTGACGTTTTGGAATCCCATTGGCTGGTTAACACCGAATGACGTCAGTATATCGGGATCACTAGGGAACCCATATTTTCAACCAATCAGTGCCGTTCTTTGGGTATTTGCAGTACAAAGTGAGCACCCCCAACCCAAAGTGAAATCAAAGATGGCGTCGAGTCGCAAAGATCGTTAAATGTTGACGTATTTCGAAGGATAACTCCATTAATTTACTTCATACTGTTAATGACAAGAAGGCAGACAAGTGGATAGACGATATAAGACGGACGGTTATGGTATTTGATGCGATATTTGTCCGTGAAGACATACTTTGAAGCCATCGAAATGGGGTCGACCGACAACGGCATCCATTTTCGCCCACCACGCACCACGCCGTTTCTTGGCACCAAAGTTAAGATTATTTCCAACGACGGTAACATCAATAAAGTGACGTTGAAATGTTGACCAACGTTGTTACTTTAGAGTACTTCTTTATTAGTTATAAGAAATAAGCCACAAAATTATACATCGTTGACAGAAAATATTTCAAAAATTTGCATAATTCCGCTCAGCGGCGCCTCACGTTGGCGATTCAATCGACTGACATGGGGGTATTACAAACAATTTTACATAATGAGATTATTATCCAAGATATGTGGACAAGTTGTATACCTTTGTTTTCAGTAGAGAGTAATGCATAAAATAAACTCAACTTGCTCGTTGACATGTTGCATCCTTCTTGGCGAAAATGTCAGGTGAAAAGTAATGTGACAACCCTCAACATAGGTTTGAATTTATTGGGCATGTTTTGTCATATGCCACATAAAATATATATGATAAAACTATGAGTTTGTCAATGCGACTTGATAGTTTATTTTATCTACTTTCTAAAGGTATATCACATTTAAAAATTGATTGAGAAATAATAAAGTTATGTCCATTTTAAATGAAGGCCTGTAATTTTTTTATGCTGACAGGTTTATTTTAGGAAATGATCAGGAACTGGCTGCAACTCGTCTGCACTAGCTTCAGGATAAAATGGGTTAATAAACTATTAGTTATTGTTTAATTGTAGCAAAAATATGCTATCTTAGATTCAGGGCGCTGCCATCTTGAGATTAATGCGCCAGTGCGTAAGCCAAATCGTTTACGTCACTGGCGCATTATTGAAGTGGGCATGGATTGGCAGAATCATCGCTAAATATTGTGATAGTGACATAAGCAGTTTACGTCACTGGCGCATAAGTCTCAAGATGGCAGCGCCCTGAATCCAACATGGAATATTTCTGGTACAATTATACTATAATTAATTGTTTATTAACGATCTTTGTGCACAATTACTATGCACAACCAATATATTATACAGATGTAAGCAAATGGTGTGAATCTCTCACTGATTGGAGTATCCCTTTAACTGACTAGTCTTTATATACACATTGGTGCAGGTTGGATCTTTTACTAGGGGTTGTAAGCTAGGTATGGACCAGGCAGCACTTTGTGGCTTTTATGATGTGATGAAGTTTGTGTTACCGTTATCAGTATAGCTGCCCAGGTGGCAGGTGTAGCAACGATTACCTTGCCTCCCAACAGGGTCTCGCTTCATCGATCCCGAGCACCACGTTATAACATTGTACCAATCTTTGGACATCTTATACATTTTTATCCAGAGAAAGCTCTGACAAATCAGTTATTCATAGGTGTGTTGCCTCACCGTATTTCATAACTCGGCTAGTATTTCAAAGTATTACTAGGCTAGTATTTCAAAATAATTTATGTTAGAAATGCGGTCATAATTCCATACATAAAGTGGGTGATGACACATTGTTGCCTGGAGATGACACGTTGTTGCTGGGTGATGACACGTTGTTGCTGGGTGATGACATATTATTGCTAGGTGATGGCATGTTGTTGCTGGGTGATGACACGTTGTTGCTGGGTGATGACACGCTGTTGCTGGGTGATGACACGCTGTTGCTGGGTGATGACATGTTATTGCTAGGTGATGGCATGTTGTTGCTGGGTGATGAAACGTTGTTGCTGGGTGATACTACGTTGCTGGGTGATGACACACTGTTGCTGGGTGATGACACGTTGTTGCTGGGTGATGGCACGTTGTTGCTGGGTGATGACACGCTGTTGCTGGGTGATGACACGTTGTTGCTGGGTGATGACACGCTGTTGCTGGGTGATGACATGCTGTTGCTGGGTGATGACACGCTGTTGACACGCTGTTGCTGGGTGATGACACGCTGTTGCTGGGTGATGACACGCTGTTGCTGGGTGATGACACGCTGTTGCTGGGTGATGACACGCTGTTGCTGGGTGATGACACGCTGTTGCTGGGTGATGACACGCTGTTGCTGGGTGATGACACGCTGTTGCTGGGTGATGACACGCTGTTGCTGGGTGATGACACGTTGTTGCTGGGTGATGACACGTTATTGCTGGGTGATGACACGTTATTGCTAGGTGATGGCATGTTGTTGCTGGGTGATGACACGTTGCTGGGTGATGACACGTTGCTGTGTGATGACACGTTGTTGCTGTGTGAAGACACATTGCTGGGTGATGACACTCTGTTGCTGGGTGATGACACGCTGATGCTGGGTGATGACACATTGTTGCTGGGTGATGATACGTTGTTGCTGGGTGATGACACGTTGTTGCTGGGTGATGACACGTTGTTGCTGGGTGATGACACGTTGCTGGGTGATGACACGTTATTGCTTGGTGATGACATGTTGCTGGGTGATGACACATTGTTGCTGGGTGATGACACACTGATGCTGGGTGATGACACATTGTTGCTGGGTGATGACACGTTGTTGCTGGGTGATGACACATTGTTGCTGGGTGATGACACTGTTGCTGGGTGATGACACATTGTTGCTGGGGGATGACACATTGTTGCTGGGTGATGACACATTATTGCTGGGTAATGACACGTTGTTGCTGGGTGATGACACATTATTGCTGGGTGATTACACATTATTGCTGGGTGATGACACGCTGTTGCTGGGTGATGACACGTTGTTGCTGGGTGATGACACGTTGTTGCTGGGTGATGACACGTTGTTGCTGGGTGATGACACGTTGTTGCTGGGTGATGTAGAAGTTCCACGAGGACCTGCTGAGTGAGGAGGGGAGGATCACGGCGCTCAAGAAGAAGGTGCATCAGCTGCTGCTCAGTCGGGAGAACGTGCCCGGCATGAAGGACACGAAGAAACAACTCAAGAAGCTGGGTTCGTCTTCGCAAACTAACAACTACGGAAACTTAAAAACACCGCACCCAATTCCAGTCTTGACTCGCATTTCAAACTGTACACATGGTGAATGATGCATCAAAGTTGCATATGTTTCTTGTTGTATTCAAATCAGTTTGTCTAATGCCCCAGTCAGGTGACGTTATCGTACACATGTGGAAGTGTTAGTGCTCGTTGTCTCGGTTTTTTTTTTTTTTTTAATCTATGAATATGATAAAAATGATCAGATGTATCCTGTCAAATGAACTATCCAGAAAAATGTATAGTAGTGTTTAACATTGACTTGACAGATGTTCTAGTGTCCAATTCCTGGATATCTCTGACAAAGGAAATATGACAAACTACTGAAATATTCTGTTGATTGACACTTTTTATTGTGCATATAATATAGTGCAGATAATGTTTTAGTGCCAATGAGGCAGATATTTAACTTTTTCACGCCTGTTGATTGGGTCTGTTTAATTGATGATTGACACCTGTCTGGTGATTGGGTCTGTTTAATTGATGATTGGCACCTGTCACAGAGGAGCGCTGGACGAACCTGAAGCACCTGTCGGAGGAGCAGCGCCAGTTGCTGACGGAGCGACTCGAGGACCTGAAGGGCTTCAAGAGTCTACACGACCAGCTGGTGGGCTGGCTCGCTCAGAAGGAGAAGATGGTCTCAGTGCTCGGACCTGTCGCCACGGAGCCTGCCATGGTGAAACACCAGCTCCAGCAAGTGCAGGTAAGCACGATGATGTGTTGTATGTGAGGCACACCTGTGATTGTGTAACCAGTTGGCATACAAAGTTACATTGGGTGATATTTTGTGATCATGTATGCGATTGGAGAATTGGATTTGGAGAATTAGAATGTGGTACTAATAGGAAGAAACCTGGCTTACAAGGCACATTACAGACTCTTAAAAGTGAACAGTATTTACATGATTAAAATGATGTTGGTTTATTTTATGCATACTGTATACAAAAGAGTTTTCATGTGTTTCTTGTAGTTGTTACAAGCAGAGATGTCTTGTCTTTGCCCTCTCTCCAACTGTGAACCTCCTCCTCACTAATAGTTGTTACAAGCAAAGATGTCTTCTCTTTCCCTCTCTCCAACTGTGAACCTCCTCCTCACTAGTAGTTGTTACAAGCAAAGATGTCTTCTCTTTCCCTCTCTCCAACTGTGAACCTCCTCCTCAATAGTAGTTGTTACAAGCAAAGATGTCTTCTCTTTCCCTCTCTCCAACTGTGAACCTCCTCCTCACTAGTAGTTGTTACAAGCAAAGATGTCTTCTCTTTCCCTCTCTCCAACTGTGAACCTCCTCCTCACTAGTAGTTGTTACAAGCAAAGATGTCTTCTCTTTCCCTCTCTCCAACTGTGAACCTCCTCCTCACTAGTAGGTGTTACAAGCAAAGATGTCTTCTCTTTCCTTCTCTCCAACTGTGAACCTCCTCCTCACTAGTAGTTGTTACAAGCAAAGTTGTCTTCTCTTTCCCTCTCTCCAACTGTGAACCTCCTCCTCACTAGTAGTTGTTACAAGCAAAGATGTCTTCTCTTTCCCTCTCTCCAACTGTGAACCTCCTCCTCACTAGTAGGTGTTACAAGCAAAGATGTCTTCTCTTTCCCTCTCTCCAACTGTGAACCTCCTCCTCACTAGTAGGTGTTACAAGCAAAGATGTCTTCTCTTTCCTTCTCTCCAACTGTGAACCTCCTCCTCACTAGTAGGTGTTACAAGCAAAGATGTCTTCTCTCTGCCCTGTGACCAACTGTGAACCTTCTCAGTAGTTTCTTGCAGTTGCTACGAGAAGATAAGTGTCCCCTTGTCCTCTAACCATCTGTAAACATTCTCACACGTTTCTTGCAGCTGCTACAAGAGGAGATGACCAGCTTCCAGCCAGCCTACGAGAACTTCATCCAGTCGGGTCTGTCGGTGCTGGACAGGAGTGACCTCAACTCGCCGGACGCTGACCACGTGAACCGAGAGATTGAGAGCATCAACAAGGGCTGGGACAAGTTGCAGGAGCGACTCGGGGAGCGAGAGGCAACTCTACACGATGTCCTCGACCGCAGCACACGGTACTATGATGTCCTACAGAAGCTGTCTGAGTGGGCGCCTGACATCAGCGAGAGACTGGAAGCCATGCCCCAGGTCCGCATACAGCCAGAGACCATTGCAGAGCAGTGGCAGCAACTGAAGGTAGGTCAAATGGCCAGCTTCTTGTCTGGTCATCTCATCTCATTGCAGGATACGCGTGTTATTCGGTGTATGTTTAGTAAGTTACGTTGGAAATTAGATCACTTTAGCCAGCATGTCTGGTAGGATCGATATTTGAGAATGCAGATATAAATGAGAAATGTTATGGTAATACAGACAGTACATTATGCCATACAGAATTCAATCTTAACTATTTCATGTGAAATATGAAGTAAATTTATACGGGCAACTATTTCAATGGCCTGTTTTCTGTGTCTCTCTTTGTGATTATCTTAACAATGTTTTGCAGTTTTGAGCTGGACTTCCTGAGGATTTAAGCACGTAAAGAGTTTTATTATTAGCTTGTCGATCTGATCATCCTTTGCCTTTCTCTTGAAGCTTAGTTTTTGTTTTCTTCCTATTTTCTACACATCTCGCTCTGAGCCTATGCCAAAGCTTGCTATTATGTTGCTAATTGTTGCTATCTCCCCAGGCGTTGGAGTCAGAGGTCAAGGGTCAAGGTAAAGTGGTGGACGAGGCCCATCACCTGTGCCAGGAATTGTGCGACATGACCAAGGAGTCGTCCACCAAGTTTGACCTCAAGAACAAACTGGCCAGTGTCGACACACCATTCACTGAGGTCCAAAAGAAGATTGGTGAGTTCACCCAGAGCCTAGTTGTCTTCTCATTCATTTGTCTTCTACAAAGAACAAGTTTGTTTTCACCATGAAAATTTGAAGCAAAATGTCTTCAATGTGATCATACATTATAATATCCATAGCAGTGTGTATTTCTAGTCATATTTTACATAAACACCTTTTTCCCCCAGCCCGGCTGAACTCCAAATAATTTATAAGACAATAATACAAAAATTCATGTGTGTAGACTATTCACAACTTTGGTTTGCATTTGAATGTGTCGGTTGAATATTTGTACATGTACATTTGTATTTATACAGTCGTGGACCATATTGTTAATAATACCCGACGTGTCGAAATAAGAATTCCTACAGCTGGCAATGTTGTTTAAATCACGTAGCTAGGTTTGTTACTTGTTGTTTGTAATGTGTCTCTGTGTGCAGCTGAGAGAAAGAGGGCACTGGAAGGGGCGACGGTGGAGGGTGAGAAGTTCAACACGTCCCTGGGTGACACGCTCAACTGGCTGGTCAGCACCAAGGACCACGTCAACGCACTCGAGCCAGTGTCCGCTGACAAAGACAGACTGGTCAAGCAGAGTCGCGACCATGAGGTCAGTTGCAACTGATGACAATAATGTCAAGCTTTTTGTCATCAGCAGTGTTTATATAAGTTGTACCAGTATATATGAGTTACATCGTAAGGGCAGTGTGACATTTGACTTTCCCACACATCACAAGGGCAGCGTGACATTTGACTTTCCCACACATCACAAGGGCAGTTTGACATTTGACTTTCCCACACATCACAAGGGCAGTTTGACATTTGACATTCCCACACATCACAAGGGCAGCGTGACATTTGACTTTCCCACACATCACAAGGGCAGCGTGACATTTGACTTTCCCACACATCACAAGGGCAGTTTGACATTTGACTTTCCCACACATCACAAGGGCAGTTTGACATTTGACATTCCCACACATCACAAGGGCAGCGTGACATTTGACTTTCCCACACATCACAAGGGCAGCGTGACATTTGACATTCCCACACATCACAAGGGCAGTTTGACATTTGACTTTCCCACACATCACAAGGGCAGTTTGACATTTGACATTCCCACACATCACAAGGGCAGCGTGACATTTGACATTACCACACATCACAAGGGCAGCGTGACATTTGACTTTCCCACACATCACAAGGGCAGTTTGACATTTGACATTCCCACACATCACAAGGGCAGTTTGACATTTGACATTCCCACACATCACAAGGGCAGTGTAACATTTGCTATATGAAACATTCACGCCTACAGTTGTAACTTTAAAATCATTGCCTTTTGTTTTTGTCATAAATGAAAATGTTTGAGACCATGGCATGTGTGAACACTATTGCTGTGCCATCCAGCTTGATTTGCTGTATATACTGTTTTGCAGTGTTGTCTTATACATTGACACAAACATGAGAGGCTCGAAGCAACTAAGATGAGATTAACAGATAATATTTGAGACTGCCATATCTTAAAAAAAACTCAACTATAGGTACAAAATATTGGAGAGTTTTAAATTTTTAGTTGCATACAAGAAAAATCAATTAAACATTATTCTTTCAACTTACAGAAATGTTTACCGAAAACGTTTGATTCCCCCAAACAGGCCCTGCAGAAGGAACTTGCCAGTCGCGAGTCTGACCTTCAAATGCTGCTCGACCAAGGTCGCCGTACCCTTGAGAGGGCTTCCCCAATGTCAGACGTCTCCGACCTCGAGGAACAGCTGACTCGGATGAAGAGTGAGTGGCGCCACCTGAAGGACAAGATGGGCGACAGGAGTAACCAGCTGAAGGTAACCAGTGAGGAGCTTTGTTAGTTCTCACTCCTGTCACTGTAGGACATTGATTACATTCACAAAGGAACCATACTAAACCCACATTGTCTGCACAAGATTTTTTTTAACTTGTCTAGATACACAAGATTTGTTTGTTTCTTTTGATCAATGTAACATATGGAAGCAAGTGACTTGTCAATTTATTTAAATTTTATGTCCAATTTAATGTTTTATTAAACAACTTTATTTCATAGTCTTGTCAATTGTGCACATTGTATTCAGCCTGTGTGACTGCAAAAGAAAAAATAAACTTTGTTTTAATTTATTTGTAATTGTATTCATTCTCCATCTATAAAATAATTGTGATGATACATTTCGTGTGGATTGGCACAAGCGAATCAGATGCAGAGTACAATGCGAAAGTGCTCATAATAATAACAACTATTATTATTATTAATTCAAATGATCAATTCCTGAAATACCAATGACATGAGAATAGGTTGCTGTTAGTTGGTGGGTGGATCTAGGCATAGACGCATAGCTTTATGCAGAGACCCATCCACCCATCATTTGGATGGGTAAAAATGAATATGAACAGGTAGAAATATGGGTGGACGGGTAAAAGAAAATGAAGGAGCAAAAAAAGGTCTTCCAAAACCATAGATATTGTTAGTTATGCCTTGAAAGTGAGCATAAATGGTGTCAAATGTGTGTTTGTAGTCCATTTCAGGTCACAAAAATACATTTAAAGTTTGTGAACTGGCTTAACAGTTAACACCCACATGTCCAACAAAACATGTGTGACTGGCAATAATTTAATCCTGCATAAAGCCCTGCGTAGACGTGACGTGAGTGTTGGTTGACAGACGGTGAACCAGCATGCGGAGAGGTACCAGGCGGAGGCAGACATGTTGCTGGCGTGGCTGACCCTCGGTGAGGAGAAGCTCGTCTCCGTGATGCCCGACTGTCTCGAGAAACAGGCGCTGGCCGCACAGCTCAAGGAGGCACAGGTAGGTGGGGGGAGGGAGGAACGCGGGAGGAACGCGGGAGGAACGCGGGGGGAACGCGGGGGGAACGCGGGGGGAACGCGGGAGGAACGCGGGAGGAACGCGGGAGGAATGCGGGGGGAACGCGGGGGGAACGCGGGGGGAACGCGGGAGGAACGCGGGAGGAACACGGGAGGACGGGAGGAGGATAGGGACATTGTTATTAGGAGAGGAGGAGGATGGGGAAATCATTAGGGATGAGCATAAGGAAACCAGTAGGACGGAGTGAGGGTAGGGTTGTCATGAGGAGTAGCTGACAGCAGAGACATTAATAATCTGTCAAATTCACTTATGTCCATGTGTCAGATGATCAAGCTGTGGATTAACAAAATCAGAAAAATTTCAATCACATCCACGCAAAACTAATGTTCTCAGGTAGAGAAATTAACCTGCTTTGTGCTGTAGCTGGGTGGATGTGTTCGCAGGGTCTTAGCTGTGTGGTTGTGTTCACTGTGAGCTGTAGGTGGGTGGTTGTGTTCGCAGGGCCTACACGCAGACATTCTGTCGAAGACTCGAGACCACGAGGCTGTGAACAAGGAGGGTCGGTCACTGATAGAGAGCAGTGACACCGGTCAGCAGGCCGTCCTTGACCAGCTGCAGAACATCAACGACAGATGGGACGTTCTCAACTCAGGTGGGTGTCACACACAGCAGTCTTCTCACACATTGTCATCTTATGTTAATAGTTACAGTTAAAAAAACAACGGTTAAATTTTATGTTAACTGTTTTTACAATTTCTCATATAACATATAATATCTATAAATGATGTATTTTTAGGGCTATAAACACCAGTATGGATGAAATTTCTGAATCGTGATGTTTCAGATGTGTAAGCTATTATAAACATTTCCAACTAGTGCCTTTGCAATTAAATTCATAAGTCATTCCAATATCACATGGGAGTCTTAATTTACAAACTGATGAAATATTAGAGAAGTGAATTTTTCCAACAACCCAAAAAACATTTTGTAATATATTTACCATAAGCGACATTTCTAGAACCAATGTGATGTTCTGAGTTACGTATTTGAAAGCTTTATGTCACCACGGGACAGAGTCTGATTGAAGTGTGTGGTTTGTAGTCGTGGCTGAACGAGTACAGTTCTTAGAAGACATGCAACAGCGGCTCTATGAGTTTGATGACACCGTACAAGATCTGTCATCGTCACTCACTAAAATAGAAGACAACATGGCCGCCAGTCAGCAGGACGAAGGTCAACTACTGGGGCAAATGAAGGTCAGTAATCCTTGTTGTAGTCATCACAGTTTCATACAATGGTGTAACTAGCTAAATCTGGCATTTGTTTTGGTTGTAATATGTTGATTTATCATGCAAGTTGTACGCAAAACTGTTTACAGTAACAGTGAAACCACTGTTATATTTCCATCAATCTTACGTTTTCCTGAAAAACATACTCCCACATTATGCAGCGAGAAAGTATTTTCAGAAATATGTTCAGTTTATAGTTTCTACTTTTCAGTAATTTCCAAAATTGCTACATGCAAGAATAAGCAATCACGTTACTGTGTGTCTCTTAAAAGACACAACTTTTCAAATGCATCGTTCTTGCATAAGATACAATAATCTTGTCAGCTGCGCACATGCATCTTCATATTATGTTTGTTTGGTGATTTTATTTGGTTTGTTTCTGGAAGAATTTGTTATAGATGAAGAAATTATTCTGTACGTTAACTTTTCTGAAAGGGGGCTCCTCAATAGCGAATAGCCCGGTCTTAGAGGAGTCTCCTGACCCCAGGTTGTATTGATAATTATACACATTATCACCATGTTTGCTGTGATTTTTATGTTTGTATTGTTCTGATTATTTATGTATGACATGGTTAACGTGTATATGTGTATTGTCTTGAAATAATGGTCAAATAAAAACAAAACAACAAAATTCTTCTTGTCACAGATCTTGCAGGACGAACTAAACGGTCTACAGCCTCAAATCAACTACGTCAAGGACTTTGTCGACATCCTCGTCAGTGACGCCACAAGCATTGGTGACACGAGTCGTGTCACTGCCGACATTGATGACGTCATGCACCGGTACGCCGAGTTGAGTGAGGGTGTTGTGGCGAGACTGGCCAGGATGGAGGTCGCTTCTGAGACCATCTCAAACTTCCAGGTACGGTGGACAACTTCGTAGAATACTAACTATACTGTCATCTTAAGGTAAAGCTGTGTCATGTGTATTAATAATAATTAATAATAATAATAATAATTTTTTATTTATAAAGTGCTGTATATCCGGAATTTTTTTTGCTCAAAGGCGCATAAAATACACTGGAACACATACATATTTAAAATATTCATAATCAGTTAAACTAGCACATAAAGACGAAATGTTAAATGATAATAAATAGATAATTAAATAAAGTTTCTAAAAGTCCTTGTTCATAGGCTAAACTTATCAGCAGTAAATATATAAAATGAAATAATAAATAAATAATAAAATATATTAATAACTTAATAATAAAGTAATAAAAAAGTGCAAAACTAGAATTACAGTTCAAATAAATGCATTATAAAATACCCTACAAGTAGTTCACAAATGCGGCCTTAAAAAATGTGTTTTCAATTTGGACTTAAAAGTTCAAGTGAGTCTATTTGTCACAGACTGTCTGATAGATTGTTCCACAGGCGCGGAGCCGTCACTGAAAAGCCACGCTGACCATAGCATTCTAAATTGTGGCGTGGTACTCTCAGGAGATTACTTATGTGCCAGATGCAACAGTAAATGAAGATGGTGCATATTTACTGTTATCACCTGTAGGATGACATCCGCCATGCAGAGAGGCAAGTGACAGACGCAGAGGAAGAGTTTGGTGACATGGGAACCATTGGGTGTGACGCGGATATTGTCAACGCACAACTGTCTGAGATCTCGGTAAGTTTACGTCATTTTCTGAGTTAATTCAGTTACTCATGTCACTGATCAACTTGATTCGTCATTTTCATGGCACAGTCTTCTCTGGATCAATTTTTAAATGTCAAATGATTAGGTAAATATCTAATAAAAATAAGAAATTAAACTTTTGTTCCTGCCCTTTTTACCAAACAGCTAATCTAATAGTTAATAGCAAGATTTCTTAAATGATATCTAACATGGATTTCTAAACTCCATCAGGGTAAATTATGAACATCAGTAAAATGTTTGGCAATTCTTTTTCAGCCCGATATACAGCAGCTATGCGTTACTGATATGCTGGATTTCTACCTGGTTTCATAATTGTTATCAGTGTTTTCATAAAACCTATATTTACAAGCTCCAGACAGCATGTGAACAAGGAAACCTATGGCTTATTGAGTGTTCACTCAATTATAGAAGTGTACATAAATTAGTATTATACTTAAAATTATAAATATACAAAATTATAAAATGCCACAAAAATGCTACTAATTAAAATACGTTGTCTCTAAAAATACATAAGTAAAATTAAAATTATATGTTATCTCTAAATATACATAAAAATATAAACTACATAAATTTTCCTACAATAATAACAATTTGTTATAATAATAAATAAATTAAAATAAATATATGAATAAATAATTTAATCAGTATTAAAATAATTTCTTTCAAATATTTAGTGTTTAACCTAGGTATAGCCCAAGGGCGGGCTATACCTAACTTGAACACTTAAATTGTCAGATAATTGTCAATTTTATTTTTAAACATATTTACACTGCTGGCATTTACACAATCATGACTTAATTGATTCCAATCATTTATTGTTCTCTGGAAGAAGGAGAATTTTCTTTTATCTAACCTACTGTATGGCTTGACTAACGCTGCCTTATGCCCCCTTGTCATACTGTCTTCTTTTAGTTAGAAAAAAATGTTGGTAGTTTGCTAGGTGATTCTGTCAAGTGACAAGCCACTAATGTTGTGTTGTCTCCCACCAGACGTTCCTGACAACTCTGGATGAGAAGCGAGACATGCTGGAGGAGTTGGAGTCAGCCTACCAGGACCTGGTCGACAACGGATACATCTCCGACCACGACAACCAACACAAGCCTGCCGTGAGTGTCAAGTGTAATATACTGCTCAAAATTTGCTAAGGATCATACCATGTTTGTAATGGAATAATCTTGAGATGGCAGCTATCCAGAGACTCGTTGGAAGCATGAGACGCTGTTGTCAGGCTGTGGTTGCATCACGTGGGTCACACACAAGCTACTGACAGTTGTTGCTGCTGGTAATCGAACTGTTTGGGACATTTTCATGACTTGGAGTAACATTCTGAAATCTCCATTTTCGGGGGTCTGCTCTTTGATGACAGAACGCATGTTACCTGTTGTTCACATTTGGTATACAGCAATGAAATTCAGGAAATAAACATGTCCTCGAATACATGCCATTTTAGTTAAATCTTGAAAAATAATTCAGCAATTTGTAGTTTGCAAAGTTATATAAAAAATTGAAATATGTAAATAGAATTTGGAGGTTTCATTTTGTAGAAATGTTCTGATGTTTGTTTGCAGATCGATGCGCTAAACAACCGTATCGCTGCGCTGGCAGCCCAAGCCCAGCTGCGACTCACAGATGCACAGACGACCTTGGATACCCTTGAAAGTTTCCACGGTGACATTGCTGTCCTTGACAACGACCTCGAGCAACTGATGGGCGAACTGTATGAAGAGGTGCCATTGGGTGGAGATGTGGGGGTCATAAAGAAACAACAAGAAGCATTCAAGGTCAGTTCAAGGTCAAATGTGTGAGTTAAAATGAACTTCTTAGACTTTGTGAATACTATGTATGCTGATAAAAATATTGAGGTTTAACTTTTTAAATATATGATTTCAAACATATTAAAACAAAATTCTTTATGCAAGGAACAACGCAGACACAAGTATAGATATGACAAAAGTCTAAAAGATGACGTTTGTTTATTATGGGAAACCAGTCTTTATTACACATCTAATCAATTTAGAGTCACATCGATGTTTTGACCACCATTGGTGGTTTTCATTAGAAACTGTATCTTCACTGCTCACCACACCATCTGGCGAGCAGTGAGGAAGGCCACCGATGGCGGTCAAAACATCGTGTGAATCAAAACTGATTAGACATTTTCGCTAAGATGTCAACCATGATTAGGTAAGCCAGAGTTATTGGATGGATGTTTCGCTTTCATTTTCAGAGCTTCCACAAGAACCAGGTGGAGCCACTGCAGAAGCGACTGGACACCCTTCGAGAGCGAGGACAGGATTTGATCGAGGCAGCGGGGCCGGGGGTGAATACTGGCACCCTCGACGCAGAACTGGAAACACTCAACGACAAATGGGCACATCTCAACGAACGGGTAAAGCTATGCAGATTAATTACACATTTGCTCGAACAAATGAATACAGGCAAATTGCTGGTAGCCTACAGTACAGTTAGAACATGGACTGTGTTGTGGGATCTCTCATTAGTTGAATTCATATTTAAAAATATGATATTGAGAGTTTGGGGTGTTGTTATTATTTACAAAGTTCATAATGGATTGGTGAACATTACAACATAAATACTTTTCAAATGAATTGATCACAAAACCATATCACAACTTACGATTTAAGATCTAATATACTTTCAAACAAAGCATCAGTGAAGAACTAAACAGTAACTTACGACAAGATGATCTCTTTCCAAAACATATATCACCGACATTCTCCTTTCGTTAGCATGTTAATATTTGAGAAAAAAAATTCTTGTCTTCTGGAAAACTACTCATTACATCTGAACATCCACATTTGACCTCATTCATCACATTTGACCTTGACCTCTGACAGTTGGTGGAGCGGGAGCAGGCATTGGACGCCATGCTGCTGCAGTCCGGAAAGTTCCAGGAGGCCCTCGACTCACTACTTGATTGGCTCACGGAGACAGAGGAGCTCGTAGCCAATCAGAAGCCGCCATCTGCCGAGTACAAGGTCACAAAGGCACAGATGCAAGAACAAAAAGTGAGTGAATTGTACTACGTAGACTTAATGGAATATATGGTTAATTCTATGTTGGATAGTGGCGTTGTGAATATTGACCATGTAAAGTAGTTCCAGATTAAAAGTATTTTTTAAATAACTGAACCTTTAGGTGGAGGGTAATGCAAATGTTTTGGTTATACTGTTTCATTACCATTCACATTTAGTTAAGTCTTCTCCCGTAAGTACGACAGAGTCATCAACAATGATTACAATGGCCGTGTAATGTAAGAAAACAAAAAAGAATTGTTCAGATTGACAGCTTACTACTATTTGGATGACTAGTAAATAATGTGCTATTAAATAAGGGTTTATAATCAGAGACAAACCAGACAAAATATGTCTGAATCTTTTTTCTGAACAATTTAAAAGTATTATTCGAAACAAATTTCATAATTACACAACTAGCAATGTTCGACTTACTTCTACGTTTCGTCCACCATCGGCGGCCTTCTTCACGAACATTCAGTTCAGGCCGCCGATGGTGGTCGAAACGTAGAAGTAAGTCGAACATTGCTAGTTGTGTAATTATGAATTTTTTTTTGAATAATATACTGCCAACTTGATGAACATTTTCACGAATTTTAAAGTATTACAGTGAGTTAAATCCTCGTATCCGTCTGCCACAGTTCATGCGACGGATGCTCGACGACCGCACGGCAAACGTAGCGTCGGTGAAGGCGATTGGCTCTAAACTGACGGGTCGCGTCGACTCCACCGACAAGCAGCAGTTGCAGGATGCCCTCGCTGACCTTGACCTTCGCTGGGAGAAGCTGACGAATGCTGCGATGGAGAGGTGGTGGTCCCTGGAGGAGATGTTGGACACTGCGAAAGTGTTCCACGAACAGGTGGAGCCGTTTGTTCAGTGGCTCGAGTCGACGGAGAAGAAGGTGTCGGCACTCGACAACATCGGGTCAGACGTGGCTAAGATTGAACAACAGATTGATGCTCAGAAGGTTGGCAGAAGTTTTCGTTTCATCTACAAAGCTTGTATGCTTCCTAGATTAATTTAGGGATTGTTCGACTAAGCAGAGGCTGAAGTAATTTCAAGGACTAAATTAATGTCAGCAAAGTAAAACTGAAGAATTGCTTTAAAGTTATAAGTGTAAAAATTCAGTTTGTTTGGTTAATTGATCAGTGAAGGTATACACTGAACATCCACCTAAGTATTTTAATGACATACCTTTATTATTAGGCATCAACTCAATATAATATTAGTAACATTAGTTATGTTTATTGAGTAAAGTTAATACAATTTTGACATCTTTATTATGGAAACAATATTAGTAACATTGGTTATGTTTATTGAGTAAAGTTGATATAATTTTAACATATTTATTATGGAAATAATTTGCAGACTAAGAAGTGTTGATAGTACATGTAGTTGTTGTTGTAGTCGCTGAGTAGTGGCATCGTTGTTGTTGTAGTCGCTGAGTAGTGACATCGTGTCACACAAGGACGACCTGGACGAGTTGATAGTGAAGGGACAGGAACTCCTGGAACGCAGCACAGGTGAGGCACGGGAGGGGGACATCACTGGGGCAGGGGGACATCACTGGGGCAGGGGGACATCACTGGGGCAGGGGGACATCACTGGGGCAGGGGGACATCACTGGGGCAGGGGGACATCACTGGGGCAGGGGGACATCACTGGGGCAGGGGGGACATCACTGGGGTAGGGGGGACATCACTGGGGCAGGGGGGACATCACTGGGGTAGGGGCGACATCACTGGGGCAGGGGGACATCACTGGGGCAGGGGGACATCACTGGGGCAGGGGGGACATCACTGGGGTAGGGGCGACATCACTGGGGCAGGGGGACATCACTGGGGCAGGGGGACATCACTGGGGCAGGGGGACATCACTGGGGCAGGGGGACATCACTGGGGCAGGGGGACATCACTGGGGCAGGGGGGACATCACTGGGGTAGGGGCGACATCACTGGGGCAGGGGGACATCACTGGGGCAGGGGGACATCACTGGGGCAGGGGGACATCACTGGGGCAGGGGGACATCACTGGGGCAGGGGGACATCACTGGGGCAGGGGGACATCACTGGGGCAGGGGGACATCACTGGGGCAGGGGGACATCACTGGGGTAGGGGCGACATCACTGGGGCAGGGGGACATCACTGGGGCAGGGGGACATCACTGGGGCAGGGGGACATCACTGGGGCAGGGGGACATCACTGGGGCAGGGGGACATCACTGGGGTAGGGGCGACATCACTGGGGCAGGGGGACATCACTGGGGCAGGGGGACATCACTGGGGCAGGGGGACATCACTGGGGCAGGGGGACATCACTGGGGCAGGGGGGACATCACTGGGGTAGGGGGGACATCACTGGGGCAGGGGGACATCACTGGGGCAGGGGGACATCACTGGGGCAGGGGGACATCACTGGGGCAGGGGGACATCACTGGGGCAGGGGGGACATCACTGGGGCAGGGGGGACATCACTGGGGCAGGGAGACATCAGTTGGGCGGGGGAGACATCACTTGGACAGGGGGGACATCACTGGGGCAGGGGGGACATCACTGGGGCAGGGAGACATCAGTTGGGCGGGGGAGACATCACTTGGACAGGGGGGACATCACTGGGGCAGGGGGGACATCACTGGGGCAGGGAGACATCAGTTGGGCGGGGGGGACATCACTTGGACAGGGGGGACATCACTTGGGCAGGGGGACATCACTTGGGCAGGGGGAGACATCACTTGGGCAGGGGGAGACATCACTTGGACAGGGGGCACATCACTTGGGCAGTGGGGGACATCACTTGGGCAGGGAGAGACATCACTTGGGCAGTTGGACACATAAATTGGGCAGTGGGAGACATCACATTGGAATACTGTGCCAGTTTGCAAAGAAAAACCTTTCAGTTTACAATAACACGTAATTTTACAGTAGCATGTCCATTTATAATACTATATCATGTTACAATAATGTGTAATTTTTGAAAATGTAATTTTACAAAATTGTTTCAATAATGTATAATTTTTGAAAATGTAATTTTACTAATTGTTACAATAATGTATAATGTTTGAAAATGTAATTTTACAAACTTGTCGTGTCACCGTCCTGTAACGTGACCGATGTGTTGACAGGCGAGGACAAGCAGCTGACACAGGTGAAGGTGGACAAACTGAAGCAGAGTTACACGGACCTGGACCACAAGTGTGACGAGAGACTGGCCAAGATGGAGCAGGCCCTGCCACTCGCCGCAAACTTCCGCAAGACGCACGACAAGTTGACAGACCTGCTCCAGCAGATGGAGCCACATCTTCGCAGCACCGAACTGACAGGGGCGGAGGCTGAGGCACAAGTCAAGGTCAGGGCCTATCTGAAGGTCGTTAGGTTGAAGCGGCCATGACGTTTTCCTGACACACGCATTGTTCGCAAAGTCTGATGATATCTTTGTGAATCTGTGAAATCTAACTGCAGGATTTATTTTGCTGATGTTACCAATAAAATAAACATATACTTATGTCTGAGAAATATTTAGTTGACGTTGTATGTTGTAAAAATCAAATTAAGATGTGTTACTGGTTAGTTAAATAAATAAAATCTGGAAGTTTAGTGATAAGAGAACTGTAATATTGAAAATGACGCATCAAATGAATGAACAAACAACGAATCACTATAACTGACCTTGACCTTTTGACCCCAGGTGCTGGAGTCCCAGTTGGCACAATGCCAGCCCCTGCTGGAGGTCCTCAATGAGGATGGTCCTCAGCTGGCAGACCTGACGCCGGGGGAAGGGGCGAGCAAGGTCGACCGGGTCCTGGCCCGGGACAACAAGGCGGTGGCGGGGGCGACAGACCAGGTCGCCAAGAGGGCGGACAAACTGAACCTACAGCGTCAGAAGTCACATGAGGTGTGTCACGGTCTCAGTTCACAGTCTCAGTTCACAGTCTCAGTTCACGGTCTCAGTTCACGGTCTCAGTTCACGGTCTCCGTTCACGGTCTCAGTTCACGGTCTCATTTCACGGTCTCAGTTCACGGTCACATTTAACGGTCTCAGTTCACGGTCTCAGTTCACGGTCTCATTTCACGGTCTCATTTCACGGTCTCAGTTCACTCTCTCAGTTCACGGTCTCAGTTCACTGTCTCAGTTCACAGTCTCAGTTCACTGTCTCAGTTCACAGTCTCAGTTCACGGTCTCAGTTCACGGTCTCAGTTCACGGTCTCAGTTCACGGTCTCAGTTCACGGTCTCAGTTCACGGTCTCAGTTCACGGTCTCAGTTCACGGTCTCAGTTCACGATCTCAGTTCACGGTCTCAGTTCACGGTCTCAGTTCACGGTCTCAGTTCACGGTCTCATTTCACGGTCTCATTTCACGGTCTCAGTTCACGGTCACATTTCACGGTCTCAGTTCACGGTCTCAGTTCACGGTCTCATTTCACGGTCTCATTTCACGGTCTCAGTTCACGGTCTCAGTTCACTCTCTCAGTTCACAGTCTCAGTTCACTGTCTCAGTTCACAGTCTCAGGTCACAGTCTCTGTTCACTGTCTCAGTTTACAGTCTCAGTTCACAGTCTCAGTTCACAGTCTCAGTTCCCTGTCTCAGTTTACAGTCTTAGTTCACAGTCTCAGGTCACAGTCTCAGTTCCCTGTCTCAGTTCACTGTCTCAGTTCACAGTCTCAGTTCACAGTCTCAGTTCACAGTCTCAGGTCACAGTCTCAGGTCACGGTCTCAGTTCACGGTCTCAGTTCACGGTCTCAGTTCACGGTCTCAGTTCACAGTCTCAGTTCCCTGTCTCAGTTCCCTGTCTCAGTTTACAGTCTTAGTTCACAGTCTCAGGTCACAGTCTCAGTTCCCTGTCTCAGTTCACTGTCTCAGTTCACAGTCTCAGTTCACAGTCTCAGTTCACAGTCTCAGGTCACAGTCTCAGGTCACGGTCTCAGTTCACGGTCTCAGTTCACGGTCTCAGTTCACGGTCTCAGTTCACGGTCTCAGTTCACGGTCTCAGTTCACGGTCTCAGTTCACGGTCTCAGTTCACGGTCTCAGTTCACGGTCTCAGTTCACGGTCTCAGTTCACGGTCTCAGTTAACGGTCTCAGTTCACGGTCTCATTTCACGGTTTCATTTCACGGTCTCCGTTCACGGTCTCAGTTCACGGTCTCATTTCACGGTCTCAGTTCACGGTCACATTTAACGGTCTCAGTTCACGGTCTCAGTTCACGGTCTCATTTCACGGTCTCATTTCACGGTCTCAGTTCACGGTCTCAGTTCACTCTCTCAGTTCACGGTCTCAGTTCACTGTCTCAGTTCACAGTCTCAGTTCACGGTCTCAGTTCACGGTCTCAGTTCACGGTCTCAGTTCACGGTCTCAGTTCACGGTCTCAGTTCACGGTCTCAGTTCACGGTCTCAGTTCACGGTGTCAGTTCACGGTCTCAGTTCACGGTCTCAGTTAACGGTCTCAGTTCACGGTCTCATTTCACGGTCTCATTTCACGGTCTCAGTTCACTCTCTCAGTTCACTCTCTCAGTTCACTGTCTCAGTTCACAGTCTCAGTTCACTGTCTCAGTTCACAGTCTCAGGTCACAGTCTCTGTTCACTGTCTCAGTTTACAGTCTTAGTTCACAGTCTCAGGTCACAGTCTCAGTTCCCTGTCTCAGTTCACTGTCTCAGTTCACAGTCTCAGTTCACAGTCTCAGTTCACAGTCTCAGGTCACAGTCTCAGGTCACTGTCTCAGTTCACAGTCTCAGTTCACAGGCTCAGGTCAGTCTCAGGTCACAGTCTCAGTTCACAGTCTCAGGTCACAGTCTCAGTTCACAGTCTTAGTTCACTGTCTCAGTTCACAGTCTCAGTTAACAGTCTCATGTCACAGTCTCAGTTCACAGTTTCAGTTCACAGTCTCAGTTCACGGTCTCAGTTCACGGTGTCAGTTCACGGTCTCAGTTCACGGTCTCAGTTCACGGTCTCAGTTCACGGTCTCAGTTCACGGTCTCATTTCACGGTTTCATTACACTGTCTCAGTTCACGGTCTCAGTTCACGGTCTCATTTCACGGTCTCATTTCACGGTCTCAGTTCACGGTCACATTTCACGGTCTCAGTTCACGGTCTCAGTTCACGGTCTCAGTTCACGGTCTCAGTTCACGGTCTCATTTCACGGTCTCATTTCACGGTCTCAGTTCACGGTCTCAGTTCACTCTCTCAGTTCACGGTCTCAGTTCACTGTCTCAGTTCACAGTCTCAGGTCACAGTCTCTGTTCACTGTCTCAGTTCACAGTCTCAGTTCACTCTCTCAGGTCACAGTCTCAGGACACAGTCTCTGTTCACTCTCTCAGGTCACAGTCTCAGGTCACAGTCTCAGTTCACAGTCTCAGTTCACTCTCTCAGGTCACAGTCTCAGGACACAGTCTCAGTTCACTCTCTCAGGTCACAGTCTCAGGTCACAGTCTCAGTTCACAGTCTCAGTTCACTCTCTCAGGTCACAGTCTCAGGACACAGTCTCTGTTCACTGTCTCAGTTTACAGTCTTAGTTCACAGTCTCAGTTCCCTGTCTCAGTTCACTGTCTCAGTTCACAGTCTCAGTTCACAGTCTCAGTTCACAGTCTCAGGTCACAGTCTCAGGTCACTGTCTCAGTTCACAGTCTCAGTTCACAGGCTCAGGTCACAGTCTCAGGTCACAGTCTCAGGTCACAGTCTCAGTTCACAGTCTCAGTTCACAGTCTCAGTTCACAGTCTCAGTTCACAGTCTTAGTTCACTGTCTCAGTTCACAGTCTCAATTAACAGTCTCATGTCACAGTCTCAGTTCACAGTCTCAGGTCACAGTCTCAGTTCACAATCTCAGTTCACAGTCTCAGGTCACAGTCTCAGTTCACAGTCTCAGTTCACAGTCTTAGTTCACTGTCTCAGTTCACAGTCTCAATTAACAGTCTCATGTCACAGTCTCAGTTCACAGTCTCAGGTCACAGTCTCAGTTCACAATCTCAGTTCACAGTCTCAGGTCACAGTCTCAGTTCACAGTCTCAGTTCACGGTCTCGCGGGAAACAACTCCCACGTATATGGACGTGGAGTCATTACGATTTTTTTTTACTTTATTATTAAGTTATTAATATATTTTATTATTTATTTATTATTTTATTTTATCTATTTAATGCTGATAAGTTTAGCTTATGAACTAGGACTTATAGAAGCTTTATTTAATTATCTATTTATTTTCATTTAACATTTTGTCTTTACATGCAAGTTTAAACTGATTATGAATATTTAAATATGTATGTGTTACGATGTATTTTATGCGCCTCTGAACGGAAATTTTCCGGATATACAGCGCGTTACAAATAAAAATTATTATTACAGTGGCTGTTGTTGTGAAGTTGTCTATATATAAGAGACGTTTTAAATTTCCTGTTTTGACATATCATTGTGTTGTTATATACACCAGACTTACGGAACAGATTGGTAAAATACTAACAAGTTTTGTCTTCTGAGATATAGGAAGTGCAAATCATAAAGCATTGTACTCCATGGAATACAAAATGTTTGCGATGAAAATTAGACTTGTAGAATTTGTAAACTTACAAGAAGAAATAAATGCAAAACAGTTTCTTGTAAGTCATCGTAATGATGCCTTAGAGGCATAATACTTGTGTAAATTATGACGAGAACGCAACACTACTGTATGGTGTTGTATCAGTGACACCCTGCATCTGTTTTATCGGCCATGTGTACTGAGGTTGTGGCTCTAGTGTTGTTTTGCTTTGTCTGCAGTTGTTGGCTGACATTGACGACTTGAGAGAATGGTTCGGCGAAGCGGAACGACAGATCAAGCATGCCGATCCTGTCTGCTCCAATCCCGACAAGCTACGGGGTTTGCTGCGGGACCACAAGGTAGGTGCTGCCATCATACAGTTTATTATTTGATTTAACCATCACTGGAGGCATGCATGTAATGTACTGCAAATGTTGGCATGATTATGACCATTCCTTCAGCAATCCCTTTTAAAGAATTTTTTTTTTTAAATGTGTGTGTATTAGATTGACAGACAATGAATCAGCCTTGATTTAAACAAAAATTATTTGACATTTTCTAGCTCCTAGAGTATTGCCTTAAATAGTGGTAAAACTGCATCTTATATTCTTGAGTTGCATAACTGTGTACACATTATTTTATGCAAGAAACAACACGGACACAAGCGTAGATATGGAAGAGGCCAAATGATGACGTTTGTTTATTATAGGGAAAAAACAGTGCCTTATTTGGCACACCATAATAGTTAAGTGAAAGAAATGTGGAGGCTGATATGTACACATTATTTTGCGGCAGACACTAAACGATGACATCACAAGTCAGAAGGGCAAGGCGAGAGACGTGATCTCAGCGGTCAAGCGGCTGCGACGTGAGTCGTCCACCTGCAGCGAAGACCCAGTGCTGAAGGACAAGATGGACGAACTCAAGCACGAGGCAGACGTTGTATCTAAGCTCAGTGCTGATAAGCTGAGCATTTTGGAACAAGCCGTTCCATTGGCTGCCCATCTGAGTGAGACGCACTCTGACCTGTTGACGTGGTTTGATGAGATAGAGACTGACATGAAGGCTCCAGAGACACCCGCCATCAACTCAGAGCAGATTAAGGAGCAGCAGGACGTGATGAAGGTGGGTGTCTCGTGTAATGAGTGACCATCTAAATATGTCGGTGAAGTTGGAGGAATTTACTGTGTGGTTTTTCACGTTTTTTATTTATAAGTATATCTTAAAGATACTTTATTTCATATTAAGTAACTTTATTTCACACTAAAAATCATATATAAATAAGTAAACAAGAAATACGATATATAATCTCCAATACACACAATAAAATGCTGTTTCCCATCACATGTTTTTTACATGTGTTTTTTATAAGTATGTCTTAAAGATACTTTCTTTCATATTAAGTAACTTTATTTCACATTAAAAATCATATATAAATAAGTAAACAAGAAATACGATATATTCTCCAATATACACAATAAAATGCTGTTTCCCATTTATTATATTTTAAACCTTACCATGATATGTCTACTACAGTAGTAGCTATTACACCAGCAGAAAACTTTATTTTTTTGTTTTATTATTTTTTTTATTATTAATTTAATTTATAATTATATATAATTAATTTAATTAAGTTTGATTTAAACATGTGTTTAAACAAACACGCCAATTTAGATCTTCACATATTACTGACTTGACTGTACACTGTGATTCTGTCGACAGTTGCACAAACAGAACATCACTGACCACCGTCCACTGATTGACCGTCTCAACAAGACGGGCAGTGCGCTGGTGAAGCTGGTGGGAGAGGAGGATCGGGAGCGGCTGGAGGAGGTGATGGAGGGAGACAGTCGGCGCTTCGACGCCCTCAAGAACAGGATCCGTGAACACACCAACTCCCTCGACGAAGCCCTGCAACAAACGTCCGAAGTCAGTCGATAGCTCCGTTCAAACTTACTGTCATTGTGTCTAAGTTGTAATGGTTGTCTACGCGATTTTCTGATTTTGTCATTTGATGGTTTATTTCTTTGTCCGTCCATTTTTTATTTAATGTACTAACAATTTTATTGATCTAATTATTAGAATATTTTATTAAGTTATTATTTTAGCTCACAGTGTTGTATACATTACATTGCGTATGACCATGAAATTTAATGTACATATAATTTATTTATCTATTTATTAAATATATTTTTATTTATTCATTGTTTTAATGTACTCTTAATGTACACTGAACTGTATTTATCTGTTTGTCATATTTATTTTATTAACTTATTACTTTAGCACACAGTCACGTTACAACTGCAGGATACTGAAACATCACTTTTTAGCAGTAAACTCTTGAAGTCTTGAAGTCTGAAGTCTACAAAGACAAATAAAAGTTTGATTTAATCACTGTGGCATAATGATCAATGGTTTTCATTTGATGTCATTATCTTACAATATATGTAATATTTGGAGCAGTTTGTTGCATATAAAATAGAACCAGATATGTAACACTATGATTAGTATGTGACAGTATGTTGTACACACATAGCAACACTTAATACCATTTTATTTTTATTTATTAGATAATTAATTTTTTATGGCTGAGCGTTCCATGGGATTGGACGTAGGTGCACTGTATAATGAGTAAGTGATCCATGTGGCTGACGATGACCCTGGGGTGTTGTAGTTCTCAGACAAGTTGGAAGGGATGCTTGAGACGATGCAACTGACATCAGAACAAGTGGAGAAGGCTGAACCGATCTCCGCTCATCCCGATAAAATCAAGGACCAGATTGCCGACAACAAGGTTCGACTTAAAACTTCTTAATGATATGGCAGATACAGTTGACCTGTCTGTCACTGCCTGTGACCTGTCGCCCGTCAGTATGTCCATTAAGTAACAAAACATGAATGCTGAACATGTTTGGACGTTCAGTCGTAGATTTTATAGAAATCTGCCTCAAATATTTGTCATGGTTAAAATATAAGGTGAACTTCTAGAAGCAACAAATATATGCAGCATTGAACTAGGAGGCACAATAAGATAATATTACTGTTTTCTAAATTTTTGACACGGCAAAGCTTGATGGAGGTCTCATGCATATCAGCACCTTGCGATGTTGTCAAGGTGCTGAGGAGTTTAAAATGTCCCTGTAGAAGTGTTACAATTACTATTATTATTATTGGGGTGTTAAAATGTGACATAAAACAAGACACATGATGTAAAAAAAAAAATTTGATTATTATGGAAAGAACCATTCAGAAACAGGACCTGTCATTGCTAATGTCACCTCGTGTCTGCAGGCGATATCAGAAGACATGGAGAAGCGAGAGAGTCTGCTGAAGGCGGTCCAGGACACGGCGGAGGTGTTGGTGGGCCAGGCAGACAGGCAGGACGAGTCCGCCAAAGGTAGGCCCCAACACGTCCCTCGTCCAAACTTTGTAACACTAAACACGGTTGTGTCCCTACAGATATGTCTGTCACTTTTCAAGAAGTCCCCAAAGGCTTGCTAGTGGTGGCAACATCCTGCAGACTGTCCACAGCTCTTCGGCAACCACGAACATTTTATGAGTCATTAATGCTAAACATTTTTTTGCGGCTACGTTCTCTCATATAACATCTGTAAATGTTTGAGTCAAATTTTTTTTTATTTTAATTGAACAAAATAAATTGTTTGATTTTTATTGAAAATATTTCACATGCCCCACAATCTATTTTAATTGAACAAAATTAATTGTTTGATTTTTATTGAAAATATTTCACATGCCCCACAATCTATGGAGTGACCCCCGCTGACGGTCAATGCGTGTCGTGTCCAGAGATGCAGGACAAGGTGGCCGACCTGATGTCGATGTTTGACAAGATCCAGACGGACACGGAGGAGAGAGAGAAGGCGCTGGAGGTCGCCCTCACCGTCTCCGAGAAGTTCTGGGACGACCTGAACGGGGTGATGGTGTCCCTCAAGGACCTGCACGAGACACTGCAGCTGCAGGAGCAGCCGGCCCTTGACCCCAGCTGCATCCGAGAACAACAGGACGTCCTCGAGGTGAGACTTGTGTTCCGATCTGTCTGTCTTCCTGTCCGTCCGTCCGTCCGTCCGTCTTCCTGTCAGTCAGTCAGTCCGTCCGTCCGTCCGTCCGTCCGTCCGTCCGTCCGTCCGTCCGTCCGTCCGTCCGTCCGTCTGTCTGTAGAGCGCAATGGCTCAGGGGTAGAGCTTCGGACTCTCGACTGCGAGACTCTCGAATCCTGTGCTAGGGTGTTAAAATCTTGGGTAATTTTTTCACTCTACATTGCTCCAGTTCACTCATCTGTATAAATGAGTACTTGGCTATAGACAGTGGTGGATATGTGTACGAGCAGCCTTCGCGCATTAATTGTAGCATATGGCTGGATGATTCCCAGAGAAGCCAAGATGGTGTCTGAGTGAACAGGTCTGCCAGGGAAGTTAAGTGTAAGGCGCTTTGAATGGTCCTGAGGATTGGATACTGCGCTATATAAGAACTTGCCTGGCCTTTTAAGAAAGGCTCCATCAAGCTGTCGAAAAATGGATGGCGAACACGTGGAGCATGTGTCATGTATTTTGTTAACATTCTGGGCTCTAAAGTTGTTAATCATGACAAGCAGAAGGTAAGGTTTTTATTGTGACAATGGTGTTTTATTTTTGAGATGTTGTGTTGTGGTAGTAATGTGATTCACATGTAAAACAGTTGTCAGTATTGTTTGCAAGGCAAAGGCTGTCAGAGATCACGAGTGTAATTTTTATTGTGACCTAGCAAAACTATCACAACAAAACTGTCACAACAAAACTGTAACAAAACTGTTACAACAAAACTCAAACAAAACTCAAACAACAAAACTCAAACAAAGCTGTCACAACAAAACTCAAATAAAACTGTCAAAACAGCACTTTAACCCTCAGAACCACAGCAACATAGAAAGGAATTCTCATCACGGTTTATTGACAGTTATGAAATAAAATTAATACTAAAACGAAAGTATTTAGTATGCTTAGTATATGTTGGCTAAATATGACGTGTTGTTTTGTTTTGCCAGTCGATGAAGGAGGACCTCGAGGGGACCCAGGGAGACCTGGACCAGGTCCGCGAGACTGCTGAGGAGCTCCTTCGCCTCATTGGAGAGCCAGACAAGCCAGAGGTTGAGAAGAACGTTGATGACCTTGACTCGACCTGGTCGACCTTGCAGTCACAGTGGGCGAAGCGAGAGAAATTGCTCAACGACGCGATGAGGAAGGCCACCTGCTTCCAGGAAGACCTCATGGTAGGCTGTTGCTAAGCAACCTAGCATTTCTGATTCCTCGGCTTAATGAGGCTTCCATATTGTTCATGTGACATGTAATTTTGTCACATAGATTAGTTCTAATTCTTGCCATCATTATTTCCTTCTTCTGGGTTTGGTGATTTAGCACAGAAATGTAAACACAATAAAATTTAATATAGGAGTATGTTTTATTTCGGAAACATTACGATTAGCTTAGTGTTATTTTTTCAAGAGTAAGATGACAGTTTTTTATCTTCAAGTAGTCATTGTTTGTTACATATATGTAAATGTTTGTAGAAAATCCTGGTGTGGCTGCAAGTGATGGAGGACAGACTAGATCATCTCGGAGGCATCGGCTCCGACCCCGACATTGTCAAGAGACAAATCAACGAACTGCGGGTGAGAAAATCCACTCACTGAGTTATTTTTCCGCTGTTGTTGACCGAACAACCCTTTCTACAAATTAGTATTTAACGTTGTTGAAATTACATTCCATTCAAATTTGTTCAATTGGCAAACATCACCAGCAATTATTTTGAAATCAATCTAGATGTAACTGGTGTCAACGTAGAAGCTAATGTCACGAACAGTGTCTACAACAGAAATGTGTACAGTATCTGTAGATTTATGTGTCACATTGCACCAGTAGATCTGTATCTCACAGGGTGTCTGTAAATGTAATCTTCATAGGGTGTCTCTGGATGGGTGTCACAGGATGCCTATACATGTGTACTTCACTGGGTGTCTGTAGATGTATGCTCCATAGGGTGTCTGTAGATGTATGCTCCATAAGGTGTCTGTAGATGTATGCTCCATAGGGTGTCTGTAGATGTATGCTCCATAGGGTGTCTGTAGATGTATGCTCCATAAGGTGTCTGTAGATGTATGCTCCATAGGGTGTCTGTAGATGTATGCTCCATAGGGTGTCTGTAGATGTTTGCTCCATAGGATGTCTGTAGATATATGCTCCATAGGATGTCTGTAGATGTATGCTCCATAGGATGTCTGTAGATGTATTCTCCATAGGGTGTCTGTAGATGTTTGCTCCATAGGATGTCTGTAGATGTATTCTCCATAGGATGATGTCTGTAGATGTATTCTCCATAGGGTGTCTGTAGATGTATGCTCCATAGGATGTCTGTAGATGTATTCTCCATAGGATGATGTCTGTAGATGTATTCTCCATAGGGTGTCTGTAGATGTATTCTCCATAGGGTGTCTGTAGATGTATTCTCCATAGGGTGTCTGTAGATGTATTCTCCATAGGGTGTCTGTGGAAGTATGCTCCATAGGGTGTCTGTCTGGGTGTGCTCTACAGGATGCCTCTATAGTTGTGTGCTCCACAGATATAAGCGTCAGAGAGTGATTTTACAGACATAGTTCTTCGGTTTCCACAAGGTGCCCTGGACATGTCTAAGACGTGTGTTTGTTGTCTGTAGCTGCTCAATGATGACGTCCACCCCAAGCACCTGGACGTGGCGTGTCTCAACCAGACAGGTCACGACCTCATGAAGGACAGCTTCAGTGACCAGGCAGTCATCATCCGTGAGCCACTGGTAGACGTGAACAAGCGCTGGAACATCCTACTGGACGGCATCACTGACCGCAAGGTAAACTATGATTGTCGGGGGTCACTGATAGCATAGTCATGTGAATTCAAATGTTGTCTGAGATACCTACGTAAGTTATATTCTATTAATGAACACTTTTACTAAACGTTTTATTATAATATATATATAATGCTATTTATCTTTTTTTTTATAATTTATCTATTTATTATTTTTATTGTAATTAATATTTATTCAGTATATTTATTTTTTATTGTTATTCAATTTTTTATTCACTATATTTTAACGCATTACGCAATGTATAAGGTAATCGATCAAATTGTTTAGTGCATGTATATTATGTTTTACAATACACTTGCGTTAGCAATCACGACCCTTAGGGAGATAAAATGTACATTTTATAAGGTTATCGTGAATAAATAATGTTTATTATTATTATGCAAACATATCTAAGCAACGTCATGTAAGTCAATGTGAATGTTTCTGTTCATTCAGTTTGTTTTGACATTTCAGGAAATAGTGAGAATTTTCCTCATTTCTCAGTTAACATAACCAGACTTCACTCAGATTCTGGATTGTGTGGGTAAGTAGAATATCAATGAAAATGTTATGTGTGATGCAAGCTTGACCGCTAACACCAGCTGTGTTTTGTAGAGCAAGCTGCAGCATGCACTGTTAAGTCTGGGTCAGTTCCACACGGCCATGGACGAGCTTCTGTCATGGGTGGTGCGCACCGTCAACATGCTAGAGGACATCGAACCCACGGCAGGCGACCCTCGCATACTGGAGATAGAGCTCGCCAAACTTCACGTAAGTACTGGACAGTATAACTGATTGTGTTGGCAGTTGCAACTTACAAGTTGGAGGAAGCTGTTGGATCTTTGGCGTAGACATTCTATATAGTTCCTATTTTGAAAATACAGAATGAACTGTTCGTTTGCATAAATAATATTTGTGTTAAAGTAAAAATAAATAATATTTGTGTCACGGTATAAAGAAACTTCTGTCGTTGTAAAAGTGTGAAATATTTTTTTTCTTAAAACTCATCTTTACAACAAAACATTGTGTTATGTACACATACATATATACATACATACACACACACACTCACACATTGTCAGCGTTTTCGTGGTGTGATTTATTGTTTTACAATGTTTTGTGATCGTCCAATCAGATCCTGCAGAACGACGTACAGGCGCACAACGTGAGTGTGGAGTCGATGAACGAGGCGGGTCGCGAGGTCATGAGCAACGAGGGTGGCTACCAGGCAACAGCGACACAGCGCAAGCTGGATAAACTGAACGAGAACTGGGAGACGGTCCTGGCAAAGACACACGAGAAACAGATTGCCCTCGAGGACGCCCTCAGAGAGGTTCGTTTTCAGTTCTTACTTCTTTTGTTTTCCTTTCCTGTTTGTTTTTTCATGGGATATGCCATAAGATTGTGGAACTCTCTCCCTGCTGAGATGAAGAAAACCTGTTGCCTCGTGACTTTTAAAAGACTATTGAAAACCCACCTATACCGGGCTGTGTATGACATGTCAGTTTATTTAATTTGTATTTTTTTATCTATTTATTATCTTGTACATGTTTTACATTAACTTTACAAAATGTCATACTCATTATTTTATTATCAATATACCATTTATTTTAATAATTATCTTTAGCTAACTTATTTATTTTATTATGTATTACTATTACTTTTTATACATATTTTAGGTATTTTATTTACATTTACAAACTTACTATTTAATTCTACGACACATGTATACATACTCATGTACAGCACCTCCGAATGGATATTTCTAGATATATGGCGCTTTATAAATGTTCTTCTTCGTATTATTTTAACAATGCATGGTTTCTTCTTTTGAATATTGTGTGTTAGGGGTATTTTGTGTTTTCAAGACAGTTCATTGGCACAAAAACCGTGTTTCATACAAGTATGGAGGTATGATAGTGGAGTGTCAGGAAGCTGTATATAATGACAGGAAATTAATTGATCCACAAAAACAATGATGACAAATGTGTTAAGAAAAGAAGTTTGAAAAGTAATGTAATGATAGTTTGAGAGCCTAATGTGACGATGCCATCATGGAGTCTATGTTGTGTGTGACATGTCATCAGGCCAAGGCATTCCACGGGGAGCTGCTGGACATGACCCTGAGACTGAGTGACATGGACAGTCAGCTCATCACAGCCAAGCCAGTCGGGGGACTGCCCGAGACTGCCCGCGATCAACTGGACAGCTTCATGGTGAGTCAATGGTCACTCACTGGGGCAGACCTCACTGAACGACACTTTCTGTAAACGTCTGGACATGTGTCTCTGTGTGTGTTGAGAAATGTGCTGGCATCTTGAATCTTTATTATTAGTTGGTGAAAGATAAAAAAAATGGCCTCGTACACAATATAGCGAGAATATTTAATTCTTTGTTTTTTGCACCGCTAAGTTTGGATTTTCCAAGGATGCTAGTCATATCAAAAATATCATAACATGAACACATGTTGACGATATTTAACTGAACACACTTAAGGTCGCCAAAGTTTTTAAAAGGTGTGAAATTAACCTGCTTTCTTAGAACATTTCATAAACCTCAAAGTGTCACGGTATTATCATTCTTTCGTGTAATCAAGGTTTAACAAGTTGCCATCCAGAACCAAGCTCCAGACGGCATGTGAACAAGGAAGCCTCTGGCTTATCGAGTGTTCACTAAATTATAAAACTAAAAGTGTACCGAAATGAGTATTATACTTAAAATTATAAATATACAATATTATAAAATGCAACAATTGCTACTAATTAAAATACGTTGCTTCTATACATTTTTTAAAGTAAAATTAACATTATCTTGTACTCACATCCATTGTTATGTTCTGCAGAACTTGCACCAAGAGATTGAGCTGTACGACGCCCGCGTGCAAGCGTTGTTGGAGAGTGGCCAGACTCTCGTGGAGAAGTGTTCTCCGACTACGTCCGCCAGTCTGCGGAGAAGTCTCGAGAACCTCTCCGTTCGCTGGGAGAACATCAAGACACGGTCGAGCGAACGCAAGACGAAACTGGAGGATGCATTGAAGCAGGCCGACTCGTTCCACGAGAGTCTCAACAGTATCATCGTGTGGCTGACAAACGCCGAGAAGACCCTGAACAACGTGAAGCCAGTCAGTCGCGTCGTCGAGTCGTGTCTCGCACAGATTGAGCAGCACAAGGTGGGGTGTCGTTACGTTTTGTTCAACAGTCTCATCTTCATCTTGTGGTTAGCTCATCACTCTATGTTAGCCACATGTTTGTGACTAGAGTATTGTCGAGCTTGGTTTTCCCAGTTGTCCGTCTCTTGAATCAGTGAGTCCACTACAGGTTACACATTTACCCCCTGTGTGGGATCTTTTACTTCCCCTGACATAGACACCAGATAGAAGGGACCACTGGCTTTTAGTGTCTCTTCCAAAAGACACAGGCAATGTGAGGTGAAAAAAATTGCCTAAGTTTCGACACGGCAGTAGGTAGGATTGAACCACCGTCCCTTCGATTGACAGTCCAGCGCTCTACCATGCGACCACCGCTCCTCACCTCTGCTGTCAGTATGATATGCCCGTACTTTGTATTCGAGAATTAAAGAAGATCTAAACCTACCACAAATTTGTTGGGAAAGTGTAAGTGGCATATTGCCAATCATAACTTGGTATCTGTATAGTTACTCACGTCTGGGCCTGGAGCAAAGGGCGAGCAAGAAACAGAGAAATCTTCCATTTCTGTTTGGAAACAAACAAGGCTACCAAAATGCTGCCTGACAATTAGTCTACGCATTCTACAAATTAATGTTGATAACCTCAAAAGTGTGATTGAGTTGTTGCATATGTTGTTCAAATGAAATATTTAGCTGTTATACTAATCTGGTATATCGGTCTCTTCAAATTATTATGTTCACAAAGATGAACATAAGTACAACAATTAATTATGTAACGGGACACGATCTAAGGCGTTGTTTAAACCTGTGTCTAAAGGCTCCGGCCAACGACACTGACCTTTGACCTTTTGTGTTTCTGCCACCAGGTGTTGCAGAAGGACATCAGTGGACAGCGGGAGACGATGGCGGCCCTGGATCAGACGGGCACACATCTCAAGTACTTCAGTCAAAAGCAAGACATCATCCTCATCAAGAACCTCCTCGTCAGCGTGCAGCATCGCTGGGAGAAGATCGTGTCAAGGTCGGCGCAGCGGACACGTCTACTCGAGACGGGCTACAAGGAGGCTAGACAGGTAGACGGTCCTAGCTCTCCTCTCAGTGTTTGTTTGTCTGTTTAAAATAAAGACTGTTTGGCTATTTTGCAAATTTTCATTGGTGTAAGTTACATTTTGAGTATTAGTTTACTCTACGGATATTTCTGAATATAGATTATGAATGTGTTAATACAAAAAGGATCATTATTATACTATATGTTCCTCTGGTTGTTGGGACCTGGTGGATGGCTGGTTGTAGTGCTGGAAGTTGTTGTAGTTCACAAAGACTGAACATACACACTGGTCATAATACTGAAGTTGTTGTTGTTCCTCTATGGCTGAAAGGACTCGATGAAGTGACCAGTCATAATACTGAGGTTGTTGTTCCTCTATGGCTGACAGGACACTTTGGAATGGCCAATCATAATGCTGAGGTTGTAGTTCCACAACGGCTGAAAGGACTCAATGAAGTGGCCAGTCGTAATACCGAGGTTGTTGTTGTAGTTCCACAACGGCTGGAAGAACTCAGTGGAGTGCCTGGTCTTAATAGTGAGGTTGTTATTGTCATTCCACAATGGTTGGAAGGACTAAATAGAGTGGCTGGTCGTAATACTGAGGTTGTTGTAGTTCCACAATTGATTGGAGTGGCTGGTCATAATACTGAGGTTGTTGTAGTTCCACAGTGACTGGAAGGACTTAATGGAGTGGCTGGTCATAATAATGAGGGTGTAGTTCCACAATGGCTGGTCGTAATACCGACGTTGTTGTTGCAGTTCCACAACGGCTGGAAGGACATGATGGAGTGGCTGGAGTCGAACCAGGACCAGGTGGCGACCGACCTGCCTATAGAGACCGACCCTGAGGCCATCAAGGTGCAGATTGTGCATCACAAGGAGTTCCAGCGCAAGCTCGGGGCGAAGCAGCCCGCCCTCGACGCGGTCAACCGCCTCGGGCGGCACATCAAGGACCGGTGTCCGCGCTCGGACGTACCGGTCATCCACGACATGTTGGCCCGGCTCAAGACCCTGTGGAACTCTGTGTGCAGCAAGTCTGTCGACAGGTAGGTCAGAGGGCAGTGGTCAGTCTAGGTGTAGTGACCAGTCATGTGACTTTTTTGTGACCATGTAATGTGCATAAGGATAATAGGAAACAAGCTCACATTGTTTTGATTTTTTTGCGATTTTTTACTATTTTTACAATAGCAGTAGTATTGCAATCGATTTGCTGTTCCTAAAAGTTTGTGTTAAATTTTATGTAACAGCTAAAAAATGGTCAGTGCAGCTGTTTTAGTTTCAATATAGTACTTTAATAAATTAGTAATGTAAATGTTATATTATTATTTAAATATTTTAATTGGTAATTATAGAGAGTGAACACTTACACACACGATGGGTGTACATTTAACAGTATACTTAGAGCCAAGAGTATGGTGAGACTTAATTGTACAATTAACAGTATACTTATAGCGAGACTTGAGTGTGACTGTTGCCATGGTTACAGACAGCGCCGTCTGGAGGAGGCGTTGTTGTTCTCGGGTCAGTTCAAGGACGCGATGCAGGCCCTGCTCGACTGGCTGTACAAGATGGAGACACACTTGGCGGAGGACCAGCCCGTCCACGGGGACCTCGACACCGTCAACTCACTCATCGAGGAGCACAGGGTAGGTGACATGAGCACAGGCTAGGTGACAGGAGCACAGGGTAGGTGACAGGAGCACAGGGTAGGTGACAGAGGACCGACCACCACAGGACCACGTGTCACGTACTGTCACTTGTATAGGGGGTGACACAAAACAGGACTGATTATTATCAGTTAATTAATTGATTAGTGTTATTAATAAAGTACCGTCATTGTTGTTACGATGTTGCAGTCTGTGACACTTGTAAATGTTTATTGGGTGCAAAAGCCGTTTTATGATTTTAAATTATTTTATGTAAAATAGTGTTGCTGTTCTTGTATAACAATCTTGTCTTAGTGTGGGAAAAATAAATAAAATTGTTCTTGATTGTGGTAGACAACCATAGACAGGCTTCTGATGACGTGCGTGCGTGCGTGCGTGCGTGCGTGCGTGCGTGCGTGCGTGCGTGCGTGCGTGCGTGCGTGCGTGCATGTGTGGCAGGCATGTGATGACAGATTTGTTGTGTGTGTGCCAAGTGTGTTATGACAGATGTGTTGTGTGTGCCGGGTGTGTCATGACAGACGTGTTGTGATGTGTTATGTGTGCCGGGTGTGTTATGACAGATGTGTTGTGTGTGTGCCAGGCATGTGATGACAGACGTGTTACATGTGCCGGGTGTGTAATGACAGATGTGTTGTGTGTGTGGCAGGCGTGTAATGACAGATGTGTTGTGTGTGTGGCAAGCGTGTAATGACAGACGTGTTGTGTGGCAGGCGTTCCAGCAGGAGTTTGAGAAGCGAGCGGAGAGCGTGGCGACGGTGCGGAAGGTGGCACGAGAGATGATGGAGAAGGCGAGTGAGGAGACGCATCACCAGCAGTCACAGCTCATCGACCTCACCACTAAGTGGGACCGCATCGCCAAGCTGAGTCAACACCGACAGGAACTGCTCGACCAGGCACTGGTGGATGTGAGTCAACCCTAGTCCGTTCTCCCCCCGTGCTCCCTCCCTCCCCACCCTCTTTCCCAGGAAGTGAGGCAACTCTCTGTCCTATCTCTTCCCCACTCTGTCTCCCCTCTGCTCCCTCCCATCCCCACTTACTCTCTCACAAAACTCCCTATTCTCACCCTATTCCCAGCACCATACTCTCTCCCCCTACCCGCTCCACGCCTCTCCCATTCTCATTCCCCGTTTCCTCTCAAATTCACAAGCTGGGCCAAGTAAACATTTCTGATACCGAATCCCCCCAACACTCCCTCCTCCCACCCCGTTCTCTTTCCCTACCCCTGCGCCAAATTTTCTTTCGTTTCTCCCACTAGTACGTTTTGGAAAATATCCATTAATTCTAGTCAGTGAAAATAGTTTGTTGTAACTGACTACAATACATCTGCACATGGATCAAATGTGATATGTTCCTCTGTAAATATTTCACATTACAAGTTACAATTTTTTGTTTTTTATTTATATAATTTGCAGAGGTTTAGTACTATACACCTTCAAAACAGTGTTTACTTTTTTTAATTGATTGATATGATTTATATAATTTATATACAAAGGTTTACTAGTGTGCATCTTAAAACAAAAAAATGTTTTGATTTATATTAATTTCTATAATTTACATTTATTAATACATTTATTACGTCTTGTACAGTGCATCGATCCGCCATGCGGGAATTAGAGCTATAGAAATACAGTATTATTATTATAATAATATTATTATTATTCTTGTGCCAGGCGGAAGATTTCCACAACAAGACCCATTCGGTGCTCGAGTGGCTCGCCGGGGCCGAGCGCCTCCTGCGCTACCAGGGGGCGCCACCAGAGGACGAAGTGACGCTCGTGAAGCAGCTTCAGGAACACAAAGTACGACACTCGGCATTTCATAACAGAACATTGTTTCTTCCATTCTTTGTAAAAATAAATATTCCTTGTTGAAAAAATCAGCCACATTATGGGAAAATGGGTTCTCTTCCATTTCATGTATAACCTCGGTTACCCAGGCTCCTTGTGGTGACAGCACTTTTAAGCCTCCGGTCTCAGCCTGGGGAAACTAATGCTCTGCATTTGTTAAACGCCAGGGCGGCCTTACCCCAGATTAGGGTCGACGCTGATTGGCTCTCAGGCCAAATATGAAATTAAAATAACGATATACTTTTACATGATAATGATATCCTGTGAAAAGTATTCAACATTGAACTTATATTAACACAAAAATAAGTAAACATTCAAATTTACAGTTGTTTATAAAATAAGAATGACGGCAGGATTAACCAGTATCCGTGAGGTGGCAGCAATGTTTAGCCCCACGCGAATAACACACAAATTAAATAAGAATACCTTTTTATCAAATAATGCTGTATTATAAAAACTATTCAAAATTAAACTTATATTAACACAAAATAAATAGAAATGCAAATTTGCAGTTGTTTATAAAAATAGAAATTAAGGCAGGATTAAACCGTGTCCATGAGGTGGCAGCATTGTATAGATCACGCGGATAAATATTCAAAAGCCGGCGGAAACACCAGATTGTCTTCTCAGTGTAGTTCCGCAGCTGACCGACAGTTGGTTAAGCGAGACTAGTTCATGTATAATTCTTGTGATTAACGAATTCAAAAGATGTTTCTAGTAAATATTCACCATTGTCTGTGCCATCATGATGCTGCTGCATTTGTAAATGTGTTTTTTTTTGCTGGTGTTACATTAAAAATCAGTTAAAGAGCATCTAAACGATGACATGATGTCGGAGTAAAACCGTGATTGTTGCTCATCTGCAGAACTTCCAGCTGGACCTCAACCAGCAGGAGGCTAAGCTGCAGGAGTGTCTGCGGCTAGGACACGACATCCTCACCAAGTGTCACCCGGACGCCACGACCACCGTGAAGCACTGGCTCACCATCCTACAGGCTCGCTGGGAAGAGGTGGGAAACTGCCTTCTCCCCCCCTCCTCAGCCCAGAAATCTGTTGAATTTTTAAATAATGTTTTGCCTCTTGACCGATTTTAGATTTGAGTCACATTTGTTATTTCTTCAGTGTGCTGAAAATACTTGTTGGAGTTTTTGCCCAAGTAGTGGATAGTTTATTGTATTTTGTATTTTCATCACTTGATGGAAAGCGAAGAGATATGTGACTCATCTTAACAAAATCGGTCGGATGTCGGTAATTTTCAAAATTGAGTTATTAGTACCACTGGAAAGAGCATAATATCTGCTTTCATATGGTATATCATGCTAGAGGATATCTCGATTCTAGCCGAAGTTATAGCTTGAGAAACATGTGTGGGGTAGAAACCTTCAAAGTAAGAAAATGGCCTTCAAAGTTGATGCAAAATATTTGTTAAGTTTCATGGAATGTACCTTAGTTACCATGGACCGATCTTTTTGAAACTTGGCACGTTGGAAGATAATGTCATTCTTAAGATACCGTGTTAATATGAACACAAAATGTTTATTAGAAAAACAATTGCAGATTAATTCATAATTTATGCAATTACCTTTGTTGTTAAGAAAAGCGAACAAACTCTGCTGCTGTTTATGCCTTGGTTAGGATGGACATATCTGGCTGAAATTTGGACAACTCAAAGATAGTATAATTTTCGTGATATTGCATTTGCTTTTCCCAATTCCTCATCCGGAGAATCTGACACCGTCTCTACGGATCGGTCAGCGCGACTTGCGTAGCCGTGCCGTGTCGTAATCATTCTCACGAAAGTCGAATTCAATATTCGCCTTCGTCAGTGATGTAGTTCGCAAAATTGTCATCCTCGTCATCGTCCGCCACGCTTTCATCAGTCAGTTCCTCCAAAAAGTACTCCGGTCGCCTCAATCAAACTATCTATTTGTGCCCGATCACTTGCATCAGAGTTTAACAACTTCGCCACACTGCACGCCATTTTTCGCTTCGTGTTCACTCGCTAACTAGGTCAGCAGTGACGCGAAGTAAATACACGGTATGCGCATGCGGTTATGCAAATGTTCCACGCTGGACCAATGAGAACGGTTGCCGGAGCTGTTGCTACCATGTGACCCCGGTTTGTTTACCACAGTTGAACAAACAGGGGGTCTATTCCAAGCGTTCTGGAGGCCGGACAATGCATTTTTTATTTAATGTACTAATAATTTTATTTATCTATTTATTCTAATATTTTATTAACTTATAATTTTAGCTCAGTGTCGTATCCTTTACATTGCATGATTGTGAAATTCAATGTACAAATAATTTATTTATTATATTTATTTTATTAATTTATTCGTTTTAATGTACACTTAATGTACAGTTAATTGTATTTATCTATTTGTCATATTTATTTTATTAACTTATTACTTTAGCACACAGTCACGTTACAACTGCAGGATAGTGAAACATCACTTTCTAGCAGTAAATGCTTGAAGACTTGGAGAGTACTTGACCGTGGGAGTGTGTTGGTCTGTTGGTGTAGGTGACGGCGTGGGCCAAGCAGCGAGAGAGTAAGTTGGAGAGTGGACTCGCAGGTGTCCGGGCGAACAACGAGCTCCTGGAAGACCTCATGAAATGGATCACAGACGTCGAGTCGTCCCTGCTCACACAGGAGCAGCAGCCTGTGCCAGACAACGTCCCGATCATAGAGCAGTTACTCCATGACCACCAGGTGGGGCTGCAAGTAGTTTATTTTCGATGACGAAATTTAAATAAATGCTTAATAGAGTATATTTTGGTTGATTTAATTTTATAGATTTATGAGTTATTTTGTCAAGAAGTTGTGTTATAATAAATTTAGTAGTATTTCGTGTCAAATGGTGTGTTTATTCTTGTCGCAGACTTTGGAGGTGGACATTCAGAGTCGACAGGTCGATGTCGACAAGTTGACGAAGACGGGGAAGAGGCGACCGTCGTCTGAGGCACAGAACTACGGGTCACTGCGGAGGCAGAAGAGGGCTGTGTCCGGCCGCTATCTCCAGTACGCCATCTTCCTCTTTGTCTTACTCAGTTACTGTCTAATTCTGTTAAAAGTTGCGTCTTCTAGAATTTTTTGGGCAAGTTCTTATATAGCGCAGTATCCAGTCCTCAGGACTGTTCAATTTCAAAGTGCTTTACACTTTACTTCCCTGACAGACCTGTTTACTCAGACCACATCTTGGCTTCTCTGGGAAGCATCCAGCCATATGGTACAATTAATGCACGAAGGCTGCTCGTACACATATCCACCACTGTCTATAGCCAGGTACTCGTTTATACAGCTGAGTGAACTGGAGCAATGTAGAGTTAAAAAATAGCCCAAGGTTTTAACACCGCAGCACAGGATTCGCACCCTGGTTCTCTTAATCGAGAGTCCAAAGCTCTACCCCTGAGCCACTGCATTCTAGATGCAGTATGAAGCTTTGACATGTGTTGTTCCTTTGTTACAACTAAAGTTTTGGAATGTGTTGTTCCATTGTTACTACTAAAGTCTTGGAGTGGCAGATATCATTGTAGAATAGCAAGAGTATAATTAAGTTGACTTTGAACTTCAGGAAGAAGGAGCCGGCGAAACCTTCAGAACCGGAGTTCACCAACCCCCGGGTCGCCGCTCTCTTCCACAAGTGGCGCCAAGTGTGGCTCATGACAATGGACCGCCGGCGCCGCCTACAGGACGCTATAGATCGACTCAACGAGGTTCGTCCATTAGATCTTCACTTGACTCAAAATATTTTGCCTCGGTGGCTTCACGTTTCAAATCAATGGGAAAGTAAAATAGTTTATTCTGTGAATGTGTAGAAATTATGGTTTCCTGACAAGTGATAAGTATGCATTATTATCTCATTGGTAAGACGCAGGCTATTAAGAGATTACACATACCACCTTCTTGCTAGATTAATAAAGTAATTTGGTTTAGCTGTAGATGGTAAATTACAGCTCTGTATTGAATATGAATGACAAAAGAAAAAACACAAGTATATGACCTGATAATCTGCTGCTTTCTTTCAACTTGAATTTACATTCTATACTTCTATAAAATCACTTTCCTATAGTGTCAGAGTCCAGTAAGATTTATAGGATTCTTGTGTATACTAACACAAATTGACATCAATATATATGTGTATGTGTATATCGTTGCTGACAGATGGAGAAGATGAAGAACTTTGACTTTGATGATTGGCGCCGCAAGTACATGAAATGGATGAACCACAACAAGGTGCGAGTGATGGATTTCTTCCGTCGACAGGACAAAGATCACGACGGCAAGGTCACGCGGCAAGAGTTCATCGACGGCATTCTCGCCTCCAGTAAGTGAGAGCTGTGTCCCACACATGAATGTAATTCTTGGAAGGTTTCAGTTGTATAGTACTCGAATAGAAGGCCCAGTGACTACAGCTGGTATAAGTCTGCTTGCAGATGGAGATAGGATATAAAATTATATATTGCTTAAATATTCAGTCTTCACATAGCTTAAATTTATACACTGTATATAAATTGACATTTAATTATATGTAGGTGTAGGATTTGTGGTCAAATTCATGTTCTAAAAAAGTGATGATTTTAGGTGGTTATTTGAAGGACATTTCCAGGTGAATTGTCTTCGTGTCTAGACAAAATTAAAACAATTGTCATTGTGTTAACATTGCCTTGTTTCTACCATATCTAGGTCGTCTGTCTAACTGGAGGAGAGCTGGTAAGAGTGCATGTGTTCTGGCACTTCAGTCACATGTGCGCATGCTACATGTGTCGGCTTTAAGTGCGCTAGATGTTTACGTTTTGTAGAATTTATACCGTCGTATTCTGTACACAGTTTGTGGTAAAAGAGTTTGTCCTCGTCATGTGCTGTTCAGTTGTAATATACGATTTCTTTATTAGTTTAAAAACCTTGGTGTAGTTTGCCCTTGACCCGATGACCTACAAGCATGGCTTGACCTCATGGTAGTGTTTGGTAGTGACCTTGACCTGATCATCGAGTTGCATGAACTGACCTCGTAGTGGTATTTGCTACAGTCCGTGACCCGATCACTTCTCGATGATCTGCCTGTGCCCATCGCCGGTGTAGTTTAGATGCCCAGACGCAGACATGGAGGGGGGACGTTGTGTGTTGATAGTTTGTTTAAGTTTTTGTCACATTGATACTAAAACAACTGGATTTTTGATGTTTTTGTCTTGTGTTTGTTGCATTCCGTGACAGCACAGAAGTCCTGTTAATATATCTTGTTAAATCTTTGTGTTTTCAAAGCATCGTTGTTGTTGAAAGCGTTACTGTTGTTGACAACACAAGCCACAAATATTGATCTGCTCCAAAATAATAAACAAGTTGTTAACTATAGTTATTAGTAGTAAATAGTTGCATGTAAAAAATATTAGCCAATCAAAGAGAGAAAGAGAATGAGAGTGCATGAGAGAGAGAGGACATGAGAGATGAGAGGGCGAGTGAGAGAGAGCATGAGAAAGAGCGAGAGAGAGCGAGAGAGAGAGAGAGAGAGAGAGAGAGAGAGAGAGAGCAAGATAGAGGGAGCACGAGAGAGAGAGAGACCATGAGAGAGAGAGAGAGAGAGAGAGAGAGAGAGAGCAAGAGAGCAAGAGAGAGCAAGAGAGAGAGAGAGAGTGCATGAGAGAGGGGATGTGTGAAGGCATCTGGTATGTAGGCAACTGGGTGGGACCTAAGGTCAGGTGTTTAGCAAATAGGACTGAGCTAAGCAATGCATGTTGTCCAGTGAAACATGGCTGCCCCGGCCAAGTGGCTAGAGCCATGTGTATAGCCTGGCTGCAGCTTGTCCATCCCGTCATCAACTGTTTTATTTTGATCTTATGATTTGCTCTGCTGTGAATGATGTTACACCCATTTGTTGCGACTTGTGAAGTCAGTTATGTTGACACCTTTGCCGGCATGGTAGTTGTATTGTGAGCATGTGACTACTACACCTGGTTATATCAAATATCAAACTATGAAACATAAAGCACACTCAGTGCCAACCATGTCTACAACGGATCATTATTTATATAAATATACACACTACTGGGATTCATTTCTTGATTTATGGACTTTGAAGCACTTGCCAACTCAATGTCATCCATTCCCTATCACTGTTCTTGTTGGGGTTCGATGCAAACACATTTTAAATCATTAAATATTGTCAATCAATTTAACTAGTAAATGCGTTGCAATTTTATGGGGTATTTCCTAAGAATTCAGCGTAAAAGGTCTGACGAGTAGCGTCGAAATATTGGCTGATCGCAGCAGGTGTTATGGCCTATGTAATGCACGTAGATCGGTGAGTTGTGTATTGTATTTGTCGTTGAAATGCTGCAGAGTTCCCGACCACTCAGATGGAGATGGAGGCCGTGGCAGATATCTTTGACCAGGACCGAGACGGCTTCATCAACTACAAGGAGTTCATCGCAGCTCTACGCCCCGACAGAGGCAGTTCAGAGGTCAGTGAGCACACCCACTGAACTCGCACCAACAGTATTGAAATCCACTGTTTTGTGAACTTAAAACCGACAGTTAAAATCTGCGTGTGGATGTGATTTATGTTGTCGTAAGAGGCAACTAAATTGTGCTTTGCAGATTATTAATACAATCACTTAGTCGTCCGATTTGTTGAAATAAATGATAAAACGAATCAAATTTGTCAAGACAGCTGTCACATAATTAATCGCTTGGGACATAGGGATTAACAAATGATTTCTGCTTTTAATCGAATGGTCCTTGGTGCTGTGGAAGTGCAATGCAACCCTTAGACAGTGAAATAGGCTTCCCACAAGCCTATCAGAACTGGCCTTCGGGGCTTAACCTAATAATAATAATAGTAACTTCTTTTGCGCCAATATCCTCGAAAATCAAGCTCAGTGGCGCGACAAAACCAGGGGATTAATCAATCTCATAATCGAAAGCAATGCGTGAGTCGTCAACGGATGGATGGAAAAGCTAGGAGGCTAAGGAGGATAGGCAGCATTAAAGAGATAGGTTTTTAGATGTCGGCGAAATGAAACTATATTACCTTGCGATTTAACACTGGCCGGAAGCGAATTCCACACTGTTGGTGCGGCAACCGAGAAAGCTCGGGTCCCGGCTTTCGTTTTCAACCAAGGGATGTAAAGAAGGTTACTACTGGTTGAGCGTAGCTGTCTGGAATTTCTTGTTGGAGTTAGCATTGAATTTAGATATGCTGGTTGTGTAGATGAGAGTGCTTGATAGGCTACTGTACAAATTTTGAAAATGATGCGATAGTGCACAGGTAGCCAATGCAGTGATTTTAGAAGCGGCACCGAGCGAGAAAAACGAGGAGAACGCGTGACTACCCTTGCTAAACAATTTTGGACACGCTGAAGTTTTGCTATGTCCTTGTTTGCGGTATTGTAAAGGAGGGAATTGCAGTAGTCGAGTCTGCTGCTTACTAGAGCTGTGGCGATAGTTTTAGCAACGGAAAGTGATAAAAACCGGCGGATTCGACGAAGATCACGGATATGGTAAAAACATACCTCTGCTTTAATTTCTTCTTAAGACTATGTACATCATAATAATACATTTTTTTAATCACCAGAGGTCCATAGAATAACTTTATTAATATTTTAATTTTAATTAGTTAATATAAATTTTGTTTTATATTAATTGTTTTAAGAGCGCACAAGCTTCGATTGGACTTTTAACGCCCGGAAAGGGCCCAGTCCAGTATATGGAAGAAGAAGTGTAGATTGTGTCATGTAGGTGCCAATAAATAAACCAGTGTGGATCATGGATCATGTTGACAGAGACTGGCGGATCAGCCGGAGTCGATCCGGATCCAGGACGAAGTGAAGCGACAAGTCTCTAAGTGCACCTGCACCAAACAGTTCCGCATCCACAAGATCGGAGAGGGCAAATACCGGGTGAGTGGGTCGAACGCATTTCCTCAGATATCGTACATATTCCACGTTATCCCCTGTGTGCTTAGTGTCTCGTCAAGGTGAAGAAAATTGCCGAAACTGTGAAATGATTCAAACTCCAGTTGAAAATCCAGCATTCGTCCTCGAAGCCACTCACTCAGATAGACTTGGCGGAATCTTTTATGGTAAAATAATATCAAGTTAACTTGTTTGTATATGATGAAGCACGAAACGGGACGACAGGCTAACTGTAAACGACACGCAGTGGATAGTTGACTTGATAACCGATTAAACACTAAACAGTTGTATAAGGACGTCTCGTGTGTTTGCAGTGTAACAGTGCAGTATGGTTGGTCCATGTGAGTACTTGTACTTGTAGGTGTTGTTTCAGTGTTGTTTGTTTATTCCGTTGTTTACCGTTAGTGTGTCTCCGTGTGTACACACGTACGTCCGGTGCATGTTACGGCCATTACACGAATGTTACATAAATGTTACAGTTTACCCGTTATGTGTAGTTACACATTTTAGAATTATTATTGGTTAGTCTGGGGGCTGCTTGTTATTTGAAGGCATGCTTTTAATTTGGGGGGCGTGCTTGTTAATTTGGGAGCATGCTTGTTAATCTAGCAGAATGTGCCTATCAGTCTGGTGGGAATGCTTATCAATTTGGTGGGCATTCTTATCAGTCTGGTGGGCATGCTTATCAGTTTGGTGGGCATTCTTATCAGTCTGGTGGGAATGCTTATCAGTTTGGTGGGCATTCTTATCAGTCTGGTGGGCATGCTTATCAGTTTGGTGGGCATTCTTATCAGTCTGGTGTGCATGCTTATCAGTTTGGTGGGCATTCTTATCAGTCTGGTGTGCATGCTTATCAGTTTGGTGGGCATTCTTATCAGTCTGGTGGGCATGCTTATCAGTTTGGTGGGCATTCTTATCAGTCTTGTGGGCATGCTTATCAGTTTGGTGGGCATTCTTATCAGTCTGGTGGGCATGCTTATCAGTTTGGTGGGCATTCTTATCAGTCTTGTGGGCATGCTTATCAGTTTGGTGGGCATTCTTATCAGTCTTGTGGGCATGCTTATCAGTTTGGTGGGCATTCTTATCAGTCTTGTGGGCATGCTTATCAATCTGGTAGACATTTTTATCAGTCTGGTGAGCATTCTTATCAATCCGGTGGTCATGCTTATTAGTCTTGTTGGTATGCTTATCAATCTGATGGGCTTGCTTATCAGCCTGATAGGTAGGCTTATCAGTCTGGTGGGCGTGCTTATTATCATTAAAGTATTGGATGTTTTGTAGTGCCATTTTAAAGTATTCATAATGTATGTATAATACAGTAGTATGACATATGTTGATTGTTTTGTTGGATTGTAGATGTTGGGTTGGTGTGTCTGTCAGACAGTTATTGTTAGTTTTGTTGAATGTTCTGCATGTTCCATGCAATTCCCTTTAAACATAAATATCCGAATATGTTTTGGACATGTCCTATGATACCTTGATGTTTAATCATCTGTGAACACATTTGGCTGTAAGCAGAAAGTGTGTAAAACTGGTTTTTGCCATGTCCAAATAGGTGTGTTAGTTTTTATGGAAGCTAAAAATATGATATGCTAACATTTAGGAAAGCAATATTCATCATTTCATTTTTATGTCACTTATTAACATTGGAGGATTGTCATAAAACATGAAATTGGACTTTTTCGTATCTTCTGCATTAATCACATGTTCTTATTTATACCAAGAAAGTAAAGTGAGCTATATGTAGGTTGATCTTAAACTTTAGATCACAGAAGCATCCAATATGTACATCAAAAACAAATTTCCCATACCCCAAACCTGATTCAAGACATAATTCAACTGTACTCCTCTTCGTGATAAGACATTGCCCTATAGGCCAGTGTCACCACCAGTATGTTCTGGAGGCTGAAAACGTTAGAGGATTATATGGTGTATGTTGATGTCTGCAGTTCGGCGAGTCACAGAAGCTCCGCCTGGTGAGAATATTGCGCAGCACAGTGATGGTTCGAGTGGGAGGTGGATGGGTCGCGCTGGACGAGTTTCTCGTTAAAAATGACCCCTGTCGAGGTAGGTTTGTCAACATCTCCCCTTGTTTCGTCACCTATTTATCTGTCCTTGTACAGTGTGAAGTGACAGGGCTCTACAGAACTGATATCTCTGCTGTATATGTGTTGGAAGATTTGTCACTGTTGTGTGTTCAAACATCATGAAAGGTGTTCAGTTTTATGTAATTAATTGCTGTGATATCAACACCTGGTCAGAAAGTGTGTCTGTGTGTGTGTGTGTTTGTGATCATGCAGTACTTTGATTGTATTCTTTTTATACATTTCAGAGCCAATGGTGCATCTCCCCACTTTGGTGTTTTATGTGTTGCGTGTCAAGTCTCTGTTTAAATATTCATCTGTTTTTGTTATTGTTAGCAGCAGGCCTGTTTCTGTCGTCACGTCATGTGGTTTTTGTCAACATTCACGTTCAGTCCTGTATATGTTGTCATCACATCATGTCATTGTTGTCAACGTTGACATTCAGTCTTGTTTGTGTTGTTGTCGCATCGTGTTATTGTTGTCAGCATTCACATTTAGTCTTGTTTATGTTGTCATCACATCATGTTGTTGTTGTCAGCATTCACATTCAGGCTTGTTTCTGTTGTTGTCACATTGTGTTACTGTTGTCTCTGTTGACATTGTTATGTATCGTGTTATTGTCAGTGTTTACATTCAATAATATTATTCTGTTACTGTTTTCAATATTCACATTCATCTTGTTTCTGTTGTTATCACACCATGTTATCATTGTCAGCATTCACATTCAGTCATGTTTCTGTTGTTATCACACCATGTTATCATTGTCAGCATTCACATTCAGTCATGTTTCTGTTGTTATCACACCATGTTATCATTGTCAGCATTCACATTCAGTCATGTTTCTGTTGTTATCACACCATGTTATCATTGTCAGCATTCACATTCAGTCATGTTTCTGTTGTTATCACACCATGTTATCATTGTCAGCATTCACATTCAGTCATGTTTCTGTTGTTATCACACCATGTTATCATTGTCAGCATTCACATTCAGTCATGTTTCTGTTGTTATCACACCATGTTATCATTGTCAGCATTCACATTCAGTCATGTTTCTGTTGTTATCACACCATGTTATCATTGTCAGCATTCACATTCAGTCATGTTTCTGTTGTTATCACACCATGTTATCATTGTCAGCATTCACATTCAGTCATGTTTCTGTTGTTATCACACCATGTTACCATTGTCAACATTAGTCATGTTTCCGTTGTTATCACACCATGTTATCATTGTCAGCATTCACAGTCAGTCATGTTTCTGTTGTTATCACACCATGTTATCATTGTCAGCATTCACATTCAGTCATGTTTCTGTTGTTATCACACCATGTTATCATTGTCAGCATTCACATTCAGTCATGTTTCTGTTGTTATCACACCATGTTATCATTGTCAGCATTCACATTCAGTCATGTTTCTGTTGTTATCACACCATGTTACCATTGTCAACATTAGTCATGTTTCCGTTATTATCACACCATGTTATCATTGTCAGCATTCACAGTCAGTCATGTTTCTGTTGTTATCACACCATGTTACCATTGTCAACATTAGTCATGTTTCCGTTGTTATCACACCATGTTATCATTGTCAGCATTCACATTCAGTCATGTTTCTGTTGTTATCACACCATGTTACCATTGTCAACATTAGTCATGTTTCCGTTGTTATCACACCATGTTATCATTGTCAGCATTCACATTCAGTCATGTTTCTGTTGTTATCACACCATGTTATCATTGTCAGCATTCACAGTCAGTCATGTTTCTGTTGTTATCACACCATGTTACCATTGTCAACATTAGTCATGTTTCCGTTGTTATCACACCATGTTATCATTGTCAGCATTCACATTCAGTCATGTTTCTGTTGTTATCACACCATGTTACCATTGTCAACATTAGTCATGTTTCCGTTGTTATCACACCATGTTATCATTGTCAGCATTCACAGTCAGTCTTGTTTCTGTTGTTGCGCTACAGCCGTGTATCTGGACTCGTCGGGTAACGTGATGCGTGCGTGTCTCTCAAGTCTTCACATCTCTTCAGCGTTTGCCGCCAATGCAACATTTCTCTCTTTCTCATTTGCATTGGCTCTGACCTGACTTCCCACTGGAGCATGCGTCCTTTCACGTTCTCTCTCATTTGCCACCAGGTGTCTCTGCGGCAGGACACGTAGTGGAGACTTTCCGAGCGTGGTTGATTGCTAGTGGCTTGTGTTCTCTCTATATCTCGGCAGGTCACACCAACATGAATTAGTGGGCGTTTCTGTGTGTCGACTTTACAATATCGATGCAGATATCATACTGCTGTTACGCACACGATATTGTACAGGGTGTGATGACTGTTTGGCGTACGTTCCTGTCAGGAACGCTGCAGTGTGGAGAAAGCAATTCATCGAGTTGTTATTTTAGCGCTGGCTTTAAGCAGTGGTCGTTTGAATCCTCTCGTTCTGGATTCATAATTGTGTCGTGAATGTGTCGTGTGATTTGTCGCATGAGTGTCACCTCTGTCATCGGTGTCATCTTTGTGTCATCTGTGTGCGGTTGATTTACAGTCTTTGTGTTTCTGTTCTTTTCAAGACATGATGTTCACCGAGACGAACCGTGAGCATCAACTAGTTAGTTAGTCAGTGTCATGTCATGGTTCGCTGCATCGTGCAGTAGTGTAACCTGTTAAATGTTACGGTTATTGTTACCTTTACGTTGTCAGTTTATTTGGTAGTCAAGGAGGATCATTTTGTGTATTTATGTCACACGGTTTGTTGATTTCAGTACGGGTGATAGTGTGTTTGTAGACTGTTTATTTGTTTGTATCCCCAGGTACATCACAGTTAGTTAGTTCAGCATGCTAATGCAACAACACAATTATCTTAAAGCAGTTACGCTAATTATAAGCAAAGTGCCTTGTGATGCCATTGAATGTTTGATGGACATAGGTTTGTGTGAACATCACAGTATATGAATATTATTCATGTAGATAATTCTAGTGGTTCTTACTAGTATCATTACTTAAAATGTTTTCATGTTAAGTAGCAGTTGAGTTACGTGTACCTTTTATCCAATTCGCATTCTTTCTGATTCTCAAGTCGGAGCGTGGCGAAAGAAACGATTAGCAGCAATCAAACGACGTCGTTTGCTTGCTCTCAGTATGTTGAGCACTTCGTTCTAAGAATGCCTCGTTCCCCAAACCCAGACCTTAGTCATGGTCACAATTAACACGGATGTTCTGTGCCGCTGTGGTGCATTGTGGGATGGCATGAGACGTTGACCTTGTGTCGTGGAGCCCATACATCGTGCTTGGACGAGGGCAGTGTTGTGTGCACCGGAACGATGTGTAGCTAACTGAAGACACTAGCGTCGACTCTCATCAGTGTTTCATGTTCCCGTACTAATTCTCTGCTGCCGACGTCGGTGGCCACTTTGTATGGCATGTGTTCTCTTAGTGTCTCCCTTTGTAGAGTTCGTCTCAGCTCCTCGCTCTGTCTATTTCCCGTTTCTGTAGTAGCTCATCTTTCTTAAGTTGGTTCTTTATCAGTGAACTCACTACTGGCCGCTTTCGCCGTTCGTTATCGCTAAAATAATGTTATAGGCCTGTGAGTAATCTTGTTATACGAATTGTTAGAACTTGGCATAAAAGAATGTGTAATACATGTAGGTGGTTATGTAACTGTGAATTATCAGCCTTTCTTGCTGTGGGTAGCCATTACACTGTACAATCCATCCATCTAAAATCCCAAATAACCCTCAGTTACTGGTGAAGAAACTGTCTGCTCTTTTGTCTGAATGTACTTAGTTCGTAACAGTTCCCATCATTAACATAGATTGACACCACAGAAACTGTCATCAAGCATGGAGTATGTCTCATAGCACACTATTCTAACTCCCCCATGTGAGATCAGTTGTATGTGCATCCCTACAGGCAGACAAGTGAACTAACTCTGGTCTCACTCTCGGTGTATCCACTAGAGGCGCTGCAGCTGTATGTCTCCGTGTCCAGACACGTACACGTCGTTCGTACTAACAGCACATTTGTGTTTAGTACTAACTTGTTTACTGTTACAGTTTCTGCTCAAATGTGTCGAGGTTATTTACGTTGCACAAATTTGCCTGCATGTTTCCATGACGATATCTTGCTGCTGAAGTACAATGTTGCCAGTCCGCCGTTTATGTAGTTCACAGTTGGATTTTTGCCCAGAGATTTTCAGTTGCAATGTTGTTGGCTTCCGGCACCGTATGGTTATATTGCTGCTGCTATACTTAGTTAGCCGCCAGCAACTGCACAGTTTACTCGATAAATTCTCAGGATGCATATTCATTACAAAATTACGAGCCTGTCATTGCTGTTCAGTAACTAAAAATATCTTGGACTAAAAACCTTCCAATTTAATATCATGTTATTGTATGTAGTTAGGCCTTTTTTGTACATTTTTTGTTGTCGTCAGTTAATGCATGCTCCCTGATTGCACATGTTTCTGCTGCAGCGAAGGGACGTACCAACATTGAGCTGAGAGAACAGTTCATTCTCGCTCACGGCGTTGCTCAGTCGATGACGCCATTCAAGTCAAAAGTACAGAACCGCAGTCCGACCAGCTCGCAGTCAGGCAGCACTAGCGCCACCTCGTGGAGCGGCTATTCATCGAGCTCAGCGAGTGGACCGATAATGAAGGTAGGAGACGTCGACAGATGGCGCCACAACTACTAATAGAAATTAAGTATCGGCATGTCTGATGTATTTAATGCTCCCAAAATGTAGAATATTAATTTTACTATAGCTGCTTAATTTGTTTGATTTTAAATTGCTTGTAATTTTCTTATTGTTTATATGTTTTCGTTTATATTGCATATACCCTTTAAACGAGGCAACTATGCATACTATTAACCTTACATACACCATTCAGAAAACATCATTAACATGTTGTTCAATTCAGATACCCTTATTGTTCGCTGTATATTACTGATTGAGAGACCACTAACATGTACTGTTATTTACGAACTAGTCTCACATACCGCGACGGATTCAGTCAGGCCAGGTAAGACATCCCGGGGAGCCCCTGGGAGTCTCTATTGTGCCCAGTTTCCTTCTCTTGTTGTTCTGTTCTACCATCTTCGTTGAACCAATCAATGGTTGTTTGGGCAGGTTTATTTATCACATTTCATTGCCTGTATTTCTGAAACAAAAATTCAAGTTTTTGTTTCACATGTTGTTTTAATTGTTGAAGTTACCGAGCATGTTTTCCCTTACCACACGTTGGCTGTTTGTTGGCCTTAAGACTATATCAGAGAATAAGGTTTGGGGTTACTGGTATATCCTTCCCTTATATCAAGTTGACAATACCGCATTGGCTTTATATGTGTATTCCATATTTCAAGACAAGTAGCCTAATAATTTTTTTGGAACAAAGCACCAGTTTTATGTATGCCTAAAAGACATACTCCAGTCAGTGAGAGATTCACAAAGTATATAATATATTGGTTGTCCATAGTAATTATGGACATAGATTGTAAATAAACAATTAATAATAGTATAATTGTACCAAAAACATGCTATGTTGGATTCAGGAAGCTGCCATCTTGAGGCACAGAACCAATGACATAAACCACGTCACTGGCGCCTAGGCCTCAATATGGCAGCACCCTGGATCCAACATATCATATTTTCTGATACCATTATATTATAATTAATTGTTTAGTAACAACCTTTGTGCAAAATTACTACCGGTATGCACAATCAGTATATTATTTATCTGTAAGTTAATCCTGTGAAGCTCTCACTGACTGCAGTATCCCTTTAATTGTGTCTAAACCTTTTGATCACTAGTTAAATTGAATGAGACTTATGGCTGCATACTAAGAAATATGTTTTCATTAGTGTGAAATACTGAATTTACTGACAGTAACTTTGTCAATGTTAAACATGTTCATAAAAGATCATTATAAATGTGCTACTCGTCATGAAATATGAAACAAGAGTTCTTCTATACCCTGATGTTACTGCACAAATGAAAGTGGCTTACAGCATTGTTTTTAATGTGTCAACTCCATTTCAAAGCCACATTCATTTACAACCTCAAACTTTTACAAACTGCATGAGTTACACTCTGGAGCACCACACATTTCTTGACCAAATATGCAACCAGCACGACATAATAATAATATAATGCATGTTTTATATTGGATGTTAATGTCCTTACGATATTACAAGTTATTTTTCAGAACAGACATGAACTGAATTTTGTTGTTGAGGAAATGTAGTCTCATTCTGGGCTTAGCAAAAAATTTGCTTCTGTTTTTTCTAAACAAGTAGAGGGTTTAAATGGCGGGTGATGAATGTTCCTTTTAAATGTCAGTGCATTCTGTGGAAATAATAAAACCCAACAAGAGCAACAAGATCAGTTGCTGCCTTTTAAAAATAAATACAGCAACTCCAGATCTGAGTTAAGCGTTCTGTGAATTTGACATTAGATTTGATGTGAATTGGTTTGGCGCTGTCCGTCAGTGGATATCACACCTTCCTCATCATAAACTCAGCGTTTCCAGTGCGTTAAATCCATAGCTGTGTCCTTGTACTTGATAGATAAATTTTGATCCTAGATTCGTGAAAAGACGCAATATGGAACACCCTGGCGGCAGTATCCACGATCACGGATGAGTCCCGACACGGAGGTCAAACAGATCATGACCCCAAGGTCAACAGGCATCGGGGCACGACCTCGGACTAGTGCAACACAGGAACTACCAAGTCCAGGTGGGTAGACTGACTGTGACACGAGATGGCATTATTAGCATAGCAGGCAAAATGTCACAAGACTGGATTTTTTTTATATACACACAAATTGAAAGTATTGAAAGTGTACAATAAATAACTTGTCATTATTGTCTTCAAAAGTTGATTGAATTATGTCAGTTACTTGACTTATTGAAAGGTGTCAGTTACTTGACTTATTGAAAGGTGTCAGTTACTTGACTTATTGAAAGGTGTCAGTTACTTGACTTATTGAATGGTGTCATTTACTGACAAATAAATACGGTGTTTATCTATCTCAGACAGGACTTGTGTGGATGGACCAGTTCAGCCAACTGTAGCATCACAACAAATGTACTTAATGTACCTTAATTAAAGATAATCATTTTATACAAAATATTACATTACATATACAAAGGTTCCAACAAGTCAAAGAAGCAGACAAGAAAATTCAGACAAAAATCTGAAGACAGAAAGACATTTCTAAAGAAGAAAACTTTAAAAGTTCTGAACCTGTAGTCTCCACATCCATTGCTTGTTATGACTAAAAGTGAAAGCCTGTTAAGAAAGTTCACGCCGAGCATATTTATGAGACATGGCGTGTTGTTTCTCCTGTCTTCAGCCAGCACAAGTCGCCCAAGCAGTCGGGCTAGCAGTCGCAGCAGTCGGCCACCGAGTGTCGCCGGTAGTGACGTCTCGGAGACGAGTGAACCAGAAGTGTTCACGACGATGAAGACGGAGACACGGACAGTCGCAGGTCGTCCGACGACCACCGTCACTTACCAGACTCACCAGACACAACTGCGCACGCTCACAGTGCCCACGAGTGCCTCGGGACGCACCACAACTCCGACTAAAATACCGCGCACTTCGACGCCGCGAAAGCCGAAGATGCCAAAGTGAGGCGGCGGCAACGGCAATGACATGCCAGTGAATCACAGCGATGTTGTGTGTTTGTATGCTACGTCAATTTACTGGTGCTAATGCATGTGTGTGGTTCACGAAATGTTGTCAGCTCTCGTGTGTGACACACACACGTCTTCATTGTGAAATCGCTTGGAAAGACGGCCTTTCCATAAACTCTTTCCCATGCCTCGGGTAGCCAAAGGGTGCCTGTTGTATCCGTTTGTGCAGAACGGAGGGAATTATGTCAGACTGCATCATCTCTGTCGAAACCGCAACGTTCCCCGTAACGACTTTTGAGTAATTTTCGCTTTCTGAATCAGCCTGGTGTTGATCGGTTTATGTACATACAAGTTGTAAATAACAGCATGTCAGCATGAACACACTTGTGTGGGGAGATATTTTAACAGTTTGTGTGTAAAGTATGTTTTTTCATGCAGTGCGGTGGAATATATTGATATTAGTTTGGTAGCAAGCAACGGTGCAGAGAGTCTGTTGGAGACGTCTCTTATTTAGGGTAAACTAATCTATAGATGGAATTTGTTTTTTAGTACGTTTATTATTCTACGTTAAACTTTCGTACATTGTAATGTTGTGTCATTTTTTTTTTGGAACACGGCGTTGTTAATTATTGTTTATCAAGTTTTATTGTGGTTCACTAATGATTTAAAAATATAGCAAATTGTAACATTTAATCCATTCTACGGAACCGGATGTGCAAAGTGTAACGATGGGCACTTTAGTTTTGTACTCGACAGTAAAAATGCACGCTTCTTGAATCTCGCCTGTGGCCATGTTTTTGCCAGCGGCTACGTAGATTCACCAATTGACCTTCACTTGTTGTTGCCATGGTGATGTAAATTATTGCACTCTGAGAATGGGAACGGAAGCTTCTTTCATTAGTTAACATTCCGCTGCTGTGATAAAGTGAGTGAGAGAGAGAGAGAGAGAGATAGGGTGAGACTGTGACAGCCGTCACTAGCTCGATATGTTCTAAGTGGGGACTCGGAACATGGAGACCTGGTGACTGTTGACAGTCGACATTGTCTAGTACTCGTGTATATTCGTTTATTACTCATACTGCACATTAATGACGCTAACGCGGCCTGACTGCACAGGTCTGCGTATACTATGATAGAGTATTTTCACATGGTAGTCAGACGGCAGTGCTATTTTCACGCTTTTGCTGTTGGCTGCGATGATCTACGACTGTTACGCCATCACTGTGTGTATGTTGTGTGTACAAATAGTCTGTCTTTGCCATCATTCTTGCTCGAGCTCCTGTCTTGGCTCGTATCCTTAGTCAGATGACTAACTCGCCTCATCACTGCCACACAACTACTACAGAACTACGAAAGAGGCCCTGTTGTTATGATAACGACAACCACCACGTTGTTGGTGCCAACATTTAATGCATGTTGCACATGCCTGTTGTTACATGTAGCACAGCACGCGAGATCACAATTGGCCACTCAACATACACAAATGCATGCTGCTTGTAAATCCTTGCCACAAGACTTGTAGCCTCATTGTAACTGCAGATATATCTTTGAATTATTTATAAATTATGCCAAAATAGCGTAGGTGTTTCACGGAAGCAGAACTAATTTTAAATCCATATGCTACATGGACCGTGCTTTTCTAAAATGCCAAGTAATAAATGTCTATAGAACTGTTGTTGTTTGTTTTGCGTTGTTAGGATGTAGTTAGAATTCTTGAAACTATCCACAGCATAAATGGGTCAAGAAATGGTTTTGTTTTGCCCATTTAGTTCAGTAGAGCAGTAAATCTCCAACTTTTGAAATTGGTTATCAGAAATCATAATTATTATTTACCATATACCACCCAGTCATGTGAACACACACATGTACACGCAAACCAACATTTAGTCATCTGGATTGGGACATTTTAATGACGATTACTATAAAACTTGAAAACCAAAATCTACCGGTACCGGTAGTTAAAATTCTAGATTCCCAAATTCTTCCGAAATTGCCATTAAAGATGGGTCTACGAGTGAGGACACACATAGCAGTGTGTGGAAAGGAAGGCCTTCCTTAGATGCTAAGGGTACTGGAGATTACATTCCAAGTATCACATTGCAGCCTCATGAGTTGGAGGTCGTAATGTCAAAGTGCTTAGGCTATTGTGTGGAAGGTACAATTCATTATTGGAAACTGGATTATGAATGGTTGGAGTACCCTGAAGTCAAGCTGGTAGTTACATTGGAGTACTCTGAAGTCAAGCTGGTAGTTACATTGGAGTACCTTAAGTCAAGCTGGTAGTTACATTGGAGTACCCTGAAGTCAAGCTGGTAGTTACATTGGAGTACCCTGACGTCTAGCTGGTAGTTACATTGGAGTACTCTGAAGTCAAGCTGGTAGTTATATTGGAGTACCCTGACGTCTAGCTGGTAGTTACATTGGAGTACTCTGAAGTCAAGCTGGTAGTTACATTGGAGTACCCTGACGTCTAGCTGGTAGTTACATTGGAGTACTCTGAAGTCAAGCTGGTAGTTACATTGGAGTACCCTGACGTCTAGCTGGTAGTTACATTGGAGTACTCTGAAGTCAAGCTGGTAGTTACATTGGAGTACCCTGACGTCTAGCTGGTAGTTACATTGGAGTACCCTGAAGTCAAGCTGGTAGTTACATTGGAGTACCCTGACGTCTAGCTGGTAGTTACATTGGAGTACTCTGAAGTCAAGCTGGTAGTTATATTGGAGTACCTCTAAGTCAAGCTGGTAGTTACATTGGAGTACCCTGACGTCTAGCTGGTAGTTACATTGGAGTACTCTGAAGTCAAGCTGGTAGTTATATTGGAGTACCTCTAAGTCAAGCTGGTAGTTACATTGGAGTACCCTGACGTCTAGCTGGTAGTTACATTGGAGTACTCTGAAGTCAAGCTGGTAGTTATATTGGAGTACCTCTAAGTCAAGCTGGTAGTTACATTGGAGTACCCTGACGTCTAGCTGGTAGTTACATTGGAGTACCCTGAAGTCAAGCTGGTAGTTACATTGGAGTACCCTGACGTCTAGCTGGTAGTTACATTGGAGTACTCTGAAGTCAAGCTGGTAGTTATATTGGAGTACCTCTAAGTCAAGCTGGTAGTTACATTGGAGTACCCTGACGTCTAGCTGGTAGTTACATTGGAGTACTCTGAAGTCAAGCTGGTAGTTATATTGGAGTACCTCTAAGTCAAGCTGGTAGTTACATTGGAGTACCCTGAAGTCAAGCTGGCACTGAGTGGGTGCAGTTTCCATGTAACAGTCACAAATAAGAGAAGACAAAGAGATCAAGTTCTGCATGGTTTTATACAGTTCTGTTAATTCCTGTACCTGTGCAAACAACTTGTATAAAAACATCCATATATACATTCAAAACACATGCATTTCCTATGTGCACAACAATAATGCACTCGCAAAACATCATTACACAAAATAAAGATATACCTAACATCTGGTGGAATAAATAAATCAACATTACTTGACATGTAAAGAACACAAACTGGGTTTGCTACAGAGATCAACACAAACAACAACTAATAATTTACACCTCCGCTGAGAAGTGCTGGACCTGCTAAATGATACTATGCCTACATTTCGACTATCCCAATCATTACAGAAGCTCCACAGGACATCAAATGACCCTCTTTGTTGAGCTGTGACAAGGAAACATGAAGCACCAGTCTAATTTATTTGCATCAAATGCTTAATTAACATCACCAGGCAAAATTCTACCAGCGTTTTGATTACGCTCTCGTTTTTCCCAAAGTTATGCCTATTTCTCCAAAGAACTGCCTTATGACAAATCCTTAGAGTTGTGTGGCGACTGTATCCTCGGTGTATTGTTGTCTCTGATAACGGGACTCTCGCTTAAACAATCCTTGTCAGGTGTGGTTCTGTTCGTTCGATGCGGCTTTGGCGGACTGCTGGAATCGGAACACGCAGCCTCCTTCTGTTTTATGTCCTTCTTTGTCTCCAACTGCTGTGAACCTGGACAAACAAACATACAAATGTGTCCTCAGATAGGCTTGAAAGTAATTTAAAATGGACGATTCCTTGGAACTGCTCAGACCGATTTTCACTTCGTCCCTGTGTGTTCATTCACGCACCATACCAACTTCCACTGTAACCTCGTACTTATTATACTAAGGCAATGTGGAGAAAACAAAACTGTCCAAGCCATGGAATGGCAGCAATAGTATACAACACCAGCTACACTACAATCTACGCCTTGCCTTCAACTGTTGCAATAACCTGAATATAACTTATTGTGAATGGTTGATCAAGTGTTAATGCCCTACACAAAGTGCTTGCAAGCAATTTGCTTGCAAGACCAGTGAAGTGTGTCAGAATGTAGAAAGTACATAAATAATTGCAGTTGTGTTGAAGAAACTACAGTAAATCACTTTAATGAATTGCCTGTTTGATATGTGCTGTATATAATAATTAAATAATTAAACAAATCTGGACCAATTCATAATTATATTAATTCCAGCAAATAATTTTATTATATCCAAAAATTTACTAGTATTTTAATCACTCGATGTTTGCGGGAACTAGACTAATAATATTTTCGGTTTAAAGACATCAAAAGTATGTCCTGTGCAGTGCCATTTGAATAATAAAACAAAAAAACTGAAATTGTTTCTAAATCCTTGGAAACTATGAGTATGACATGTCAAAATTGGTGTGCAAAGTGCCAAATGATGAAAACATAGACATATACTGCGAAGTAAAATTAAACACCACTATAAATCATGGTAATAAAACACTATTAACAAAATATATTCAGATTATCCAGGGTGGGTGAAGCTACAAAGTTTCTATCGTAGAACATCCAATACAACTTGGTGAACTGTGCAAAATGCAAACATGTATTCACAACATACCATTTTCACCAACCGTTGTCTGCGCAGAAAGAAATAACAAACAACTTCATGAAACGCTATTATAGTAAAATATACTACAATACATCAGTGAAATTATCATACCTAATATACATGTTTGTTTTACAAATTGTCATCAATCACCATGTAGTGACAAACAATTCCAGAACAAAATAGCTACTGTTTGTACGTTTAATAAGCATAATTATGTAGCTCAACATCACACTGTGTGTAACATTGATGAAATAACTAATTTAGATACCAGACAATATGGTCCACCATTACAAGAATGAATTTAAATCTTATCCAATTCTTTTAATTTCCAAGAATCTGATAGGAACTTAGCATCAGATAAGTGTTAATCAAGGGGAAATGGTTTAAAGCTAAGCCCAGGAAGAATGTAGTGAAACAGCACTCACCGGCCCTAGCGACAGGGGGGGCAACAAAGTGGGAGAATGCCTCCCCAATGCGCCCCGCTGCCCGGTACATCTCGTCCATTGTGCCATTCGTCTCATAAGCTGCAAGAAACACAGGGGTGTTAGGATGAAGATGTCACAACTATTGCCAATTTATAATTTTTATTTCATCAATGGTCAAAGAACACTCCTCGACAGTCATGCAAAATAGCAGTGCAAAATAGCAAAGGTGGCTGTCCGTCTAAATACTACAACACTAGACACATTTTAGTTATGCAGAGTCTGCAAGTCACTTATCTATGTAATATTATGGGGTAAAATAAATGATGCATTCTTCTTAAACAACTGCACATTACTAAAACATAAATGTGACATGCTCTAACGAAATGAGTCGTATGTCCAAAAAAAGTGAGTTAGTCACATCATTGGAAAGACAATGTATAAAGCTTTCCAACGGTGTAAAAATTATGGACATATCTCACACAGAGCCAAAGTTATTGGACGCTGAACATGCCTGGGGTAGAAAGTTTCAAATGGAGAAAAACGCATTTGAAGTTCGCAGTCACGTAAGCACATGGTCGAGTACATTGTCGATCCAAAATCGGCTGTTTTGCTTCTATTACTCCATTTGATGCTTTTGAAAGAAACTCCCAAGTCATGTTCGTTGTCGAAGATATATCATGCTAGCTAACTAATCATACATTTACTGAAATTATTACAACATAATCTGAGTATTTAGCAATGTTTTCTAGCAGCGACCCGCTCGATCACACTGTTTACAGTTAGCGAGTCCGCACTGCGCCTGCACTCTCAGCTCTAAGCCAATCAGGCTTTCAGCAAAGCAGATAAGCCTTTCGCACAAGCAGATAAGCCTCTTACATAAGCACTGTTATTGGCTTAAATTGATGTCAGTGAGGATTCCTCCTACAAGAATCCAAAAGAAAGCATCCTGGGCTTTCCCGTAGTACCAAATGTCTCCGCCATGCATTGAGGGAAACCCCGAAAAATGCGACTCGAACAAGGGCGATTTATCGCTTCTGTTTTACAAAATTCATGCGTGAAATGTTATGTAGTATTTATAAAAAGACTATAAAATATACTAAATAATAATATAAATGAGAAATAAGCAATGCCAATTGACAGAAAAGATATCAAAGTATACTTTGGTGACAAAAATCCAAATCATCGGAAATCATTGTTGCATGTTTATGCGGTGTTTTCTCGAAATCAAATTTGCTGACATACGACTCATTTTGTTAGAACACGTCACACATATATGATATAGACCCACTGTAGATCTAGACACAAATGAACTTAATTTATGAGAGACCAAATCAACAGCGATAAGGTCAAAGGCCAAACATCTGTCCACTCACTGGAATGTGACATGTCGTCAGGGTAGGCTGCGTCCAGCCTGTCAATCATCTCCTGAAGCTCCGCCTCCTCTTCCTGGAAGCGATGAGAGCTGCGTGGCGATGGCAGAGAGAACCGCGTGCGTCCTAGCGTCGGATCAGTCAGACCGTGCATCGTTTCATCATCGAGAACATAGTTCTGTGATCCACCACCAGGTGACACCCTGGTAACCGGAGCGTGACCCAATCCAACACCCAGTGGCGATATGTTCGAGATCTCCGAAATGCCCCCCGGGGTCTGAGTAAGGCGATGTGGCACCGAACCGGCCACGATCGGGGTGCTGCGTGTAGGTGGAGCCACTAGTCTGCCGTAGGCTGGCGGCAGAGGGTAGGGTGTCACCAGCGCACTGGAGGAGTCCGGGGGGAGTCTGTAGCACGGTGACGGTGACACACTTGGGGCAGTGACAGGTGACATCAGGACGTCTCTCTGAACATGAACACATGACATAAGGTTGATGTTAATGACATCAATAACAACAACATCAACATGCACATGTCGATGTTGTTTAGTAATGGAACTGACAACTCGTGGCAAGTTTATACTTATTGCACCAAGCTCTACCAACACAGTGACCCCCTACTTACATATGGTACATTGATGTAAATAACAAAATTACAATTCAATGTATTCATTGCCAGTTGCCTGTCAAGCAACTTGGTAAGTATAAATATTGTGTGAACTGGTGCATGCCACCAGACACACAAACACATTTGAGAACAGCTTCACCAGTCTTTATACATAATATATATATATATATATATATATATATATATATATATATATATATATATATATATATATTTAAATATATATTTATATCAGTTAGTTTAACACTGGATCGCCTTCAAAAGAGTATCACAGATTAATCCCTGGAAGACTGTCTCACACACTCACCCACATACCCACACACGCACACACACACACATGCACATACACACACACGCACACCCACACATACACACACATACACCCACACACACCCACACATACACACACACACACTCACACCCACACATTCATACACACACACACCCACACATGCACACACACACCCACACATTCACGCACACACACACACCCACACATACACATACACATAACCACACCCACCCACACATGCACGCACACACACCCACACATACACACACACCCACACACCCACACATGCACACAAACACACACACCCACACATGCACGCACAGACACCCACACACACACACATACATAGACACATACATGCACACCCACACCGACACACATGCACACATGCACACATGCACACACACGCGCACACGCACACACACACACACACGCACACACGCACACACGCACACACCCACACATACACACACCCACACATACATACACACACATATATACACACACACCCACACACCCACTCACACACACACACACACACACACTCACACACACCAACACCCACACCCATACATACACACCCATACATACACACCCACACACATACACACCCACACACATACATACACACCCACACACATACACACACACCCACACACATACACCCACACACACACACACATACATACACACCATACACACACCATACATACACACACCCTCACACTCACACACCCACCCTCACACTCACACACCCACCCACCCACCCATCCACCCACGCACGCACCCACCCACCCACCCACCCACCCACCCACCCACACACACACACACACACACACACACACACACACACACACACACACACACACACCACACACTCCCTCTAGTACTGTGTACCTCCTTGACCAGCCTCTGGAGCCTGTGGAGCTGTTCCTCCAGCTGTCTGTTGTGAGCCTCCAGGACCTCCTGTCTCGCGGCCAGTCTCTCGTTCTCCTCCTCCAGCCAGTTCCTGGAGCCGTCGGAGCCGGTCGGAGAGGAGCGGTGGGACGCGTACGACCGACTCTGAGTCCGCTCCAGCTCATCCAACAACTCCCTGAAGGCAAGGGTCAAAGGTCAATATCCTTGGAGATAGGGATCACAAGGTCAAAATCCCTGAAGGCAAGGGTCATAAGGTCAATATCCCTGGAGATAGGGGTCACATGGTCAAAATCCCTGAAGGCAACGGTCATAAGGTCAAAATCCCTGGAGGTAGGGGCACATGGTCAAAAGAATGCAAGGGTAATAAGGTCAAAATCCCTGGAGATAGGAGTCACATGGTCAAAATCCCTGAAGGCAAGGGTCATAAGATCAAAATCCCTGAAGACGAGGGTCATTAGGTCAATATCCCTGAAAGTAAGGGTCATAAGGTCAATATCCCTGAAGGCAAGGGCCGTAAGGTCAATATCCCTGAAGGCAAGGGTCATAAGGTCAAAATCCCTGAAGACAAGGGTCATAAGGTCAATAATATCCCTGGAGATAGGGTCAGGTGGTCAAAATCCCCGAAGGCAAGTCACAAGGTCAATATCCCTGAAAGCAAGGGTCACAAGGTTATTGTCAACATAATGAACATGCACACGCACACGCACACAATGTTGCTTGTCAGTGAAGCTGGATAGGTAAACTTTACGTTAGCCGTGAGAATACTCTGCCAGGATGTGCCTTGCAGAACACCAAATTTGAAATATACCGCTTCTAACCAGATACACTGTATTTCATCAACAACATCAAATGCCATTCAAAATGGCATATTTTCCTGCTAATCAAAGCAAAATGTTAGGTTACATTGCACACAAACAACAAGTCTGATGCTTCCATGTGTACCTGTTCTCGTCCTCCAGCTGGTAGATCATGGCCTCCATCTCCACCCCGTCTCTCACACCCCCAGCATCCTGGCAAACACAGCACACTTAGAACACCATATCGCTTTTAGCCAACAATTAATTTTAAGGTGCTAATCAATGGCATTATATTTATAGTGACTATACCCAGAAGCCTAGGCCATTTACCGACACATTTACTGATTGTACATTGGTATTAAAATTACTACACTTCAAGTTAACATATCTTTACATAGTTTTAATTTATATTGGAAAACAAATAACACAACCAAAATGACGTCTACAGCCAGCATCAATTAAACACATTCAAATGTTTAAACAAGTTTCTTTTCTTTTCTAAGTGGCTACTATGAACACTGTTAATATTATCAGTGTCAAATATTGGCAGCTAAAAATACAACTAACAGCATTGTAATGGTACCTCTATTAATACAATTACCTTAAATAAAAGAACAAAGTAAATTGTGTTCATTGTTTACAACTCTGATAAAATTCCTCATCTTTCAGTTTTACAACAGCATTGTATTATAACAAAAACTTCAGTATATTACCTGTATATTTTTGCCAGTGATATCTGTCTGGAGACATTTAGATATCCTTGGAGAAGACGCTGTGTCTGTGTGTTTGGCAGACGAGTCTGTTAACATTGTCTGTGTGCCCAGGGGCTGCTCTATGCTGTAACACACAGGACAGGAGCTGTGTATATAGCATACAGTGCATCACATGACAACAGCCTTATCAACGCATTCCTTGTCTTATCTTAGTTCCTCAAAGATAAGTACTATACACTTAGAGAGCATTGTAAGGCAATAGTTACCACATCCACCTGGCTTGCCAGAGTTCTGAGTTCTAGATCCGCATCGAGAATGGCGCATTTGGTGTAAAAACCTGGCTCTCAACAGTGGGGACAGTGTATTCCTTGTGACCCAGAAATCACTGGTTAGGACCATGAAGAAGTGGTCAGTTTATCATGAAAACATTTCTTCAGTAAACATGTCCTGCATGCAATTTGTTTTTACACAATTTTATTTTACTACATTATTTTTCATAAAGCAAATAATTTGGGAGCCACAATTTCAACAAAATATATGATGCAATGTCCAAACGTTCCATGTGTTAGGCATCCATTTTAGTAGCTTGCTTAACCCTGTTGCTAGGCAACAGGCCACATGATGGGCAGATCAACTGGTTGAAGCCACCAGTCTCATAAATCTCTTCATGTGTGGAGGGTTTAGATCTTTGATGGAAATTTTTTCTGGAATACTAGTTTGATTTATCTGCTTTCCATCTCAAGATAGAGCAATAAAGAGCACAGTTTGGGACTCACAACTCGTCTGGTTTGTACGGCTGGTCTGTGCCGTAGATCGGCAGGTAGTGGGCCTTCTTTCTGTGTCTGTGTTTCTTGTTCAGGTTGTTTCGTATCGTCCGCATAAATGCCTTCGTGTCTTCTTTCATAGATGCCTGAAACACACATCACCACTCCTGGAACCTCAGACGAATTTCACAAAACTGAAGAAAGGCCTGCATATATCTGCAGTGGTGAAAGGTACAGAATTTTTTTCAGGGTTAGAAGTGCAATAAAAAGATTACTAGCAGTTTTATTAATGCAATTTGGAATTGCTGAAAATGTGTGATATATTTTGGGGATCAAATGGTATGTAATTTGAAATATAATTACCTACCTTTTGTGTCATTCATCTCAAAACTTGAATTATTCCAGCAGATCAATTCAATCACCCACACATTTTCAACAAATTGACTGTGTCAGATAAGAGAGATGCCATTGTAAAACACAAGTGTCGTCCTGTATATCACGCCTATAATTCAATAACTCTGCAAAATGTACTTTAAGATCAAAACTGTAGTGACCAGTCACAGATATCTATCTACATTGCACTCTGTGCATTACGTGTGCTGACAATTGTTAAAACTTGTCATCAGTATACTGCTGATGCCATAGTTTGGAAATGATGACTAGTTCCTTTCATGAAGCTTTGAAAGGTGTATTGGCAGCCAGAACTATGACATCTGTTTATAATCACAAATATTTATCTGCACCAACAAGAAACGATTTTGCACTAAACGACTCCACTAGGACAAAAACCTTTCAACACACATGGACCTGGTACAGTTTAAATTTGTATCACAGAAAGCAAGTGCAAAATAATCAGTAAACGTTATGTACACTATGTGAACTACCCTCGGGGTAGTCACTTCACCCAGCCCAAATACCCCCTATAATTTAGGCCAGGACTTTAGTAGTGCAAAGTGAAAAATTATTTTGTTTTCTGGTTTGTGCTGTGACCTGACTGGGTTCCATTTCCCAACGCAGTGAACTGGAAATAATGCTTGTGGACCAAAGACCAGGATGTCAATAGTGCATCTTTGTGACAGATATTAACAGCCGTCACATTTGAAGAGCGGCATGGCTCAGGGGTAGAGCTTTGGACTCTCGACTACGAGAACCCGGGTTCAAATCCTGTGCTGCGGTGTTAAAACCTTGGGCAAATTTTTTCACTCTACATTGCTCCAGTTCACTCAGCTGTATAAATGAGTACCTGGCTATAGACAATGGTGGATATGTGTACGAGCAGCCTTCGCGCATTAATTGTAGCAGGTACTCATCCCAGAGAAGCCGAGATGGTGTCTGAGTGAACAGGTCTGTCAGGGAAGTAAAGTGTAAAGCGCTTTGAACGGTCCTGAGGACTGGATACTGCGCTATATAACAATTGCCTTTGTAATTTTTACATGATGTCTTTGCCAGGGGAGATAATATGTATTTATTCGTACTACAAGGTGTATATATAAATGTACTCACTGCGAGACAGTACTCCTGGGTGGGATGATGACTCTTGTGTTTCTTGCTCACACGACCCGTGAAGAAGCAGTGTTGACACAGGTCATAGTTGAAACACTTCAAACACCTGTACCTGGAGAACACACACCCAGTGTCACCAAAGACGAAGACTACCTGGCAGTGACAATGACACAGACATCTGTACCCGGAGCAACATGAGTGTCACCAGAAGACCAGTGACAGTGACACTTAGTGACCTGGAATAACGTACACTGAGTGTCACCAGAAGACTAGTGACAATGACACTTAGTGACCTGGATTAACATACCCTAAGTGTCACCAGAAGACTAGTGACAATGACACTTAGTGACCTGGAGTAACATACCCTAAGTGTCACCAGAAGACTAGTGACAATGACACTTAGTGACCTGGAGTAACATACACTGAGTGTCACCAGAAGACTAGTGACAATGACACTTAGTGACCTGGAGTAACATACACAGTGTGTCACCTGAAAACTAATGACAATCCACAGACACTACATAATTCCAGTGAGATGTTAGTGTTCTAATGAGTGAGATTTCAAACTGTAAGTTACCTGAAGCCAACGATTGGCAACATCTTGCACACACTACACTTGGCCTCATGTTTCACTGCAACCAGAGAAACAATACACATGAGGGCCGGACAGTGGACTGGACAATGGCCGGTCATCACTGAAGACACTGTAATTCAACTGGGCTTCTATCTATCCATGACAAGATAAAACATACACCCATGACATCTTTGTCTGACACATATCTGTCACAGTTGCCCTTACAAGAAATGACACATGTATAACCACACTGCAATGAGGTGACACTATTCGGGTGGAATATAACACAATCTTACAGTGGTCTGTGTTTTTAGATTAGCGTTTCTGTGACGTGATCATGTGGACTTTAATTACATACACTTACCCATAAGTTATACAATTTATAGCACATCATTAATACGCAATTAGTATCATTATTAGCATTTTAGTATAATTTTTATGATAGATTAGCTATGTTATGTTTTGTTTAATCATATACTTTTTATTTTATTTTTTAGCATACCAAGGAATAATAAGTAATGTAACGACTGTGTTATTTTATTTTACTGTTTCATGTATAGGCTTTTATTTATAATGTTTATATATATATGTATATGTATATGTATATGTATATGTATATGTATATGTATATATATATATATATATATATATATATATATATATATATATATATATATATATATATATATGGGTGTGTATATATTTATTTTAACAATAATTTATAATCAATAAAATTATATACATATATCTATTTTAATAATAATTTATCATCCAATCTACTACTTGTACATTTATCTAAAGCACCTGAGAGCAATCCTATTGATTCAGGCGCTATACAAATAAATTGTATTACTATTATTATGTGTCATTATTCTGATTCCTTATTCTTTATTAAATTCATTAAATTCCTGCATAAACAGCAGTTTAACAAATTTAATAATTAACACTTGTAACAAAACTACTCGAGACCAAGCACCAGTTTAAATCAAAACACAGGGCCGATAAAAATACAGATTGATATAATTTCGTTATTTATTCACCTGTTTCCGCTGCAGCGAGGCGGTGCATTGTGGGTAGCCAGACGACAGTCTGCGGCTCAAGTAACATCCATGAGATGAACTCTGTCTCGGTGATTCCAGCAGAGTTCCACACCTGTAGAAGGAGAACAACGTTTAACAGAAGAACAATCTTACGGCTGCACTCAATATTTCTGGTGATCGGTCTGTCATGACAAACAGTGACAGGCAATTTGCTAGTGTTTGCCTCATGGGATACACTGAAAGATGCTAGTGAAACTGCCAACAGTCCTGACGTGCATCACCACCATCAATCACCAACACTTACAAGTGCAAAATGCAATCATTAAACACCATGCAGAAGACATAATGCAAGACCGCATAAGTTACACTGGGACAGATGTAGAGCGCAGTGGCTCAGGGGTAGAGTTTCAGACTCTCGACTAAGAGAACCCAGGTTCGAATCCCATGCTGCAGTGTTAAGACCTTGGGCAAGTTTGTTCACTCTACATTGCTCCAGTTCACCCAGCTGTAGAAATGAGTATCTGACTTTAGACAGTGGTGGATATGTGTACGAGCAGCCTTCGTGCATTAATTGTAGCTCTGGATGCTTCCCAGAGAAGTTGAGACAGTGTTTGATTGAACAGGTCTGTCAGGAAAGTAAAGTGTAAAGGCGCTTTGAGCAGTCCTGAGAACCGGATACTGCGCTATATAAGAACTTACCTTTTTTATTATCTACAAAATACAACTGTATAATTTTGGTACTATGGTAGACAATGCAGAGCTTTTTGTTGTTTATCACCACAATGATGGTGAGATGACGGTGACGACAGGTCACTAAGTAAAGACACTGGTGGACCCGATAATCCATACACAGGACATACTGATAATTCCCGTGATATTTCACACTGTGAGAGCATAAAAGTAGGACATCTCACCGTGGAGAAGCAGCTGTCGACAGCCGGGGCGACATTCAACCCTCCAAACACAGCGCCCTCGTTCAACAGCTCCGGTAACTGCAACACAAACCAACAGTAGTCCTCAGATCCGTACCCAGCATCAGCAAAACACAATTTCCCACACAGTTGTTCTAGAAAACAATACATTGTATATAACTGGCAGTGATATGTGTTCAATATTTCTTCTGCAAATTCCTGGGATAAATCTTATACTGAATAACTAATAATAAAAACCTGTTTAGCCTATTTAGTGAAATGTGTCTTTTCGTTTTCTACAGAAAACAACAACATTCATCAGTCCGACTTGGAAATATGACATTAGGGTTATGAAGTGTAACTTTTACGGTATGTAGCTGTTGCTCAGAGCACTATATGAAACTAAACACATGGCTGTGAAATTACCAAAACTAACACCTGCAAAACCAAAAAGTGCTTTAACAAGATGGCCGCCGAAAACAGTAGACATGGAAATCCTTGGCTTGTTGACAGTGCAATGTTTATACACAACATAAGGTGACGAAGCAAGACACTCTCTGTCCTCACCTGCATGACGTCATGCAGAAAGACACCCATCACCTTACGTGACAGGTGGTTACTAGCGTCACTCAGCTGACCAAACAAATCTACAACACGTGTCAGATCTTTTAGTATTCGACAACTCAAACACTCCCTCCACGGCTCTCAAAAGAAATATCTAAAACATCCTACCTTTCACATGTTCTGTGTACAGTAGATTTTACGTTACTAAGACATTCTTCCTTCTTATTGGAGTATTCAGTGTACACGGATTAAAACAACCAATTAGTTGCATATATTCCTTGAGTTCTCTATAGAGGTAAATAAACAAAATTGGGTGGATGTCCTGGACTCGGATGTCCTAAGGAAGTCTAGATAGTCAGGGAGAAGGCACCTGCCACCCTCCCACTATTTACATGATTTAAGCAGGGGTAAACTTCAGCATTTACTTTACTAGACAGCGGAACTAGTAAAGACAAAAGTTTACTAGTCCACCAAAAGGTTTACTAATCCGGCATCAGATAAAAACAACACAAATAATTTTTTTATTTAAAACAAACAAGTGTATATTTGCAACCCCAGTTAAAAGAACAATGCAGTGTTCATAAAGGTAGTCAAAGCAGTAATAAAGAAATAACAAAAGTAACTAATGAAGAACTGAAGATATGATTTGTATTAAAAAACTGCAAGTTATTGTCTAGTAAAGGTCTATGTGTGACTACAAATGGTTGATTGACTACTGTAGGGTGGGGTGGTTGACATGTGACCTTTACTAGACAACCGGACTAGTTATTAGGCAGGTTTACTAGTCCCCCCTTATCTTTACTAGTGTACGGACTAGCGGACTAGTTCTACTCCTGATTTAAGCCACAAGTTGGTTGCTTTGCCTATTGAGATAGCAACATCGTGCTCTGCCATTACTTGGTTTCAACTATTTGCCAAGACAACTTGACTGTAGTCTGTCCTTGTTGTGTTGTGTCTAGTCTGGTGTGAGTGTCTACCGTCTACTCACATCTGTATTTCTCCATGAGTCGAGCGGCACACAGCAATACCAGGGTGACTTTTACCGCAGGCACTCGCACACAGCCAGTGCGATTACTGCAAGCACAAAGACGTGTAACATCAGGCCCGCCCATACCTTTATGTAGAGACCCGTCCACCTGTCATTTGGACGGGTAAAAACGAATGTGGACGGGTAGAAATATGGGTGGACGGGTGGTGGATGGGTAAAAAATGAAGGAGCAAAAAAAGATATAAAAAATAAGTCTTCTAAAACCATATATTGTTAGTTACGCCTTAAAAGTGAGTGTAAATGGTGTCATATATTGTTTGTAGCCCATTTCAGGTCATCAGGCACATTTGAAAGTTTGTAAACTGGCTTAACAGTTAACCACCACATGTCCAACAAAACATGTGTGACTGGCAATAATTTGATCCTGCATAAAGCCCTGGGCCCACCTTCACCCAATTTACCGCCAGCACACACACAGCAACATTTACATGTCATCACTGACTGCACCTAATCTGTACTGAGATATCAACACCAAGAACATTACACTACATTAGTTATATCACAGGTAAATGTATGCCTATGTAGCATACCATACATCAAGGGTGGACCTGAAATAAAGTTATCTCTTATCTGAAAGGTTCTGAAATAATCCAGCTATCAGTAACATCTAAGAATATACAGAGGGCTCTGGGTACAGGAAATATTTTGGGAGAATTTCAAACTGCTCCCAACATTTCATGTTGCTTGTACACATTCTGTAGGCCACAATGCAGACTTACATATTTCCTCTTAAGCAGAAGCTCTTTACATCGGTAATCCTTACAGCAAGAGTTTATTGTGTGTGTTACTATGTAATACCTGTACATTACAACCACCAAAGTCCAAAATAAAGGTAGGAGGAAATATTGAGCAGAGACAGTCTGAAGAATAAGCCTGCAGTAAGATGCTGGATGCTACAACACTGTGATCATGACAACAAACCCATTGTGAGTGAGGATGAAAACTGAAGATGGAAATGAAACATCCACAGTTTTTACTGTAGAAAGAACAACTTCAATGTTATTAGTTTAACAAATGGCCGCCAGGTGACAGCACGTTAAGCCACAGAATTACTGATCACTGGGAAGATCACGAACTGCACCACAACAAGTAAGACATGAATTCATGCAATCTCAGTTGTCAAGAAATTTCTGGCATGGTATGGCAGCTTTGATAATATTTACACACTATGAAGGATAAATCCATATCATATTGCTGGAACATGAAGAAGGTAGATAGAAATACTCAATCATAAACAGAAATGTGCCAAGAAAAAAATTACTACAATGTAATAAGTAACAAGTATCTTGTAGAAACTTGGCGTGAACTCACACGTCGTACAGGTTGAGCAGTAGATTGAGCAGGAGCTCGGCCGCGGTGTCTGCGTTGAGTTGACTCATGACACTGCTCACAGACCCCTTGCGACTCATCGTGAAGACGTCCACCAGCAGACTGTAGAGGGCAGTGCTGTCAATGACCGTGTCCACCACTGGACCGACGTAGCCGTGCCGCTCGAACACACTCCGGATGACATGGATGTCGACCAGATCCACTGTGAACACGGCGTAAACACGCTGACTTTGGTATCAGGTATGGGGTAAAATACACTTGTATTTGAAAGTATTACCATTTTTTACAATACTACTCAAAATTTGCTAAGTATCACACAATGTTTATAATGGAACAATCTTGAAATGGCAGCCACCAAGAGACTCATTGGAAGCATGAAACGCCGTTGCCAGGCTGTGATTGCATCACGTGGGTCACACACAAGCTACTGACAGTTGTTGCTACTGGTAATTGAACTGATTGTGACATTTTCATGACTTGGATTAACATTCTGAAACCTCTATTTTTGGAGGTCTGGGGAAAACCTCCATTTTTGGGGGTCTGCTTCTTTGATGACAAAACGCATGTTACCTATTGTTCACATTTGGTATATAGCAATGAAATTCAGGAAATAAACATGTCCTTGAATACATGCTGTTTTTAGTTTTTGTGTGATACACATGCCGTAAAATATGATACCACCCTATATAGTGATCCCTAGCAAAATGTGAGTAGTATATTTGTATTTATAATTATATTGATATAAAATATATGTATTTGCACATGACTACTTTCCTAAAGATTTTTTTAAAATACTTTCAAATACTAGCCAGTATGTGAAATACTTTGAGCATGCATGGGTATCTATACGAGTCACCATCTATACATGGCAAGTTAGATTTTTTCACCTGTCTGTTTTTCTGTGTTTAACTTCTTAGGCATTTACCTGGTAAATACATTAAGTACTTAAATACAACAAAACTCTGCCATTTGACCTGTTTTTGTCTGTGGGAAGTCACTGAGATGATTATCAGAGCATACCAGAGAAGCCACCATCAACATGTTAATTGTCACATGTGACACCAGCCCTCTCTGACCCTCTGTTGCACTGGTCTGGCTGTCTTTAGATCAGGCTATTCATGCCTCTATAACTAAACCCATCTGTGCTTGCTGCCAACGTCTGCTACTGTATCCACAGTAGATTCAACACAGATCTGATAAGACATACATTTATTTCCTGTCAGTTGAAATTGGGGCTTCCCTATCCAGATGTCATCACCACTGACTTGTCACTTAGTTGCCTACAATCCTGTGGTTTTACAGCATACCAGACACGCCAGGCAATACAATGTGCCATGTCATGGATGTGTGTAATATCTTCCACTTATGTCGATGAACAAGAAATCTCAGTATAACTTTAAAAAATGTCTTGTCAAAAGTATTTTGAAATACTTTCCGAAGTATTTGTATTTCAAATTATTTGTAATTTTTATTTGAACCCATCAAGAGTTCGTGTCTTTAAATACTGCATCCTCCCTTGGAACTGTTTGGTACATGATAAGTTTCACACCAAACAATAGGTAGTTACAGAACATTAAATGTCTTTGTATTTGTATTGTTACTGCCGTTCTAGGCCTAGTATTTGTTCCATACATTTTTTAATAGTATGGGCTATGTACAATGAATCTGTCTAGGACTAGGATATGTATGTAATAGAACCTATACTGTATGTTGCCTACAAGTCTGGTTTAAAAACCTGAACGTTTTTACAATCTAAAACGTAAGTCCTTGAAACATACATATGCAAACTATTACATTTGTAACCATAGAGCTGTGTTACAGAGACAGACACTGTTAAGTGCAGCTTCTCTCAGTGAACTTCCTACTAATTACCTACCCTGGGAACCCAGGCAAAATGCCTTCCTTAAAGAAGATGAAAATATAAATCTCACTCTTTACGGTAAAAAACTACTTACAACGAAATCGCTTCTGCAGAAAACGTAACTTCATAGACGTGCGGTAAGCTGCGTATTTGATACCATCCATGTCAGCTGCAAATGCAAAGCGCACACTACACAAACAACGTTTTTCTACAAACTAAAATGTATCTGATAACACAAGGATTATGCTCAACTTACTATTCTGATATGTTACAAGAATTCTCTTGAATAATTAAAAAAAATTCACTTAACTCTTTGTTTACCTTTCTTTGCAAACAATTCATTAATTGTTTGGCAAATCCACATCTTGGAAGACACACTACAGGTTTTCATGTTAATACGTTATTATGATGTATTATTTAGATTTTTTCAATAACAAACTTTATAGGTCATTTAATTAAACTCCATAATTTACATTATGTTTTCAATATGTACACAAGGCATTAAAACATGTTTACCAACATTTATACAACACAAAATTACATTACATAAGGCATTAAAACGTGTTTACCAACATTCAAACAACTCAAAATTACATTACATAAGGCATTAAAACGTGCTTACTAACATTTATACAACTCAAAATTATGTTTCTAAATTGCATACAAATTAAGCATAAACTTTATGATTAATTATAAACATGTTTTTTATTTTATATACTGACTTCAACAGGTGGCCCTGCTATTGATCATGCATGGTTCCCGGCCCCTGAGGATCACCTGAACTGCGTTTAATTTTAATAATAATTTCAGTAATTAAATGAATAATGTATTATTACAAATTTATAAATGAATGAAGTTATTATTGTCATAAGTGAGCAGACACTACTCTAACTAGACAGAGGGTAGGTAGTTATGTATGAAGCAGACTACTGTATTTACACACAAGCTGCATGGGCTGAGGGGTGGTTCTGTATTTACAATCTTATCATCTGTAACAATATATCGCATTACAGGTCAATGCGCCAGTGATTTTGCAGATAATCAAGCAAATGAGACATCACTGACAATGGGGCTACAGACTGCATGCACGCAATGCTATCAATCAAGTCTGCGTGTATGAATCAGACGGATTCTTTAAATATTTCATTTCTTTGAATACGCCAAGACTGGGTCTTGTTGAATGAATATAGGCAGCAGCAGTCAGGCTGGGGAAGATAATCACCAGGGTATTCACCTCGAGTGAACACGTGTGGCTTATCACCACACATTTCCACCTTTCTTAGTGTAATGTCACAGCTGATCTCATGCATGAATTCCTAGCTTGTTTACAGACCAATTAAAACCTAACCCAATTTACACATTGAAAATGTACTCATTTGGTGAACTGGCAGCTTTTGTTCAAAGTACCGCTATTACTACAGTTGGTCAAAGGTTATTCTGACTGACACATGGCTACTTTTAGGATTGTTACATAAACAAAGTCATACAAAATGTTGTGACCTGATTAAAACCTTGCTGTGAAAACAGTGGGTTAGTGCAGAAGAAACCTTTCTTAACATTTCTTGAAGGGTGATTTTTGTGCAGTTTAATGTGTTACTAAATATGTAGCTTGAATACAAATAGAACCAAGATGTTGCTCAATAAAAACTATGGGGGTAAATATGTCACCCAAAAATATACCAGCCTAAGCCAGTTATCTTTTTATTGATTTGTTATGAATCAGTTACTTTATAAAAATATTTAAATGCTGTAATGTTCTATGATGTTTACAAATATGTCTGTAAGACTACAACACAATTCACATTATATATGGACCTAACAAGCACACGTAAATAAGATGTGTGTTTACCTAGTTCTTCCATGATCTTTACGTAAATTGGGTGGTTCCATTGTGTCTTTTCTCTCTTGTGGCTGAAACAGATCAAGAGATAAGTGTAAGAAAGACCGCAGCAACAAAGTAACTCTGTGTCCACTTTCAAGTCTATGAAAATAATAAATAATGATTATGATATACCACTGTCTGACTGAAATGTGCTTTGCTAACCCATAAACAGACTTAAAAGTTAAAACAGCATCATTATGTAACATAGTGATGTATTTGCTCATACTGACAGTAATGTCACCATCAAGTTGTCTCAGGAAAACTGAGGAAATCTGCAGATGCTGGGGCATATGAAGGGATACTAAAGTGAATAGCATCAATGTTACAAAAGGTAAAGTTCTGAGAATTAACATTGCAACTGTTCCATGGACGATGGTGCTCAATGTTTAAATGAACACAGTCAAACAACAGTGATTGTACAGTCATGTGGAGAAACATTTGTTATCACAATAAGTATTAACGAATTCCATAACATGTCAGCTTTCTTCACCTGCAGTAACTAACTAGGTATTGGTAAGGCTAGAACCAACTGTACAACATGTCCCCTCATTCACCCGGACCATATACCATATACCATACCCCCATACTCACTTGATGTAGTAGAGACAGCCTGTATTTGTCTCCGCCCTCTCCCAGCCTTCGAGCAATTTCTCTGCAAACAGCAAACAGGCATCTGTTCTCACACATGCATGCAAACCATCTACAATGTGGACAGGTGCTATATACGTCTGTCCATTGTCCAAATACAATTTTATTAATTTATCTATAAAATTTCTTCATTTTGTGTAGGTACTACATTGTTTGCGAATGGAGACATAAAGCATGGAACATATGGGAGCATGCACGAATGCATATGGTGACAATTAAGTACATTTGCGTGGGATCAAGCAAAATCAAACTTTGAAATGAGTTTGTCTGTCAGTTTGTTGTATCTCTTGGACTGAGATAGTGGTCCATGGTTGCGATGGGAAATTAATGACACTAGTTATTTGATAAATTGTTATTGGAATTTTAGATTTACAAACCTTTAGAAAACAAAGGATTTGTTTTATTTTGTAACTGTTGAATATTATAATGTTTTTAATAACATATGATAGGTTAGCCGGGTTACATTAAATCTAATCTTGAGATGATTATTCTGACTTTTTTGCTAGTGCATTGTATTATGTGAATTAATCCTCCCTACAAATCACTAAATATTAGGAAACACACCCAGTTCAACAATGAAAGTTATTAAATATAATTATTATATATCAGTCACATCAACCGAATGAAACAATGTAAGAAACCAGGACTTTCAACCATTCAGTGGTTTGTAATATTTGTTTGCAGAAGTCTTAGAACACAGCCTGCATGTTATGACAACAATGCCTGCTTCATGACTTTATTATCACTAAAACAAGCAAACAAGGATATGTTTGTGGCATGGACATGCAAGCACTTGCTCCAGGGGTATTCCACAAGCCACATTTAACTGTTATCATAATAGTCCCTCCTCAACAGGTAGAATGATTTCCCGTCCGAAACATGTTACCCTATCTAAAATGAACATACGTAGAACATGTTATAAAGGCGTCTTTGTACGCCAGAAGTCCTGAGTGAAAGGTTTGGTTTATCAGATTGAAAGACAATGCCTTTGTGGCCAGGGCTGGCAGGTGTAAGGAGAACGTTCTATACACCAGCATAACTTCTAAAAACTCACCTACTGAACTAAGACTGTTCCAGAAATCTGGTGCCGGGTGGTATACATGTTATATAACAATTAGAAACCCTTTCAACAAATCAAATGAATCCCAAAATGACCACCATGTACTCCCACAAAACTTGTTATGTCACAAAGGCCTGTACTTAATTAACATGAGTAACAGAACTGTGCAAGACACACAGGTTACAGGTTATCGAGATTTCATATTTAATTATGTCTTTTCAATAATTGAGTAAATTGCAATGACCACATTGCATCATGACTTAGCAATATTTACAAACTGTAAACAGATTTCCATTTAAATAAGGTCAACAAGAGCTGTATATTCTTGGGTATTTAATTCACATTTCACTGGAGGTGCGGTAAAAATTACTATTAGCACTAAAACCATTCAAATTTTAGTTCCTTAGGAGATGTGTTAATTCTATTAAAACTTCCTTTCAAACACCAATGTTCAAAACTTCAGCCAAGGGAAACATGCATTTAGTACCACGTTTAATAATTAGCTATGCTGCGATTACTATGGTGAGATTATACATTAATGCCAATGTCTGTAGCCAAGAACTCGTGAATGCAGAGCTGATGAGTGCATTGATAACCAACATACCAAGTGAACACACAACAGCCTATCTTACAAAAATGACTGCAAAAGTAATTTGTACCCAATTTTACAATGTTCACATTCTTCACCTTCTGTACCCAGATCTAATACACTGCATAGACAGCATTTTGAGTGAACTCAGATACCAAGGCAGTTTGGAACATTTCTGGCTAATAACTTGGTATAATTTTTCCATTACAACCAAAAATTAGAATATGCATATACAATAACAAACACAGAATAAGTATGGCCATCACCAGTGTTTGAGCTTATACAATGTTATGCTTTTTTTCTAAACAGGACTCGTGGAGTGCAGCATCCCTTTTATATATTTTTGTAAATTAAAAAGTAATTTGTTGGCAATCTTGATGTATGTTGTTTATCAAGAAACATGACATATATCCAAACT
>OZ024863.1:39885116-40117616 GCA_964017155.1 Oasisia sp. SBJ-2009 | reverse complement strand
CACGAATGGCTTTGGGGCTGATTATCCGCATTATTGTTATGGTGATTATGCTGCATATAGGTATAGCCCAAATATTTACGAAAGATTCAAGATAAAAACTTCATTTGCCCGTTAAAAAAATTATAACGGATTTGTTTGCTTATATAAACACATTAACATGTCAGTAATAAAATGGATACAACACATATATTTGGTAAAACATCATGAGAGCACTGAAATGTGGAGAAACGCACCACAAAGAGTACCATAGATAAATAAATAATATTAAAATAAATAAACAAATAAATAATAAAAAGTAAATAAAAAACATAACCACATATCAGAAAATATTTTGTAACGTTATGTTTTAAACAGTTCACTTGGCACTAGCATTTAGAATTGGAGTGAGGTACATTTTTGAGTGCAAATGTCTCAATGAGGATACAGGATTAGCCTCCACTAACATTCAGGGAAGTGACTGCTAAACTGGTTGCAATTTTTTGTTTTTGGTGAGTCTGAAGCTCAAATCGAGTGAGCGTCAAGACTGTGTTTTGGTGAAGCACAGGAGGTGGATATAACGGAGGCTTCGGAGAAGGTTTTTGCGAGCCACAAGAGGGATGCAAATCGAGGTTTACAAAAAATGGTTACAAATAGGTTACAAAAAAAATCGGATAATTTCCTGTCACAATATCACAGGCCTGATGGGTACATACGCCCTTCGCATTTAAAACTTTTTAGTAGATGTATTAAATAATGTTATATGTTGATGCTATTTGATGAGGATCACCCAAAATATTAATTTCTGGAAACGAAAGTATATCTATGTGTATACCATACAATATATGTTGCTAACCGACGGCGCCCATTTATGACGTCACAGAACCGTCCTTGCCTAGCATTTAAAGCGTCTTCATAAAAAATAGTATGGCGGCCGTTCTTGTGCCGTAAGCGACAAAACGCTAGATACTGGCTGCATATAGCTGAAGGTAATTATTATTTATGACATGTGATACGCGAATAATGTTTATACACTCAATCGCAAGTGGTAATTTGTTTCAAACGGCTGGGAATTTATGGATTGTGGTTTCTGATTAAGAATACGATAATGAACGAATGTTGTAACGACGCACCAAGAGATAATCAAAATGTATTGACAAATAGACCTCTCCAATGTTAGAGCAGTCGGGTTTAGTATTGACGAACTGACAATTAGCCTATAAATAAGCTACCGACACACAAACGTTTCAATTTGGATGCTTTTAAAAGCTCCAGTATCTAATTTGTGGTGTGTTTTATTCCTTTACCCATTTCGTATCCTGCATAACGCTATTTTCTGTTGCCAGCAAGGACACTCGAAAAGACAAAATGAATATCGACATAGTCTCCCGAGTGAGGGCTGCTGAGAGCGGAGACCTACCCGCCAACTTACTCATCGACAAATACAACACGGTCAAATGTGGAAGACTGCCATTTACGTGCGTAAACTTCGCGGAAAATTGCCATAACTTAAGCGCAGGAACAGGCAGCAAAGGGCAGCTGCTCCCTAGTACGGCGGACATAAGATACCCCGTAAATTAAAAGTTACGGCAAAAATCTTGATACTTTTTATCAGCCCCCCAACTCCCGCGCCCATCCAAAAAAACCTTCCCATGTATAGATGTTTGTAATCACTTGAGCTGACACGAGACGGTGAGACCCTGTTTTTTTTGCGTCGCAGCAGTGGAAAAAAAGTGAACAGCATCCCCCTCGTGCGCCTGTGACAACTGCTTGTTATTGTGCCCCCTAGTCCCCGAAATCGTCCGTCCGCCCAACGATTTATATTTGAACGTCGAGACTGAAGACATTAACGAAGGCAGGCCTATTTAACATTGAACGTGTGTACACAGAAAGTAAACCGTTTATTTAGAAGTTCAACATCGTAAGGCACGAGCAGAGCATATGAAAATAAACCCGTGTCGCCACTCGCCAGTGGAGTGGTATATCTGGCATTTGACAAATGACACAATGACAATTTTGAAGACACAACTTCGTGAGACATCAGTTTAAAAAAAATGTGGTTATGAATAGGTTATACAATAACAGATAAATTAAATATACCAAAGTGAGACCTTGCACAATCCTCCCGTTCTAAATACGCCACTGGTTAGGGGATTTGCGTAGCAGTAAGCGTGGCCGCAACGGTTGCGTTTCAAACGTTATTGCGTTTGTAGGTTTTCACACCTGCACAAGGCTGAGGCGGGTGTTTGTGAGATCTTCAGCAAGTCGGTGGAACCGCTGCTCGATCTATGCATCACGGGCTTCAACACGAGTCTGATGGTGGTCGGCGAATCGGACGCCGGCAGGGAGAAACTACTGATGGGGGACGACAATGTCAGGAACGGTCTCCTGCCCATTCTCTTCGCCGGCCTCTTCGCCAAGATCGGAGACGGTGAGCAGCAGACAGATAAACACCGACAAAATCCCCGTCACTGTCTAACACCTACGGCGTTTCTAAAGCCAACTGCTTCTCGGTTATTGTGTGACAAACACGTGCGCGTGACATAATTGGTGCTTAGGCTAATCCCATTTCGACAACTCTGTCGCCAGTCCACGCCACTCAACGCGGCTGTGAGTGCGAAGCAATTTGTAGTCGTTGGAATTACGTACTTACCATGCAACTTTCGAGTGTCCATTGTCAGAGAGACAGAGAGACAGAGAGACAGAGAGACAGAGAGACAGAGAGACAGAGAGACAGAGAGACAGAGAGACAGAGAGACAGAGAGACAGAGAGACAGAGAGACAGAGAGACAGAGAGACAGAGAGACAGAGAGACAGAGAGACAGAGAGACAGAGAGACAGAGAGACAGAGAGACAGAGAGACAGAGAGACAGAGAGACAGAGAGACAGAGAGACAGATAGACAGAGAGACAGAGAGACAGAGAGACAGAGAGAGGCAGAGAGACAGAGAGACAGAGAGACAGAGAGACAGAGAGACAGAGAGACAGAGAGAGGCAGAGAGACAGAGAGACAGAGAGACAGAGAGACAGAGAGACAGAGAGACAGAGAGACAGAGAGACAGATAGACAGAGAGACAGAGAGGCAGAGAGGCAGAGAGAGGCAGAGAGACAGAGAGACAGAGAGACAGAGAGACAGAGAGAGGCAGAGAGACAGATAGACAGAGAGACAGAGAGACAGAGAGACAGAGAGAGGCAGAGAGACAGAGAGACAGAGAGACAGAGAGACAGAGAGACAGAGAGACAGAGAGACAGAGAGACAGAGAGACAGAGAGACAGACAGCCATACGGAGAATGAGACGGAAACGGAGACAGTGAGACGTGGAGACGTGGAGACGTGGAGACGTGGAGACGTGGAGACAGGGAGACATGGAGAACGGGAGTCAGTGAGACAGGGAGACAGGGAGACAGGTAGACAGGGAGACAGGGAGACAGGGAGACAGGGAGACAGGGAGACAGGGAGACAGGGAGACAGGGAGACAGGGAGACAGGGAGACAGGGAGACAGGGAGACAGGGAGACAGGGAGACAGAGAGGAGATGAACACCCATAATCCCGTGCCACTGAATCCAAAACAAAATCCTTCGTTCATTCGTACACTTTTTGTTTTGTTGGCATGCCAGATGACACTTACGGAAGTGGGCACAGTGGAACGCTGCTCAACCGGGTCCAGATGCAGATGGTGGAGATCCGGGGCGAGGAGATCATAGATCTATTCAGATCGCCCGAAAACATGACGCCCCTGCATCTCACCGAGACGGCAGACTCGGGCGTAAAAATCGACGTAGGTCGCCTTTGTATAAACAAACCATTATTTATGTAAGTATCATGCTTTTATCATAGGAATAGGAGCTGCACTCATTGGCAGAAGCCAGCATATTTAGTCTCGATCTGCCGCTGGGTTCCACCAGGATGGGTTCGTTCATACATCGTCGGAGGGTCAATTCACACTTGTGTTCGTGGGTAATGGTTCAGGCTGGTCCGGGTGAACTGTGCCATTGCGGCATATGAAATATATTTTGGGTGAGTCATTTATTGCTAACGTACGAACAATCAACCTAAGGAAATTTGTAGAAACCGTGTCACGTGATGAGCCTGGTGCAGAGGCGATAGGCAAGTCCGTTGGTGAATGGTAATAATTTAATATGTCAAGCTGTCGACTACTTTAATGTTTTTATAAGCACACATCCATAAAAGAAGTTATTTTGTTTTTGGAACAACGAAAAAAAAATCGTGTTTCGTATATTGGCGTGTGTGTGTGTGTGTGTGTGTGCGTGTGCGTGTGCGTGTGTGTGTGCGTGTGCGTGTGCGTGCGCGTGCGCGTGCGCGCGTGTGTGTGTGTGTGTGCGTGCGTGTGCGCGAGTGTGTGCCTGTGCATGCGTGCGTCCGTGCGTGCGTGCGTGCGTGCGTGTGTGCATTTGTATGTGTGCCCATGCGTGTGTATATGCCTATGCATATGCATACGTGCGTGCGTGGGTTCGTGCTGTCTGTGTGTACCTTGATCAATATATCTTATTGTGCACAGAATTTGACGACGCTCAGCATTCCTAACGTCAGCGTGGGTAGCGATGCACTCAAGAACGGGTGCCACAGAACCCGCGGTATCCGTGAGAGTGCCATCATCGTGTACATTCACCTCACCCTGGTAGGTCGTGTAGCCGTCTTTCCGATGTATTGCCGTCGTTGCCAATCTACCGTTTGGCCAAAAATATATAACGATGTACAACGTGGCAAGTTTCAACAACTACTAACCTACGTAACATGTCAGTGTGATCCCCTGGGTAAAATGGTGGGCGAGCTGGTAAGATGAGCTGAGCGAGCACCGAATGCGTGATGCGTACTGTGTGGGTCTGGGGGCATGGCCACCTAGAACTATTTAAACTACCTTCGCAAAGGTAAATTCTGACGGGAATCTTAGCTTATTCCGTGGGAATTAGACGTGTGGTAAAATCTCCTATACAATGAGACAGAAGACTTCAATAGAACATTCCTAGATCCCGGGGAACCTGAATTTGTTAATGAATTTTTGAATGAATGAATGAACGTCTTATTCAACAGCAAAGACACAGGGCCTACATACATGCACAATGTGGTGTGCTGCTGTTGCTGATAGGACATGACTGAAGTCACAGACTTATACATTACCATGCACTTCACAGACCAAAAGAGACGTAACGTAGCCGAATCATTTGGCACACTCGTGCAAGGGTCTTATTCAGTTTCTGCCGCCAGTTCCCTTGTGACTTGTACCCCATCGGTCTCTGCTTGGACCTGACATCATGCACGCGCTGTTTGTTGCAGGTTCCTCACGAGAAGAGCCAACCGAACCACTCCTGGTTCACCATCGTCCTGCTGCCGGGGAGCGAGAGTCTGCCGATGGACATCAGCGTCAACATCAACGACGTACAGAAGCCTTACAGATTCATGTACAGACTCCTGCAGTTCGTCCACGAGGTGTCCATCCGGAGGTCCCCCGACACGGTCATCAAGCGCCCGTAAGAGCACACCCATAAGTCGCCTTCAACATCGCTTGATTTACACCAGTCTATGTGGACCTCAATGTTACATCATGCGTCAATTTGGGACACATGTTAGTGGTTCCCCTAACCCAAAAATGTTAACATTTGCTTTATGCATTACATACTACCAATTTTCTTCTCGTCGTATAAAAACAGTAAGGTCTTTTAGACAGAGGTACAAGTCAATACTCATGAATGAATATATATATAATTGCAACTTTCATTGCAACTGATTCAGATGACTAATGTATTTGAATTATAAGTATAAGTTCTTGTATGCATCCATTTATTTTGAATAAGCGATATTAATGTGACTAATGAACTAGGGCTCGTATCACAAATTATGTTTATGTTGTTTTGTTTTCTTTCCTAGTCGTGTATTTAGGATGTGTGGAATATTTACATTATAATAATGATTTCATATATCATGGTTGTGACCACAAATACTGTGTTCGGGGATACATACTACTACAAGTTTTTAACTTCTTGTGTATTCCCTTCAAGCAACATTACGTGTATAGCATGTTTGTATAGTCTTAAATTGTAATGTTTGTTGAATGTTGTTTGAATAAATCATATCGAATTGAATTGAATATACCGTGAATGTAGCTCGGTTGCACCGAGTGTGGCACGTAGAAGGTAAAGCGCCTGTCGTCTGCTCACAGGGACAGCAACCTGCCGGCCCTGCTGCGAGACGAGCTGGGCGGGAACTGCAAGACGCGCGTGCTCGTCCTCCTGAAGCCGGGCCACGACCCGACCTTGTTAGACGCCTTGTTCCGGTTCCTCACCGATCTCGCCCGCATCAAGAACTACCCGATCCTCAATGACGCGTTCGCGTTGGTAAGTCTCGACTGTATCACTGGTTTAAATTAGCGGTTATGACAAGTTTAATTATAGCAAAACCATTATGTAAATATGACTGCTTCTTGTGGTAATGTAATAACTTACGTTTCATTGTAATTGTAGTTAGGACTATTTCAGGAATTTATAGATGATAATAGGAAGACAACATCCATCTCCAGCTAGGTACTATTGCACATAACATGAGTGCGTGTTGGTCTTTAAGGTCACAAGCGATCTACGGCAGCACCGTTAGATCAGTGGTGAACCGACGAGGGCATTAATTCATCTGATAATAATAATAATAATAATAATAATAATAATAATAATAATAATAATAATAATAATAATAATAATAATAATAATAATAATAATAATAATAATGGTAGCGGTAGCTGTAGCAGCAGCAGCAGCAGCAGCAGCAGCAGCAGCAGCAGCAGCAGCAGCAGCAGCAGCAGCAGCAGCAGCAGCAGCAGCAGCAGCAGCAGCAGCAGCAGCAGCAGCAGCAGCAGCAGCAGCAGCAACAGCAACAGCAACAGTAGTAAGAGCAAACATTTCTTTACGCCTATATAATCTGGAATCCAGTTTCAGACGATTACAATTGTAGTAACATGGAATTGATTCCATGACGTTTGGGCAGATAGATCGAAAATATGTTTCGTAATGTTGTCAATGGGGATATCTGCAAAATGGAGGATAACTAAGTAAGATGGTTGTTGACTAGAAAGAACTCAGTATGTAAAATGCATTAATTTGATTCGATGAACAAGGGAGCCAATGCAATTACACAAGTAAGCGTAGTGATTGTGAGAAATGTATATAGTTTGTTTCCGTGTGAACATTCCTGGCAGTTTGAATATGTCACCAGGTTACATTTCTCCAAGCTACTTTTACGCAAACCAGACGAACTTGGCTGTAGACCACAGAAGTCCACAAACTAAGCTCCCTCGTACACATTTTCAGAATAACGGCGACAGCGCCTTTCATTAAAACGCGCAGTTCCTTTACGCAAAGTCAACATGTACGATGTACGTTATGTTACACTCTCCTTCACGTTTGCTAAGTGAGTGTTGCTGCAAAGTCGACACGACAGACGCCAAGCGCACGGCGCGCATTGGGCTTAGCCGCCATTGTTCCGCGTTGGTTCGCCTCGACCGCTCACGAGACATCGAGACACTGCTGACGCATGTCGCATGCCAGTGAACGAGGTCTGTGTATTGTGACAACAGTTACCGGGTAGCACTACTCGGAAAGCCGTCAAAGAGTGCCAGACACTTCACAGTTTTCGTGGGGACGTCCGTTGACGCTTGGAGAAACAGTTTAACTGTGCGTAGTCTCGTGGAGCGATGTAATGACGGCAAGTGGAGCTCGGCAACAGCGTGAGAAGATTGACTAGTGGCACACGTACAACTGAACTGGATTACCCCATAGCGGTCGAGTCGAGCCTGAGCGTGTCATAACCTGCACCGCGTACGCTGTTGTTGCTATTGTCAGCGCCGTTAATCAAAAGGTTTTTCTGTTTGGGTATTTGAACTTGCTAAATATATACATCCTCATTCATTGGAGTTGTGTTTAAAATATTAATTTTGAATGGCAAACTGTGTTAAACTAGACGTATTCCGCAGGACCTTGTATATAATTATTATGAAACTATCCAAATTATTGATGTGTTATATGTATTTGATGTTGATTTGTTGGCAAAGATGCTAATCATATGGGTCTGAATTCTCCCGTAGCAATATGATAACATAATATTGAAATTCTGAGTAATTATAAGATTTGATGTTTTATCATTCTCGTGAAAACATTCCAGGCTAGCAGAACTCATTGGATGGCTGCAAAAATATTGGGCCAATGATGGTTTGTCGTTGGTTTGCCCTCATTAGTTTGCCACCGATAACATGATTTGATTAATGATGCTTTATCACTGGGTTGCCATCATTGGTTTGCCATTGAAAACAATTGATTTGGTCAAAGATGGCTGGATCATTATTTGTTATTGAAAAAATAACCCACAACAGTGGCCAACTAGAGAGGCAGTCTAATACGCGTTGTCTCACAGTATCGGCCGCGAACGTCGACAGTTCTGTTTTGTTGTGGCAGCTAATTTGCTTGCTCACTCGTTTGGATGCTGTCTTCTTGTTTCAGCATCGGCTGCCTTTGCTACCAACAGCTGCTAAAATTGTGAACAGTTAGTTAACAAGTCAATCGTTATTGTCAATTGAGGACCACATGTTGAGGTTTTGTTTTCATTCAACAGCTACTGCTAAATCGGTACAGAGCCGAGATCATGTCGCTGGAGTGTAAAGAAGAATTCTCAACGGAGCTCATACAAGCGCGAGTTGAATGTGTACGTATGTTTGTTCCTGCTCCAAATCTGACTACTCCTAAAGAAAATCTGTTATCTTTATATCACTAATGATACGACTACACGCGTCATTCAGTTGATTTTTAATCCATGTTATTGAAGTTTTGTTGGTATAGCTGATTTGTTGTATGGTATATCAAAAACAGGTGTTCATGCATATATTTGCATTGCATATATGTTTGTGAATGTGTATGTGCGCTTGTCTGCGTGTATTTTCTAAATGTATATTGATATGCATACACGTACGTATGCCTGTATAATTGTACAAACCTAAGAGATGTTCGAGAAAAAACAACAGATTATGAACCTACAAATTGTATATATATATTATATATATACATACATATATATATATATATATATATATATATATATATATATATATATATATATATATATATATATAGTTTTGTTCCGTTCCGTTCCGTTCCGTTCCGTTCCGTTCCGTTCCGTTCCGTTCCGTTCCGTTCCGTTCCGTTCCGTTCCGTTCCGTTCCGTTCCGTTCCGTTCCGTTCCGTTCCGTTCCGTTCCGTTCCGTTCCGTTCCGTTCCGTTCCGTTCCGTTCCGTTCTTTTATTCTTTTATTCTTTTATTCTTTTATTCTTTTATTCTTTTATTCTTTTATTCTTTTATTCTTTTATTCTTTTATTCTTTTATTCTTTTATTCTTTTATTCTTTTATTCTTTTTTCTTATGCTCTGCTCTGCTCTGCTCTGCTCTGCTCTGCTCTGCTCTGCTCTGCTCTGCTCTGCTCTGCTCTGCTCTGCTCTGCTCTGCTCTGCTCTGCTCTGCTCTGCTCTGCTCTGCTCTGCTCTGCTCTGCTCTGCTCTGCTCTGCTCTGCTCTGCTCTGCTCTGCTCTGCTCTGCTCTGCTCTGCTCTGCTCTGCTCTGCTCTGCTCTGCTCTTCTGTTATGCTCTTCTGTTATGCTCTTCTGTTATGCTCTTCTGTTATGCCCTTCTGTTATGCCCTTCTGTTATGCCCTTCTGTTATGCCCTTCTGTTATGCTCTTCTGTTATGCTCTTCTGTTATGCTCTTCTGTTATGCACTTCTGTTATGCCCTTCTGTTATGCCCTTCTGTTATGCCCTTCTGTTATGCCCTTCTGTTATGCTCTTCTGTTATGCTCTTCTGTTATGCTCTTCTGTTATGCCCTTCTGTTATGCCCTTCTGTTATGCCCTTCTGTTATGCCCTTCTGTTATGCCCTTCTGTTATGCCCTTCTGTTATGCCCTTCTGTTCTCTTCGGTTCTCTTCTGGTCTCTTCTGCTAAACACGTCAGTCGTATTACATGTATGTTTCCAGGTGGACTTACGCGATGCCTATGAAGCAGTGCTGCCAAAAGTTGATCAATGTCGACGGAGAATCGATGTTCTGGAGAAAGAAAAGGTTGACCTGAGCGACCAAGTGCTCACAGCGGAAGAAGATAAACTCAAGGTACCGCAATGAGAACGTGGTGCCGACGACATAGCTAGACACTATCAAAATATATAATGTTTTTATTGATCTTATTAAGATTATTTTTATGGCGATGAGGGCGGAGATGATGTTGTTGTAAGATGACATACTTCGGTAGCATGTGTCAAGCCCAACAAAGACGTCATAAAAAAATTCTCTAAGTAATTCGCATCTGCATGGAAAGTGCAATCTTTTAGGTCAACTTCGACACAATGTGAATTCGTCAAGCATCTAGGTATTCTAAGTGATATTGAATTCCATCTCTTCTTACAGCACGCACAGATACTTATTAACTGCTATTCGTTGACTTTTGCAGCTATCGAAGATGCTCGTAGAAATGCAAATTGAAAACAACAAACTGAAAGAGGACTGCGAGGCAACGAAGTTCGAACTCACCAATCGGGTAAGTTCTGTCTCATCTATCTGACGCGGGGCAAATAACGTATGAAAAACTTTGCTTGAATATGAAACGTCGTGAACTAGAGGATCACACGGTCTACTGCGTACCTAGTTATTATATATCATTCAGCAATGGTAAAGCAAGTTACACATATAATAGTTGTCACATTGATGACAAAGGTAATTAATATTTCAAACACGAGGGTCTCGGGCAACAGCAATGTTATTGTCGGTATGGTGATGTCATACATACATATATATATATATATATATATATATATATATATATATATATATATATATATATATATATTATGTTTCATGCCGTGCATAGTGTCGTTTTTATTCACGATGATACATAACGCTAAAATAGCATATTCATGCGTACTGTATCGTGTCTCGGATATTCTGCATCCGAATTACGACTACATAAGATATGGAGTGAATTAGATTGAACGTTATACTATTATATAGATACCCGATAGTGTGTGCTCGAACATACATGATTACATGCTTGTGCAGATCAAACAACTTGAGAGCGAGAACACGGAGTGCAAGATGAAGCAGGAAAATTGCACACGCACGATTGAGGCCCTGACCAGAAGGAACACAGAACTGGAGACGGATCTGAGGGACGTTACGCAGGAGTTCACCGTGCTCAAGACAAACTACACAACGGTCCTGCAGGGCTACGAAAACGAGGTGAATTTTGGTTGTAGGACTGACGGCTAAAATGAACGTCCTCGTTATGATGACACAGCGAGACGATGAACGAATTGAAAATCAAACTAAAAAAAACAATCCTTCTATTACTTATAATACCAACATAATGGGCGACCTTACTGAATATCATCTAGTTTCTAAGTAACTGAGTTTGGGTAATTATTATATAAAACATGTAAAGTTGCCATATGAAATGTATGTAATTATAAATAACAATAGCACAGGTTTAGTAAGCATTGGTACTCTTGACAGTCACAGTTTGTAAATCCGAAGAAATTTTCTTACAAAATTAAACTGTTAAATTACTCCCAGACTACTTGGCTACTCTGCCGGGATTGCGTCAGTATGTTGTGTCGTTGTCAGTTGGCTCATTGTGACGAGATTTCGGCCGAGCTGCTCAAGTGTGCACAAACCAAGGCGGAGCTGATCCGCAGCATCACCGTGCTGTCGCAGAAGATCGACGCAACCAACCCCGAGGCTGACCTGAGGCACGCTCGCGACGTGGTCGGCAAGAGACCGCCTACACGTGTCAAGGTACGGATGGCTCTGTAGCGACGAGGCAGTTTAAAAATAAACTTTGTTAAGAAAACACACATCCTAGTTCGGTGGGTCTCCGTCGTCACGTGTGACACCACTGCATTCTATGGAAGCCGTGTAAGGCAAATGATCAAATTTTATAGTCAATTTTAAAAGAGTGTTATTTGGTACACCCAAAACTGGAACACGCGAGCGTTCGAAGTTAATGGAGGTGGAATTGTGTTCTTTGTTTACTAACGCAATAATTAATGTTGTTCTTATGATCATACACCTAAAACCACCTGAACAGTTGGTATGTTTGTGTGTCATGCGTGTGTGCGTGTTAATGTCATTCTTAACTCAGTTTCAAGTGGTAAGGTTTTTATTTATTCACTCACGTCTATGAAAGATGTGCTAATGCCTGAGTAAAATATAAGATTTAAGAGAGATAATTATAGGCCTACACAACACACAGGTATAAATACTTGTGGGAACAGTTAACTGTATTCATGTGACGCATGCGTCCGTTCACGTTGCAGATCACTGATGCAGATATACATAAAATGAAAGACACTACCAATTTCAATGTAAGTTGCGTCTTAAATTTATATATCACATTATGTTATTAATAAATACCAAAATGTTACTTCAAACTGATAGCGATGTTTAGTTTTAGTGCTATTATAAGTTGACATTTTGTTAAATAATCACCAGGCACATCATTACAATAGCACCATCAATAGAAAACGGAAATTAAGTAATCGCAGCAGTGGTCGTGGTATCCTTTGGTTGTCCCAAAACTGCGGTATGCGTTGTGATTTGCTCGCAGTGAACCACAAGAACGTATCGACTTGTTTTAAAAAGACATAAGAAGTTTACATTGGAAACGTAGCAAACGCTATTGAAATTATGCATTTATTCATTGCCTGTTGCTAACAGACGATTACGACGATTGAGAAGCGATACAAGGGTGAACTGGAGAGACAGAGGCAGACGTGTCTGGACAACGAACGAGTCTACGAGGCAAAGATGTAAGTAGCAGTTTACACAACGTAGGTTACACATGTACATAATTTAGACATTTTAATTAAAATGTGCTGATAATCCTCAATGTGTCAAATAGAATACGTGTTAAGTAAATGTACGTGTGATTGTTCATTTGCAGTACGAACTTGATCAAGGAGCTGAACGAAGCACGAGATCTTGCCAGATCCAAATACACAATCATTGCTGAGCTCAATGCTGTAAGTGATGCACGCACGTACGCAGGCTCGCGCGCACACACATACACGCGCGCGCGCACACAAACACACACACGAAACGCACGCACGCACACACACACACACACGCACGCACGCACACACACACACACACACACACACACACACACACACACACACACACACACACACACACATATACTCACGCCTGCATACACAAACACGCACGAACGCATGCAAAATATTATGTCAATCACTGTGGCAGCCGATAATAAAGCATGATACGTGTTTTGCTGAAACATTTGCGACACTGTCGATATACGACACACGCACGCAGACACCCACACCCGTGCGCACACTCACTCTCTCTCACACACATACGCGTGCCCGCACGCACGCACAGACACAGAAAAACGACGTGACAACCTGACTACGAGTGATACTGTGGTTGACAGAGGGTGCTGACGCTGACCGACATGAAGAACTCGCTCGAGTGCCAGAACAATCGTCTGCAGCATAAGCTGAAGGCGATCAACGAAGACTTCCGCGCCAGACTCATCAAGTTCGTCGAAGACGCTTCCGTGAGTTATACAGATTTATAACTTGTAGTGTCACCAATGACGTCATTAATGCTGTATATTTTGTGCTCCCAACTGCTGACGGTGTCACCTCCACCTGAGCTTTGTAGTATACACTGCATTTGACATTGTTATAATTTATCAACATGATATATGTGTCAGATTTGTTCATCAACACTGGTTTATTTATTTATTTACTTGAAACATCAAAATATAAAAATGTCAAAACGTAGACGATAACATTGCATGAGTTTTCATTTCCGTTCGTCTTTCTCCCTTTTACCGTTTCTTGTTGCTATGCCGATCTGATTTGTTCTGACGTACGAACGTTCCGTCGTTGTCGGCAGTTGTTCGTAGACCGGCAGAACCCGAAAGAAACCGACGAATGTCGCCGGAAGATGGAGCCATACGTCAACGAGATGCTGAGTGAGCTGAGGCACGCCTACCGTGTGCGCGAGGAGCAACTGAGTACCGTCGCTCGGGATAGTCGCACGTACATGCGAGCCATCGTCCAGCGACACGAGTCACTCCTCGTGGCGTACAGGTGAGGCGTCGCTGTGTCCCACCGTCCTTGCCCAGAGCACGAATCTGTAGTACCCCGTATAGCTAGTGGAACCAACATTGCATATAGCTGCAACAAATTTCGATTGAAAGTCCCTAATGAGTATATCTACTGCACGATTTGGAAGACATTGTAATAGATTGAATCGTTTCTGAACTATAGGTGTTCAGCCTGATTAATTATGTGAAAAAGTAGGTTGTTATCACAATTATGGCGGCCATATTGGATAGCTAATTTACATAATTTATGAAAAACGTGAAAAATCTTAGCTGTGGATGCTGACATAGTTCTACACATCGATATATATATATATATATATATATATATATATATATATATATATATATATATATATATATATATATATAATATATATATATATATATATATATATATATATATATATATATATATATATTATATATATATATATATATATATATATATATATATATATATATATATATATATATATATATATATATATGCATGCATGCATGCATGCATACATACATACATACATACATACATACATACATACATACATACATACATACATACATACATACACACACACAAAACATACATGGTTTTAAAAAATCACCTTCAGTAACAATTGACCTGGAAATTCAAGGTCAAAGACAAAACATCTGACGTGGGTTTACCGTAAAATTTTACATATATGGTCCAATGTTCATGCTTTTATCCGGACAGTAATGATTCGGTCAATAATGGCTATAACAAACGAAACTACGTGACGTCAGCAAGCCACTGAGATAAAGGTTTAGCTACCTACAACTGTTATGAGTATTACAGTTAAAGAGCACCGGGTTTCCATGCGTCGCAGCGCACACAACTTTGCTACAAAGTGTACCCATGTCAACGAGTATGCCTTATCATAATGGTCAGTGCTGTTTTGGCACAAAATACATGAGTCATTATCAGCACAGCTGTTTGCAACTATTGAGTTATACTAGACTGGTTTATGTTCCTCGCACATTTCCTTATATGTAGGCAACGGTTTTACCGGTAAGTTAGTTTATTCTGAAGCTTCACTTTTTTGCGCTTGATGACAAATAAACAAACGAAATGACAGTGTTTTATTTATTAACGTGGATGATATTGTGATGATTTCCAATTGTTCAAATGTCTTTCAATTATGTTGAGTTTATTCAGAAAAAAAATATATATACGTTATATATATACGTAGCAAGTCGATGTGCTCTGTACTCTGTGTTAAAATTGGTCTAAACATGATAATACTTAGTAAGGTTAAATTATTAAAATTAATAACCAGACGAAACATTAAGACTGTGTTCCTGAATCACCAGTTTACTGTATAAAAGTATCGTCACCCTCTACCCGCCTACAGAGAGTTGAAAATGCGAGTGACAGACCGTGGCATTGACATCGACCTGGGTCCCGATATCAACAGTCTGGATATTAACGACATGTTTGGTGGAATACTAATAGACGACACGAAGGGTGGATCCGGCTATCTAAACGACATGAATTATCCTGACGTTAGCGGCCGATTACCGGTGTGCTTGGGTCCCCCTGCTACAAACGACACAGTACCGTACGTGAGTATCGCACGCATGCACGCCTACGCATACACGCTGGTTTGCGCGCAAGTATGCAGGCAGCGGCGCTCTCTGTCTTTCCTTTTCTCTCGCATGCACGGGCGCACACACACATACACACACCACACACACACACACATACACACACACACACACACACACACACACACACACACCACACACCACACACCACACACCACACACCACACACACCACACACGCACGCACGCACGCACGCACGCACGCACACACACACACACACGTCCATCGGTTATCTCACACTCTACTGACGTGCACTGCGATCTACTTACATCTTCTGATTTGTTCAGTTCACGGCTTTGACTTCTCTCTTACTCAGATGTTTGTTTGTTTTTCTGTCCCGATGTGTGGTGCTTAGAATACTGTTTTTCTACATCTTTTAAGATGACGCACACCACACACATACATATCTATCTTACAGTTACGATGAGTGAAGAACGGAAAACCACACGACAAGTATATTTAGTGCAGCCCTTTACAAAGCATACAAATCATGATCATGCAGTTAATCAAACAGTCATGATTACCGATTAAGAGCAAATTGTGTATAGCAGCATAAAGAAGACAAAAAGGGAAGAATACTAATGTTATATACCCTAAGCCATGTACCGACTACAGAGAGCAGATGGCCAATCTAAAGCAGACTCCCGGCGTGCATTGCTTCCGGGAGGGAGAGGACGGCACACACCTAACTGAACACTTCTTAAGCACACTGCTAAAACCATAACGATCATAGGAATACATTATTTGACTTACAAGAAAGACAAAGTGCATTTGCATTTCTTCCCGACCGGTGTGGTAATAGTGGAAATATATATATATATATATATATATATATATATATATATATATATATATATATATATATATATATATATATATATAAAATACAATATAAATAATTCTTGTGTATCGTCTTAGCTCCCCCCGAAGTTGGTGATCGAACGGGATCCGAATGTGAAGTCAAGCTACCCCTACGCGTACGCGGGCACCAACATGAACAAGTAGGTGTCCCTTCCCTTCCACGTGTCGATGTAAGTGCCTGCGCAAGTCCACTGACATATAACACACTATTTTCAATGCACACATTTCTCTATAACAATGTGCCAGTGCAAGTTTTTTCTACATTCTCCCCACGTGTAGATGTGTAATGATTTTCAATGCGATCACTCGAGTTTCTAATCTTTCTTGGTATGTCTTCAATTCTCGAAGTGTATCAGCATTTGTCACTCTGTAGCAGCTTATTGAAAATCTCAAGGACTTATTGTTGTCGCATTACGATTCTCGTTATGAAAAGCTTCTGTTTCAATCCTGGTAAACCTGTATATGAGGTCGTCGCCGAAAACGAAAGCAAACGTGAACAGAACAGGATTGGTTCAGATTTTAGCTAAATGTCCAGTGTGACGTCACCAAATGCCTATTTATGTCACCTTATGCCGACCATGCTGTCGCGAAACGCCCACATTGATGACATGACACTAACGTCGTCAAAATCCAGTCGTGGTGTCACTAACCATCCGCTGTGATGTCACTGAAATTGTTACAAAACGCCTCTGCAACCAGATGTTGCAATGTGTCAACTGTGACGTCACCAAGGTTGCCGTGTTATGATGCTACATACCTTAGACCACATTTGCCTTTTCCATTGATGCAACGCTGCGCAAAAACATCATTTCTACTCACATCACAATACATATGTGACCCACCATGCTTCTCGAAAATAATGGTAGGGTTTTTATTGCACATTTGGATAGAGCAGATTCAGACGGAAATAACGATACCTCAATTTTATTTATTTTCACATTATTTCCAGAGATACACCTATTTGAATGTCGAAAAATTGAGAAAAACGGCTTTTAAGTTTTTACTTCTTTATTTGTGAAGATTTCACTTTTTGCAGCCACGTTTTGCTCCAGATGGACCAGTTTAAATACACAATAATTATGATAGTGTATATCTATGCTTGAAACCTACAACCCATATTTAAAATGTAATATGGACAGCACCAATACAACACTTTATAGGCAGGCAGGCAGGCAGGCAGGCATAATCATCACATCGAGCCTGAGACGAGAGTGACAGGTCAGATGCAAACACAGGAAGTGACAGCATTTGAAAGTTTTACGCAGTGCGTTTTCATAAGGCAATCAAACCAGTCAATACATTACACACTCATTACATTATATTGCTTTGCGTACTGTATCTTTAGTGGTGAGGGAAATTAGGCACCACTGCGGGATTTTAGCATAGACGTAGTGCTAGGCGGTAAAACTAAACTGCCAAAAAATACCTCGTCTCAGTCATGCATGAAATAATCGATTGCCACATCTCTAAGACTCGTATCGCTGAGGCCACAGCGAGCAGTTTCATTTAGAAGATAAAAGACAATGTTCTCCTACTTAAAGTCATACCATAATACTGAAATCGTTCACTTTAATAGTAAATTGTCAAGGGAAAATGCGCGTAAACAAAAGACCGGAAGTTGATCTAACGAGCCGTAAATGACAGCTCGCCGGCCAATCAGAGAGCTGATTTCTGGTCACGAGGTGACGCTTAGCCTTCACGAAAGCCTCATTAACATGCAACTTAATTTAAGGAAAGTCTTTAATGAAAATGGTGTCAGTGTTTAGAATAGAAATCCAGCTTTCCGGGGTTCCAAACATAGCGCCATCGGAGACAGTTTACTTGGATTATTCTTGAAGAGAAAGTGGGTAATGTTTCGTGTGTAAAACAATCACACTCATTAAACGACGTTTAATAGGTGTCAAAACACACCCAGATAAACACATTTAAACATTAGTCATGACATTTAGACAACTTACATATGTTAGATCATACTATTTGGGAACGATTGCCGCTGAAAAGTAGTTTTCGAAACAAATAATGCCGTAATGTTATGGCTCGTACATCGTTATAACTTATAACTAGTGAACGATGTACTTATGATATAAGCTCCAGCGAGAAGCGTCTTATTTTGGCATGGCGGGTCACATATGTCCTCACAGAAATCGGGACAATTTCTATAGGGTACTCTTTGGTCGACGAACACCTTATTGCGGTCTTATGTCTACAGTTCTATCGAGGCGACGTCGCCCCGGAGCTGGGCCGTTCTGCAGAAGCAGCTGAAGGAGTTCACCCTGAACACGCAGCAGGAGCTGGAGTCTGAGCGCGCCGGTCTCCTCAGCAGGAACGCCATGCTCGAGCAGGAAGTGACGGAACTCAACGGCTACATCAACACGGACCTCAAGAGGTGCGGACGCCATCTTGCTTTTCCCCGATGTGGGCCTGATCCACAGGGAGGACGCGGGAGGGGGTGGTTGACGTTGTAGCACTTAAATTTTTACGGCTTTATAAACGTTCCGATTGACGTTTCTGCGCATGCGCGATATATGTAAAATCATTAGTTTCCAGCGAAAGGACAATGCATTTTTGTCATAAATTAGCCTACTATGGGTTGTTCGTTAGAATGTATATATAATTTTTGAGCAAAATTATTTGTCGCAAATTAACACGAGGCAAACAAATGTTAAGGCATGTTTTGAGGCCAAGCTTAAATCACGTGACTATAGTACGCCATAATCCGTGACTGCGATTTAAACAAACGTAAGATGGTTTTGTATTGAACGACATTTTAAGCAACTCTTCACATCACAGGAGCGTTGACGAACAGCCCGTGGCATTAAAAAAAATGCTTTGTCGTTTCGTTGCACATTGATGATTTTACATTTATCGCGCATGCGCTGAAACGTCAATCGGAAAGTTTATAACGACCAGAAAAATGTAAGCGCGACAATGTTACTGTAATGGTTATTATTCGACAAACCGCTGTGATGTTAAATAGCAAATGTTTCGTCAACTACTCAATGTAATAGTAAAAAATAAGTGAACGCATTTTGTTTTTAGCAATAATTGACATCGGTCCTGTTTAAAAAAAAACATGAATCTGATTATGAATTGCAAAATTGTACATGTATATACGGTAGCCAATAATATTTAATTATAGTCTCTATCATTTGCTGGTTGTACAATCACGATATACCATAGCGGTTGTATGCAGCATCTACTAAACTATTTGAAACGCTTAGTTCACGTAGTGTAGTGAGTTTCAAAAAGAGGTAAGCGAAAGGGTGCGCTTACCTGTAAAAGTACAACTGTATCGTCTGTTAGCCATACAATGAAGGATTGCATCTGTTGCAGGTACAAGGACGAGATCGCCCGTCTGCAGGGGCTTCTGGCGGCGCCCCGTTCAAAGAATCTCCTTTCACCGTCTTCGTCTCCTAAAAAGCTTTAATATTTGCCAGCTGAATGTACCACAGATACCACATACGATGCTTCCTAGAGCAGTATGCTGCGTGTGCAATGGTACCAATGAACTGTCCGGAAAATGTCTCACCAACGCTGCTATGATTTCAGAGCGAACAGGACTGTAATGCAAATGCTAAACTGTTCACGTGACGTCATTTTTTTTTTTTGATATGCAGAACACTGACATATCTCAGCTTGCTAGCTTTTGTATAATTGCACAGAAACTACAGTCAACAGTTTGTGCATATAAACTGAATCATATGTCGCATGCTATTTTTCATCAAAAAAAAAAAAAACACGTACCTAAATGCTGTGTCGCGGAAACCATCTAACCTTTCAGGGTCCTCGGACCTGCTGTAGTGACACAAGCATACTATTAAATGTTGCGAAACAAAAGTATTTCGTTTACTATATACACACACAATAGTCACCTCGAGAGAATATTACATTTAAAGAAAACATCGTATATGCAGAATAATCGCAAGAACCGTACATTACCTGAGAATCAAGATTGATAATATGAGCACGGTCAACACCGTGTTGTGTTTGTTACCACAAGCAGACGACTGTTAAAGTTGCCCTTAAACATATGCAAAAGTTAACACGAAACATTGACAAATACATAATAAAATACATCCTTTATACGCGAGTATTACACATGCATGTTGGGAAACGTTGAAAAAAAATATAAACGTTTTTTTTGGTAAAACAGAAATATAATTTACACGCAAGTATAACAAATGCATGTTGAAAAGTAAAAAAAAGTGAAAAATTGACTAAAATAGTGGGGTGTCGTTAGCATTGTGTAGCCTTCTATCGTTATACCAATTTAGACACCGTTTTCTTTCACGAATCCCTGACATTTGGAATATTTCAGTAACAATAAAATAGTTCTCACTACCATTATCTTGTTAGTAGTTATTAAAATGCTACTATATAAGTTGCATCTGAGTATAGTGAATGTTTGGCACATTATTACTTTTATAACTGAATCGTGTATGCAAATTATAATACAACAATTTAACATATGACTAGATTTAAATGCAACGGCACACATACATATGTACAGACATGTAATTACCAAATATGGTCAACAAAACTCCATGGCACGTAATTTTTCGGCGAAACACTCCCTCCCTATAATACATACGCGAAGAATATTCGTAAACAAATATCCGTCACTATCTCTTATAACCAGGAAGTTATTTATACTACAGAGTGAACTTGAGAGGAGTTAATAAATTTACCCAAAGTACGACACGACGATTCGACACCCGAATCACTCATCATCATCATCATCATCATCATCATCATCATCATCATCATCATCATCATCATCATCATCATCATCATCATCATCATCATCATCATCATCATCATCATCATCCTTTCGATGACAATATTCTGCCGTACATCGATTGAAACGCAACTAACCCTCACGGTACAACGGACACATCGTGAAATAGCACACACCTGTATTTCAGTTACCGCATTACAACTTCAAGTACATGCAGACTTTGGGAATTGTGAGTCACCACAGGGGCATTTAGATCGACATACATCTAAGTCTACATATCACGATGGCCAGCTAGGATCCGCGCAACATAGACTGACAAAGACAGACCCCTGAATATGTCCAACAGAGATGCCTCGGGATATGACCAACAATGAGAGGTCCCTATAGCTGGATATGATCAGTCATATGACAATATGATAAGTCCCTAGATATGACCAGCAAAGAGACCCCCTTGTGTATATGACCAGCAAAGAGAAGCCCCTGGATATGAACAGCCAAGAGAAGACCCTGGATATGTGAGTCATGTGACCCTGCATATATGGCCAGCAATGAGAAGAACATGGACATGACCACCAGGGGAGCCCCTGCATATGACCAGCAATCAGAGGCCTCCGTATAAGACCTACAGAGAGACCCCTGGATATGACCAGCAAAAGAATCCTCTGACTGAAAATGGTCAACTCCCTCATCCCCTTCTTCAACAAGTCGATCAGGTCTCAGGTTAAATTGTTTACTCCAAACATCCCAAACTTGGGCTAATGCAGGAGTTTATAGTGCTTCTTGTGCGCATGCGTTAGGTATTATGTTTGTTTGTTTAAAGCTTGTTTGAGCTTGTTTGTTTGTTTGTTTGTTTGTTTGTTTGTTTTACAGGCAATTTAGGTGATTGGGTGTTGTAAAGGGGCCGGTGGCCATGCATGTAATGCATGCATGGCCACTGTTTTTGGATGTCTTTATATAGGCCCGGTGGTGGTGTGATGTTGATTATGTTATTTAAAATTTGGTAAAATGTCATGGCTTGTTTGATAATCCTGCGTCGCTCAATAGTGGGCCATTCAAGGGTACGTGGCTATTATTAGGTCTGTTAATAACAAAAAGTGACTGTTTGGCGTCGATGGTCGTTTTTGACAAATCTGGCTGCACAATGCTGTACCTTTTTAAGTTGTTTAATGCGTTTGGTCGGACTAGCAGTTTCTTTTACATCAGGTTTGCATGGTCCGAGGGTTCGTTTGATCATACCTAAGCCTTTTGAAGATTTTGGAAGCTATGCCAGTGATATGATTCGCCGAGGTTAGTTTAGTACCTAATAAGATGGACGAGACTATTCGCAGAGCAGCTCTGCGGATAAGGAAATATTATCCACTATCCGCAGAGCAGTGACGTCACTGCTCTGCGAATTAGGGAACAAGTGCCACAATTCGCAGAGCAGTGACGTCACTGCTCTGCGAATTGGGGAACCAGTGCCACAATTCGCAGAGCAGTGACGTCACTGCTCTGCGAATTGTGGCACTTGTTCCCTAATTCGCAGAGCAGTGACGTCACTGCTCTGCTAATTTGCAAAGGACTTGCGATATATAAGAAAGAATATAAGAAAGAGTTGCGATGCATGCATGTTGTTATAATAATAATAATAATAGCTGTTTAGACATTTTAATGTAAAATTAAACTTTGTATCAATTGTATTAACGGAATCATAAAGTAATACATGTAAATACAAAAAATATTAATGAGTAAATAATAAAATGATTATGCTAGCTGATCTTGTTAAAAATATAAAAGAGTGAAAGGTCATAGTTACATAAAATGCAATGAATTAGCGTTTAGTTGCTATGCGTGCATGTTGTTATAATAATAATAATACTTACAATAGTACATTTTATTTAGACATTAAAATATAATGTAAAACTCTGTGCACTCACTAGTTTTTCTAATAGTATATATATATATATATATATATATATATATATATATATATATATATATATATATATATATATATATATAAAATAAATATAACAAAAGTTAAATGATTGTTGTAGGTAACTGAACTAGAGAAAATGCAATGAAATCAAGCTGGGTGGCAGTATTATAATTTATATTATGTATCAATAATATAAATATAATAGGCTAATGTTTTCATAAACGCGTATTATATATCTGTGACATGTGTGAACACCTTTCTATCTAAATTCTGATAGAATTAATATATATTTTTTTAAGCATTTAACGAGTAGCTCTGCGGATAAGAGAATTTCGTTAATTTTGCCAATTCGCAGAGCAGTGACGTCACAGCTCTGCGAATTAGGGCAGGTCGAAAGCAACATTTGACTAGTGGCTTCGGTTTCATAAATGCGTATTATATATCTGTGACATGTGTGAATACCTTTATATCTAAATTCTGATAGAATATATATTTTTTCAAGCATTTAACGAGTAGCTCTGCGGATAAGGGAATTTCCTTAGTTTCCCCAATTCGCAGAGCAGTGACGTCACAGCTCTGCGAATTAGGGAAACCGTTGTGGTATTCGCAGAGCAGGTCGAAAAGAACCTTTGACTAGTGGCTTTGGTTTCATAAATGCGTATTATATATCTGTGACATGTGTGAATATCTTTCTATCTAAATTCTGATAGAATATATCTTTTTTCAAGCATTTAACGAGTAGCTCTGCGGATAAGAGAATTTCCTTAGTTTTGCCAATTCGCAGAGCAGTGACGTCACAGCTCTGCGAATTAGGGCAGGTCGAAAAGAACCTTTGACTAGTGGCTTTGGTTTCATAAATGCGTATTATATATCTGTGACATGTGTGAATACCTTTCTATCTAAATTCTGATAGAATATATCTTTTTTCAAGCATTTAACGAGTAGCTCTGCGGATAAGAGAATTTCCTTAGTTTTGCCAATTCGCAGAGCAGTGACGTCACAGCTCTGCGAATTAGGACAGTTCGAAAAGAACATTTGACTAGTGGCTTCGGTTTCATAAATGCGTATTATATATCTGTGACATGTGTGAATACATTTCTATCTAAATTCTGATAGAATATAGCCATTTTCAAGCCTTTAACGAGTAGCTCTGCGAATAAGGCAATTTCCTGTTTCCCCAATTCGCAGAGCAGTGACGTCACAGCTCTGCGAATTAGGGAGAGCAGGTAGAAAAGAACCTTTGACTAGTTGCTATGCGTGTTGTTTTAGTTTCATAAATGCATGTTACATATCGATGACATGTGTGATTATTTTTCTACCTAAATTCTGATAGAACAGATGTAGGAGAGAATCTGACTAGTTGCTATGCGTGTTGTTACTTTTATAAATGCCTATTACATATCTGTGACATGTGTGAATATTTGTCAACCTAAATTCTGATAGATCAGTCATGAATGAATAAAATGCAAATAAGAAATGTGGCCACAGGAATTTATTTCAAACTGTACCGCTAGAAATCCTGTCACACCATACTAATATAGTATATGACACTACACTAATAATCTGCATTCTAACATACATATATCTATACAAACATATACATCTCATTTACTTTATTTACCACACCAAAATCCCTGTCATAGTACTGAAAAGTGAGTGAAAACATTACTTACAAGATAACAACGAGGAAAACTTGTGTAAAAACTTGTACATAAACAGGGAAAAGCTTCAAGGAACTAAATTGCGTGCAATGTCTAAATAACTCCCTATCATAACATACTAAGAAACTAAGACAAATACATAAATCATGTGCAACGTCTAAATACTCACTTAACTCCTATCACAACATACCAAGAAAAGACACAAAACTTACAAATGCAAATGTAATTATACATGGTGCTTAGTAATGAAAGACATACACACACATTCAAATGTAAAACATATATACACATATAACTGTAAAATATATACACGGCACTTACAATGTAAAACATATACACATACAAATGTAACACATATATACATGGCACTTACAATATAAAATATATACACATACACATGTAATACATACATATACATGGCACCTACAAATGTAAAATATATACATGTGCAAATGTAAACATCTACATGGCGCTTACAAATGTAAGACATACACATACAATTGTAAAACATATACATAGTATTTAAGTCTACTGAATGATGATGATTTGGTTAATGTGTGATTAATACCACAAATGCCATCCTGGCATCATGGTATTTTAATCAATGTATGCATTTGACAGCAGTGTTTATATATATGGGGTGAATGAATGATAATATATCACAGAACAGTCCAGCACTGAAGAGTTGACGCGGTATCTGAGCGAGCGGTTTTGTAGGTGGTTTGTCAATGTTGTAGCATGATGAAGAGATGCCAACCTAAAACAAAAATTTCATAACGTCAGTAATACGGAAAGGATGTATTGCCATAATGTATAGATAAATGCAGATTAGTGAGTTATATATATACACATTTACATGCATTAAGATTATATACATTTTTACAGCTAGATTAACACAAACCCTGTGATACAGCTTTGCTGTAACTACCTAACATAATGTTATTTTAGGGGAGGAACCCTTGCTCATTCACTACCTCCACGACCAGTTGCCCATCTGCAGATGATGTCCAACCTCTGTTGACACAATCAAATGCCAGGGTCACCTGGTTGGGTGGCATCAAAATGCAGGGCTTTATGCAGGATAAAATTATTGCCAGTCACACATGTTTTGGTGAACACATGGATGTTAACTGTTAAACTAGTTTACCAACTTTCAAATGTGCCTGATGACCTGAAATGGGCTACAAACACATATATGACACCCTTTACACTCACTTTCAAGGCATAAATAACAATATCTATGGTTTTGGAAGACATTTTTTCCTTTGCTCCTTCATTTTTGTTACCAGTCCACCCATATTGCTACCCGTCCATATTTGTTTTACCCATCCAAATGATGGGTGGATGGGTCTCTACATAAAGCTATGTCAAAATGGCAAACAGGGCATCAACATATCTGGTCATTTGGCTGAACTAACAGACCCAGACAACATAAATGACACCACCTGTTGCAATAGTCACAGCAGATCCAACTCAGAAGTCCAGTTGGTTTTTGGCAGAAAGGGACGTCACAGTAGTGCCGCTTGCTGTCCCGCTTCCGCTCGGCATGCAAACATCTCACAATGTGGCGACGGTAAAAATCTGTGTGGAAAGGCTGCATCACGATGGGTGGCACATTGCAGCAAATGGCCTCAGCATTCTACAACAGAAGATTGTGCAGCTGGTACAATTTGAATCATAAATGCCTGAGATCAGATGCTGTAGACCTGAAAATGTCATAATAAATTATGTATAACCGCCTCTCATTGACACTGAAATGTACACAAAGCAACAGTTCAGACAAAAGTGCTAAGTCCTTCAGCCAACACCACTTCCCATCTGGCCAAGAAAAGAAGTCTCTGCAAGCATGCAAATAAATATTATCAATAATATTATTCATGCCATTCAAGGATTTAAAAGAGGTTAAATTTGTCTATAGTGTAATATCCTATCCCTGCTCAAAACACTAGTTACACTTTATTCCCTGTTCAATCAACCACCATCTCAACTTCTTTGGGAAGCATCCAGCAATAGTGCAATAAATGCGTGAAGGCTTGCTCATACAAACATCCATCAGAGTCTATAACCAAGTATTCATTAATTCAAATGGAGTAATGTTTGAACACAGCAGGACATGAGAAAAGCCAACTTTTACCTCCACAACTGAAGATACTTTGCACGACGAGTCAGATTGTGCACAAAATCCAGGATTGCTACCACGTCAGCTGCCAGGAGTAGCCATGCAGTCGTTTGCAGTACAGATCGGCATCAAAACGACACGAAATGGATGGAATCGAACCTGCAAACCACATGAATATGTAATATGTTCCAGTATTTTCACACTGGGTCCTCATATTGTTGACGTATTTATATTTAATTTTTACTCTGTGATATGCTTAGTTTTACTATTTGCAATTTAAAATATGAAACTAATCCATATCAAGCCACTAGTGACTAATCTATTTGAAGACAACCTGTGTAAAGAGTTTTTTAAATTTTAGTGATAGCTGCAAGCATTGAGTTGTAGAAAAAAAGATCAAATTAATTACAATTGAAAGAGCTGCTTACATCTGTACACAACGATTCATCTTGTATGTGATGCTCCCACATCTCTGGATAATATGCCGGAATCACATGCACTGATCCAGGTTTGGCTGTGTTGACATTTCAGCTGACAAGACCAATGTAAGCATGGACCACCTAAAAAGAGCAACTTCCTATAAAAATATTCTAGTAGCATCAACAAGATAGGATATTTTGCAACCACAATTTTAGTGTAGATGTGAGTAAATAAATATATTGACACATAATTTATAATAACCAATATCTAATCCTAAACATGAGCAATCAGCATTCCCAGGTATATGTATCTTTCACAAATATTGCATTTTGAGACCCAAGCAGTGAAGCACAGCGGAGCGCAATTGCCAGCGGTGCACACAGGATGAGCGATAAACAGTTTATTTAGGCCGACCGCGTTGTCTTTTCGATCTCAAAAGTCTACTAAGACGCGCTGTTCATAAAACATAAATATGCGCAAGATGGTGATAAATGATTTAATTAACAAAATCAAGTATTAAATGTTGGCAAAAATACAGTTATAATGGCAAAACTGAGGTGGGTCCAAATGCTGCGTAAGTGCCGGAATGACTATAACGTCACTGTCAGGCAGGCTGTCAGCGACGTTGGCGTTATTGATTCACATTAACAATTAACGCACAAATACAACAACATTGCTCCCACATGGCTATGAGAACATGCTTTTAGTTACTTATTTCTGGTGGCTCATAATGCCACGGCCTTCCTTTCTGGGGTTGCCGATCGAAGTGCTTGCAACCTAGCCTGATGGTCGGACTGGCGTGCTACGGGAGGCGGACAGGACAGCTCGCAATTTGTTTGCGGTGGCGACGGTTCTTGAATTAACGCAGCAAAACTTCACATGGCGATCTGTGGCATACTTGTCTAAATTGATTGCCAGTTGTCAAACGTGGCGCCTACTTCTAAACGAAGCGGCTCCATCTTTTTGAACTATCATTTACAAACGTGCATCGCCTCAGTGAAAGACCGCAACAACGTCTACACATGCGCATAAATTCCTGTGCGGTGATTGGATGAATCCTGCTCTGCGAATAGTGGCTTATATTTCCTTGGCCGCAGAGCTGCTCTGCGGTTAGCCAGTCCGTAATAAGATATGGGTGGCTAACTAGTGGCGCCATCTCACGGTGCCTAGATAAACAAATGTGTCTCTTCCACCGTTTCGTCCGCTAGGAGGTAAGACGGCTGCCAACCGAGCCAGATTCGCTCAGGCAGCCGAGGCCAAAAATCAACGTGAAACGTGTTATGCTTATAATAAAAAAGTAAGAATGTGTTACTTATTACATTTACCGACATCTTGGTACCAGTAAGTCCAAGGCCACGTATATGTTGGACATATATTACGTGATCAACCAATTAGTTTGGTGGCGATAATATGGTAAATGACGACTTGTTTAGGTCTTCAGTTAGCCGTAGCAACAGCATTGCCATTAGAATGACTAGATCACCATTCGCAATATGCATGGTCCATCAAATTCAATAGATGTACGTATGTTTTTTTCTCATAATAAACTGCTGACGTTGAAAGGAAGGAATGTGTTGTTATTTAAACAATCTTTAATTATTCATACGAAGTGTATATATATATATATACTAATATAGCTCCGAACCCGTAACTGTAACTTCATTTCCGCATTATAATGGTTATGTGCAGTAAGTGTGAGCGCATTTACGGGCGAATATATGTCGCAGCATACATGCGCTTGCTGACAGCCATCTTCATTTCGATAGGTTGATGGTACGTGTAAGTTGTAACGATCATGTTATGGAATGTCGGTGATGCATTTAGAACTGTTTTATTTAGAAGTTTGTATGTGCATATAACGTATTAAACAGAACAACAGTATGTTCAACTGACATTACAGCACATGTGGATAATATGCACAGCTGGGCACCTAAGCAAGCCAAACAAGCAAGCACAAATCTTCAAATAATTTATAATATCAGCATTAATTTTTTTATATATAAACGTGTATGCCAAACACCATATATAATAGATTCATCCGACAGTTAGTCAATGCCGGGGCTATAGTAGATTCGTTCGGCATCCGACACTCTGTCAGAGCTAGAGTCACTGTCCAGTAGGCCGAGGGACTGTTGTACTGGTAGGTTCCCACTGCACATGTGTAGATGAAGTGCCAGCAGGAGCTATATAGCTACTTTAACGGACCAATAGCAACATACTTATTTATATATATTAAGAGATATATTATTAATTAATTAAAATGTCGATATGTTCTTCATGAATCACGTAAGATAACATTAAATAAATATATTGAAAGTTCAAAATGACTATGCCTTGAACCTTCAATATATTTTTTTGCGCCTTGTTATTTTAGTAACCAACAATGTACCTTTTTATTGAGAACATCACCAAAGCAGGCTGAGTTGAATGCAGAATAAAGGGTTTGATGTTAATTTTCATATGTTCAACATAGCAGACTTCCTGTTGCTAAGAATTTCTGAGTAGAGGAATGGACAAAAATACAAAACTCTTAGCTGCATAGCACTGTCTATGTATCTTGTTTCCGTGGATTAATATAACCTTTGCATTTATAAACCTTAATTGTTTATCACTTTATGTATTTAATTACAGTTAAACCTTGGTTTATACAGTCATCTCCATAATTTGGTCACCCTGCTATTACAGTCATCCCAACACCTAAATGATAGTTCCTTTAATCTGGTCACCTCACTAGCTAATTATAAGTTCCTGTTTATCATTGCAATTCATTAGATAAATAATTCTTTAATCAAACATATGCTACATAAATTATACATGATAATGCACTTGAATTCAGTGTATACACAACACTGCTTCATGTTTATTCCTGATAAAATGTCATGGAGAGATACTGCATTGTTCCAAATTCTTGATGCTTCAATCCACATTGTATTCAGTACTAAGGTAACCTCCTATTACTGTTACTTTGAGCCAGTCCCACACCGTATTGTGTTTGGTCTAAACATGTGGGGGTGTGGGTGCATACGTGTGGGTGCATATGTGTGGTGTGTGTGTGTGTGTGTGTGTGTGTGTGTGTGTGTGTGTGTGTGTGTGTGTGTGTGTAACTTGTTCAATTTGAGCAAAACAAAGAATTTTTTATAACAAATTGTGTTGATCTACCGGTGAACTATGTTACATTATTATTAACTTCCATTATGAATAGTTGTATGTTAAGTTTAGAGTAGCATACTAATAATGAATGTTATGTTAATTGACTGCCAAAATAGACAATTGTGTGATTACAGGTTGGTTGATGGCACAGCAACATTTATTGCAGCACCAAGATGAATGTTCTCACAGATGGGACAGTAAGTGTACTCTTATTAAACAAAACTATATGTTGCCATAATGAAAACATCTCACTTTGTCAATATTAGCATGTGTGCAGTGAGTGTGCACACTTGCACAGTCCTCGCAAGAGTTGGTTCTGTTGAAATTGTTTATGTGGGTGTTTGATCTTTGTAGGTACTGTTCTTTGAGTCACAAGCGATCATTGACTGCAGTTGGAACGACAGCTGACAGCAGTCTACATCTTCCACAACCAGCACAATACTATACGCCACAGCGTGTGAGTACTCAGTAGTAACATGATCATATACCATCTACTGACGTTTTTTTATACAATACAGCTCCACGTATGACGAATGAACAAATGGCTGAAATAGACACAAAACACATAACAACGGCTGCATTTGTTAATTTTTGGTGTATGTGTGTACATGGACATGTGGGTGGCTGGGTGCATGTCGGAAATGAACGTAACTAGAAAACAGCATGCCTCATTGTATTAAAGTTTAGTAGGTGACATCATCATATATGAGTTAACAGTTGTTGCCATATTTGTAGGATGTGATGGCAGGACAGAAGAAGGAAGAGAGACCAGCGAACTTCAGCTGGCTCATAGAGGGTGTGTTGGCCGGTAGTGCCCTGCCACACCGGGTCGAGCACTTCCAGTATCTGATGAACCACCGCATACGACACCTCGTCACACTCACTGAGTTCAAGCCTCCCATGCACCTCGCTCCTCCTGGTGGGTGTACACTTCCCTACATGTCTTCCCTACACGTCTCCCCTCCACTTCCCTACACGACTTCCTACACGTCTCCCCTCCACTTCCCTACACGACTTCCTACACGTCTCCCCTCCACTTCCCTAAATGTCTTCCCTACACGTCTCCCCTCCACTTCCCTAAATGTCTTCCCTTCACTTCCCTACACGACTTCCTACACGTCTCCCCTCCACTTCCCTACACATCTCCCCTCCACTTCCCTACACGTCTCCCCTCCACTTCCCTACACGTCTACCATCCACTTCCCTACACGTCTCCCCTCCACTTCCCCTACACGTCTCCCCTCCACTTCCCTACACGTCTCCCCTCCACTTCCCTACAAGTCTCCCCTCCACTTCCCTACACGTCTCCTCTCCACTTCCTTTCTCTCCCTCCTCCTCTTCCTTGTGTTTCTATCTCCTGGTGATCTACACTAATTATGATTTTGTAATGAGTTTGTCTTAATGTCATTGCTTTGTTTTAAATGATCTTTGAACAAGATAAACATCGTTCCCGAGATCAAATATGATGTCATAGAATACCATGGGCATTACAGCATGAATAAAAAGGTCCCCTGCTTTGGACTGAAAGGTTTCTGAACACACTCCTATCATCGTATGGTGTATGCCAGCAGTATTTGGGACATGGTATTTCAATAAATTCCAGTTTGTGGTGCCACCTGGTGAATGGAATAAAACCAGCTACCAGATCGTACCTTGAATATTAATTCCATAATCTGGTTACTGGTAAGCTGTTATAATTTAGTAATAAATACACCCGTATGTTGATCTTTCATCGCTAGTTGATCACGAACATGAAAAGATGACCAGGCCGAGTGAGATGATAACTTTATCAATTGGATACTATTTTAACTTTGCGATAATGTCAATGCAGGTTTGACCCACGTCTTCCTACCGGTGGTCGAGTTTGAGGCACCGTCCGTTGAGCAGCTTGAGACATTTGTCTCAGTTGTTGACACGGCTCGGGAAAAGAATGAGGTCAGTTGTTGTGTGACCTTGACATAAATTCATAGAATGAGGTCAGTTGTGAGACCTTGACATACATTCATAGAATTAGGTCAGTTGTTGTGTTACCTTGACATAAATTCATAAGTAAACTTTTGTCTATATTGAATATATTTTTCATGGCTCCAAGAATGGTTTATTGTAGATAATTTAACCTACTTTGGAGCTTAATGTCGAAGATAAGTACGACGTTTCAATCCGTCAACTACGGACCTTGTTCACGTACTGACATTAAGCTCCAAAGTAAGTTAAATTATCTACATTAAACTTTTGGCATTGTTAAAGTGTCACGTTGTTATAGTGTCAGTCTGCAATATGGAACAATGGTGTGACAATTACAGATCCATTTCATCTTGAACGGCCGTAAATGGCTAGATGGCAATCACGGTTTCATTTCCTTGAGCAGATGCAAATAGCCACAAACCGGTTCTCCTAACTTAGATAATGTGTGGTGGTGGCGCCATCTTCTGGATACTTCTGTAACTTGTATAGATTCGTTAGAGTATCTGTAGTGCAATATTTATGTCTACAAACTAGATGTCTCACTCTATGAGTTGCTTTTCTGTTATCTATGTGTAATGTGTAAAAGAGCTTTGAGCAGTCCTATGGACTGTATACTGCGCTATATAAAAACTTACCTTTATTTTATTTTTTTATCTACATAATAATATTTCCTGAAAATGAAAAATATCAGAAATATTTTCCAAATGTTGGTTGAGCTTCCCTGGGATCAAGTGCGTGTGGTCAACTAAAAGGTTGTGTTGTCCACCCGTAGGCTGTCGCTGTCCACTGTCACTGGGGGCGCGGTCGCACAGGGACCATGCTGGCCGCATACCTGGTGAAGGACCAGGGTCTGGACCCACAGACCGCCATCAGCCAGGTACGGAGGCTGAGACCGTACTCCGTGGAGACATACGAACAGGAAGATGCTGTCGTCGACTACGCCAAGAAACTGAAGTCGTCCCGGGCCGGCGGGTCACACAAGAAGCGATGACATGATAAGAGTTTAGGCGATCTTAGTAAATGCATGATACATTCGTAGGCCGAGTTGTGAATATTTATTGTGATTTGGGTCGGTGTGCTGTTGGCGGACATATTTTGTAAGATGACTGAATTGTAAATAAACCAACATTTGTTTTGATGTTGTGTGACAGTACGTGGGGTGGTTGTCTGGAAGTGTTGCGCTTTTACAAAAGATGATGTCATTGGTTGGTCACATGTAAGCCGGAAACAGTGTTAGTTATAGTGTTGCCCCTGTCCGACTTATACAAGCCATTTAAATGTACCTTTTCCATCGTCAACCATCCATCTGGTGGCAGTGCAGGAACTAAGTTTGCTGACCTCCTGAAGATAACCAGCTGATTTTACGTGCAAACAGTTGGTGTTTTGCCCATAGGAAATATGAATAACATGCTGTCAGCATTTGGAATAGTCACCATGTCATTGGATTCATGGCCTATAATTATACATATATAAGCCCATGTTGGATTCATTAGAAAGTAATGTGTTACATATATATGTATATTTCTATTCTAAACATGTTGTATTTTTGTTTGACTATAAAATGCGATTTACAAACTATATTTCATCTTTCAAGTAAATACACGCAGCTATTTCAAGCTGTCAGTAGGCCATAGGCAGTTTTGGATGTAAAACAAAAATGACTTATTTAAAATCGAAAGAAGAGTTGTAATGAAGATGTCTATTTATCACCTGTAACAGTTCATCCACATCCTGAGCCAGCTGCGTAATTTGATGTTTCATTTTCTTAACACAAACACGATTCTAGCATGACTACTGTCTAGCTGCTCAATCAAACAAATGCAAAGCTTGGTGCCTGTGGCTGGCATTAACCAGCAACTGTTACTTAGATGCGACTTTGCATGCCCAGGGGAAAAGGTCGTGTATATTATTGTACATCGAGACAGGTGAAGCAAACACAACTTCCCGGTCCATTGGATTTTTGTGTGACCAGGTCTGGTTTACACAATAAAAATCAACTAAGACAGTTAAACAATAGCTCTCGGCAAACTTCTTGCTAATGATTACTTCTAGAAACACAATCAGCATTACTTATACTTTAAGCAAAACACAGTTCAGTATGCTTCTTTTCTGAATTCAGAGTTGAGCTTTGAAATTGAATATCTGTTTACAGTTAGTTACTTTATCTGGAGTAAATCCTCGAGACCTTTAAGCCCTGTGTGACAATCTGTGTTGACAACTGGTACATGGGACAACAAAACTGAGACGGTATTAAACACAAAATGGAGCAAGGAATTGTTTATTCAATGAATACATGAACCTCGTTAGTGACACAAACAGTCATTAGTGGCTTAACACAACAGTAATAAAAATAACATCTCAATATATATACATAATTTCTTGTACAGTCTAGTTGTTAAAAGTCTGTTGAGAAATGTCACTTGATGCTTTTCTATCCAGTAGGTTTGATCAAAAGTAACCAGAAGTTAGGTCCATTGTATATAGCCTCTGTTGTTATTAACGTGAAAGTTGGAAATCACAATGTTGCTGTTAACTTCACAACAGGTTAAAACTTGCCGAGAATCAAATAGAATTGGTTGGGCATGTAGGTAGAACTTGTGGGCAGGTAATTGGGATAAGAATGACAGGTAAGGTGGGTTGGGATGAACAGGTGGGCATGTGGTAGGGTTAAGAAGAATAGCAGGACATGTGGTTGGGTTAGGGAGAATAGCAGGGCATGTGCTTGGGTTAGGGAGAATAGCAGGGCATGTGGTTGGATTAGGAAAATAGCAGGGCATGTGGTTGGGTTACGGGGAATAGCAGGGCATGTGGTTGGGTTAGGGAGAATAGCAGGGCATGTGGTTTATTTAAGAATAGGAGGGCATGCAACTGGGAAGAACAGGGCATGTAACTGAGTTAGAAAATGCGGTCCATGTAAAGAATCGTTAGCTCGTCTATATTACAATGTGTTCAATACCGCAGCAAAAATGTCAAACTGCAATGATGAACATTACCAAGAAACGTGTGGTTCCACAGCAATAAACAGTGTCAAGAAACTGTCACTACAGCAACAAAACTGTCCAGATACACTGGGTTTCTGTCGCACCAACGCAAAAAACAATCTGTACATAACCTGTGGGCTGGAGCCACAATATCAACAAGGCTCCACAGCATGTCTAGACAAACTGGTACCACAACAATAACTGTCAGACGATTTGTGGAACCATAGCAACAGGAGTCTAGACAAGTGTGGCACCACAACGGTGACAGGGTGAAGATAGTGACAGACGCCACAGCCACAAATAATACAAACGTGAAATAAGAAAATACACATTTATGAATGACGTTTGCATTGGCCATAGACACAGAAAAGTGCAACGATTCTAAATTGCTTAACACGTGTGCATGTCCTACATTACAGCAGAAGGTCTGTTTGTTGTTCCTGCCAATTAAGAATGTCCCTACTTCAGGGGCTAAAGTTGTCACCTTTCATTGCTTTTTGACCTTTTATTTTCTAGCAACCTGCATTGAACGGAAGAGAACTACCTAGTTATACACAGTGCCTGTCAATCGTGTTATGAAACCATCTGGACAGCACAACGCAGTCGAATATGTACAAAGAGTAGGCACTCACCGCCTTAGTTACACTTGGAAAAAGCTACAGCCTTGCATTTTACTGGAAAAGCTAACTCATTGACTGTGTATAAAACCAAAGACGATGGAAACGCCACGGCCTACTTCAACTGTAAGGCTGGCAAACACACACTCGACCAATACTCTAGCGCCTGGTAAGTTTCTTGTTGTTAGCACAGCCACCTAGGCATGATGATGTCACCGTGCTACCGCTGTACCTCCAGGACAAAGCTACTGACATCACATTCCCATTAGCGATGAAGGATGAGACAATGTAGGTGAAAGGTGGCGGGACATGTTAAAACGTGCTCAAATACAATCCTCTCAAAACATCTTCCGTGAAGTGAATACGCTAAAAGACCACGGCAGAAGTTGGCTGCAGATTCACCTGTAGTCAGCGTACATAGAACTTAAAAGTGAAATGATGCCATGATCTATAGCAGACAAACCACCTGTCATGCATGTTGGACATAACATGACAGACATCATACTGACACTTCCAACATGTTCTGGTCAGTGTCACTAATCGAATCCTGTGCAGGGTTCCTCACAAACTGACCTCTGTCAAACCGTGTACAACCAACAGCTTTGTGGGAAAACATAACATGTTAAGTCTGCAACTAGTAATGACAAACATATACAACAACACAATCAGTCGTAAGAATCTGGCTGCTGATTTGACATCAGTAACTGGTGGCTCCACATTACTCATTCAAAGGTGTAGGTTCTTATTTCAAACAAATCTTCATTTAACTCTAATGTGAGTTGCGATTTCGTAAAATAATGCAGACCCTATGTTGATTGATAACCATTATTTCATTGCCCAACAACTCATTATCAGGACGTGGGCATCAGTTCAGATTGTATTCCTTTGTAAATTGTTTTCATCAATCAGAACGCTTTATTTACACAAAAACACCTGATAAAATGTATGTTCTTACTTCGCCAATGACTTGTTTTAATAAAAAGAAAACAAAAATACCATGCCTGTGATGCAAATGATGTGTCTGAACTCTCTCCCAATTACATCAACACCTGTACACGTCTCACATTGTGCTAAAAATATTTATATTAATAAATAAAAGCTGACATAGATACCCATATAGCAGCCTACCATAGGTATGGCTTTAGAAACGGCTGCTAATTAATCACGGCACAGATATTGAGAACATGCCCCAACCAGCAACCAAACATGTTATATAGGTGGAGTCGGAAGATATTTATCCTTCATCTTGGCAGTACCTGGACAATAACAAGTGTGTTTATGCATGCATCTATGGTAGATATATACATACATACATACAGGTTACAATCAAAATGAGAACAAATCTTCACACCTACTTACAGTCAAATACTGCTCAGTGACACAACTGGTAAAAACGAAACGCGAACAGTGAACAGGAGACCAACTCTTCAAACAAACTTTTAAATGCTTAACAGCATGTCTGAATGCCGGAACGCCACAGAAAGTAGTGGCAATAATCAATGCTGTTGTCAACACACGCGCACACACACACGCATCACACACGTCATAACAGGAATGGTCTGAATATCATCACTGAAACTGCCATGAGTCGCCGCACTGCGCTGGGTAGCTGTTGCTGTGCACCGATTCGCGCGTCACTCACATGGCGGGGACACTTCTGCTGTCACGTCAATGTCAATAAAAATGTGTGTGAACCTATGCTGATGAGTTCGGGTCACACTGTAGAAGTCGCACAATCGACGGGTCACTCTTTGCACCCTCGATAAACTCCTCGATCGACAGCTTGCCGTCCAGGTCTTTATCCATCTGGCGGAATATTTTGTCGGTTCGCTTCTCTGGCGTCGACTCGTCTTCAGGCATCTTCATCACAGTGCCAACCATTTTGTAGATTGCCTGCAACATGTGAATTGATGAACTCAACAGCCATTACCCATATTACAGACTGCCCAACAAGGGGCTCAGAGAGCCTGTTACCCACATTACAGACTGCCCCTAAGGTAGCTCAGAGAGCCTGTTACCCATATTACAGACTGCCCAACAAGTGGCCCAGAGAACCTGTTACCCATATTACAGACTGCCCAACAAGTGGCCCAGAGAGCTTGTTACTCATATTAGACTACCCAACAAGTGGCCCAGAGAGCCTGTTACCCATATTACAGACTGCCCAACAAGTGGCTCAGAGAGCCTGTTACCCATATTACAGACTGCACAACAAGTGGCTCAAAGAGCCTGTTACCCATATTACAGAATGCCCAACAAGTGGCTCAGAGAGCCTGTTACCCATATTACAGACTGCCCAACAAGTGGCTCAGAGAGCCTGTTACCCATATTACAGACTGCCCAACAAGTGGCTCAGAGAGCCTGTTACCGGTATTACAGACTGCCCAACAAGTGGCTCAGAGAGCCTGTTACCCATATTACAGACTGCCCAACAAGTGGCTCAGAGAGCCTGTTACCGGTATTACAGACTGCCCAACAAGTGGCTCAGAGAGCCTGTTACCCGTATTACAGACTGCCCAACAAGTGGCCCAGACAGCCTGTTACCCATATTACAGACTGCCCAACAAGTGGCTCAGAGAGCCTGTTACCGGTATTACAGACTGCTCAACAAGTGGCTCAGAGAGCCTGTTACCCATATTACAGACTACCCAACAAGTGGTTCAGAGAGCCTGTTACCTATATTACAGACTGCCCAACAAGTGGCTCAGAGAGCCTGTTACCGGTATTACAGACTGCCCAACAAGTGGCTCAGAGAGCCTGTTACCCATATTGCTGACTACCCAACAAGTGGTTCAGAGAGCCTGTTACCTATATTACAGACTACCCAACAAGTGGCTCAGAGAGCCTGTTGCCCATATTCAGGGTTGCCACTCATGGAAGCTTTCAAATTTCCGTGACTTTTCCCTGATTCAAAATTTCATTTTCCCTGACCATGCTGGCTGAATAATCATAAAATGTTATGCGTGATGTACATATAATTAGCAATTAACTTACACAAAAAATTTAATCAGTGATCGATGCCCACTCAGATTGCCTAGTTCAATTCCTATACCACTCAAACCTATATATACATGTATGTTAAAATTGCCAAAAGAACAGTTATGGCATTATTACAACAGCCAGCTAAAGAACGTATGGTACCCACATTTTTAACAACATATATTTGTGGTATCAACATTGTTTCACGGGATTGTTACGCGTAATGAATTCGAGTTCGCAGCATCGCGTATGACATGAGAAAGTCAAATTTCCCTGACTTTCAAGGGATTTTCCTGTATTTCCCTGACTTTTCTCAAAATCTCAAATTTCCCTGACCCAGCACAAAATTCCCTGACTTTTCCCTGACCTTGAATTTCCATGACTTTTCCCTGACCAGTGGCAACCCTGATATTACAGACTACCCAACAAGTGGCCCAGAGCGCATGTTACCCATATTACAGACTGCCCAACAAGTGGCTTAGAGAGCCTGTTACCCATATTGCTGACTGCCCAACAAGTGGCTCAGAGAGTATGTTACCCATATTGCTGACTGCCCAACAAGTGGCTCAGAGAGCCTGTTACTCATATTGCTGACTGCCCAACAAGTGGCTCAGAGAGTATGTTACCCATATTGCTGACTGCCCAACAAGTGGCTTAGAGAGCCTGTTACCCATACTGCTGACTGCCCAACAAGTGGCTCAGAGAGTATGTTACCCATATTACAGACTGCCCAACAAGTGGCTCAGAGAGCCTGTTACTCATATTGCTGACTGCCCAACAAGTGGCTCAGAGAGTATGTTACCCATATTGCTGACTGCCTAACAAGTGGCTCAGAGAGCCTGTTACCCATATTGCTGACTGCCCAACAAGTGGCTCAGAAAGTATGTTACCCATATTGCTGACTGCCCAACAAGTGGCTCAGAGAGCCTGTTACCCATATTGCTGACTGCCCTCGGATACAATGGAACCATCTTTAACCCCAATGTGGAAATATAAAAAATTCACCGGAAAATTCTTATCAATTATGAAAACATCAATCAAGAATAGTTTTCTAACAAAGTAAGCAAGAAAATCTGACAAATCTTACACAGTCGTTAAGTTCTAGAAATGTTTATTCATGATAGGTACTGAAGTACCTAACAAATGCTCAAATGAAATTTAAATCATTGCTTTGTGTAATGCTAACAGCACAAATCCTGAGTATTTAAGGGTAAACACATTGGATGCTACTGTATAGTGTACATACAAAGCAGCAAATAAAACTTTGAATATAATAATTACTTTATGTATTTAGATTTCTTATTTTTCTAAACCTGTATATACTGCACAGTTGTTTGCAATGCTACATGCGTTCTACAACTGCTCCAAGCAATGTCAACTCTCCATTGCTCAGTTGTAAACAGTTCAGTAACAAATAATTTTTTTATTTACTTAAGCCTTGTGGCATGAATTGTGACAGACCACCAACAAACTATAGCAGTGTTACCCCGGGGTAAAATATTGGGCGAGATGGTAGGGTACGCGAAGCAAGCTCTGAAGGCATGATGTGATGCTATCGGGGGTCTGGAGGCTAGCCCCCTGGAACTGCTTTAAAAAACTAGCTTCAAAATGGTGCATTTTGGCACGTTTTGTGGGGAAAGTAATTACAAGTTAGCATGTAAACATGTTTGTAGCCCTTAATGAGTGAGCAGGGACACAGGAAATAGCTGAGGTCGCAATTTTGGCATATTTTGGTTGAGATGGCTTAGAAAAACAGCGAGGCGGCCTCGCTTGTCATATAGGAGGGGAAACAGTGCTGTATGGTATTATAGATGGTTTGCGGGGTCATACACGTCGTCCAGCCCAAACTGCAGACAGATTTCTAGCCATGTCATTAATGCGGAATAACATGCATTATCCTCCGAAGCCATTAAGCTGTGTCTCATTCCCAGACATTACATTAACTAAGCATACGTTTTTGAGGATATCACAATGGCTAGCCATCGAACGAAAGGTCAAGCAGATTAATGACAAACAATTTTGGATGAGTAAGCAGGCTAACTCTAGTCTGAGAAGAGTTTGTGACTGCATGGGCAAATGCTAGCACTGTAGAACTCAGAAACACGCTGGTGACTTGACCACCAGCCACAGTATTCATCTCATCTCATAATTTCACCTTGCTCAGTATATATGCCTCAACCTTGAATATTTATACAATAGTGAATGTACAAGAGAATCGGTAGCTTCTGTTACACTGAAAGTTTAAAAATATTCACACAAAAACATACGCATTTATAACAAATCAGGGGTACCCACTAGTCCGCTAGTCCGTACACTAGTAAAGATAAGGGCGGACTAGTAAACCTGCCTAATAACTAGTCCGGTTGTCTACTAAAGTTCAGTGTGTCATCCACCCCACCCTACAGTAGTCAATCAAGTGTTTGTAGTCACAGTGACCCTAACCTAGCCACAGACCGGGGATGTAACTAAATCCCAAGTCATTAAAACTTTGATAAATTGTCTCCAGTGAACAGCTACCCACAGTGACAACATCATTTACTGATAATGGATGAAATTTTCTTAGGCATGGCTTTCAGCTATGAACTTGTCTGGACATTAATTATAAGATTAACGGTTCTATGAAGTCTACAATTTTCTAGTGTGATATTTGTATTGCCATTAATACAGTCCAGTAGAACAGTTTTCATAACACCGTAATATGAGGTAAATTTCAGAACGATTATGGAAAATTAATAATGGTAGGATGGTACTGCCAGTCAGTGAGCACTATTGGCGTTCTTTTTCAATTGCGCAGTTTTTTTTAATATAGATCATATCTTCACTTTTTCATTAATTCCTTTTATTATTTCTGTTTTATTACTTTTTTATCTTTACGTACAGTGCATTTATTTAATAGGCCTTGCAACGTATGCTTTTAGCTTTAAATAACATTTTAACGACTTAAATTTGGGCTGTTTTTATATTTTTCCGGACTACTAAACCTTTTGGCGGACTAGTAAACTTTTGACTTTACTAGTCCTGCTGTCTAGTAAAAAAATTCTTGAAGTTCTACCCCTGCAAATTCATCAAATTTATGCAGGAAAACATATATTTAATAAAGTTGTGTAATCCTTTAACTAAACCCAATAAAATAACCATTTTACTACCACTCTACAACTAGCATATTATATATGATATAGAAGCATCAATTTTGGAACAGACCTGTACAATTGGCTTCCAACTGATCCCCAACTCATAAAAATTACTGGTCTCAAGTGGCTTGGTCGTCATTAATTTCTTTTCTATCGATAACTACTGATTAATTACAATGAAATCTTCTGCCTGCACACTGTCGCCCGTCTCATAAGATGAGTGTTTGTCACTGGACGAATGATATGTACTAATTTGACGTCGCCGGTCACTTGACCTTCACGCGAGATTCTTCCCTCTGTTACTGGTGGCAACTGCACCGGCAAGCATTCAAATTATTTCCATACCACCGATATGTCTGGCACAATTACATTCATGGAAACCCGCCGAGTGATCAACTCAGGAAGTCACCAGTCAAGTGCTCTGACCTGCTGACAATGTTCTTGAAAGCTGGCTAATATTATACGTTTGGAAACAGTTGCATGGACAATGTATTTCTACGAATGTTGTGATCCGAAATCATTAACTGTAATTGAACATTTAGTGGACATGAATACTGTTTTTTTTTAAATAAATAAACATCCAATTAAAAGCATCAGATACATATGCATGTTAATACTGTGTTATGAAAAGGTGTGAATTTATGTCATTAATGATTACAATTTCCACTTTATATTTTGATCCAAGATTCTGTGACATTCTTTGCTGTGTCCTGCTTGTTGTCACTGTGTCAAAATGTGGTCATGTGACAACCACCAACATTGTCATATGACACCAGAAAGCAGCTCCCAATGACACACACATAGGGAACATGAGTGTCCTGATTGTTTCATTAAGCACTGAAGCAGCATTTTAAAAGGCCAAAAAAATCTTTCATTTTTGTGTCTGATTAATATCATTGTAACTAGCTGTCGTAACAAGTAAATAGGTTCCTGTCTACTCCAGCTGTCTGTTGTTAGTTTTAGAAAAAAACAACTACAACTGTATTACATTTAATTTAAGAGCAAACAGGGCTTTGTGCAGGATAAAATTATTGCGAGTCACACATGTTTTGGTGGACACATGGATGTTAACTGTTAAGCTAGCTTACAAACTTTCAAATGTGTCTGATGACCTGAAATGGGCTACAAACACACATGACACCATTTACACTCACTTTCAAGGCATAACTAACAATATCTATGGTTTTGGAAGACATTTTTTGCTCCTTCATTTTACCCGTCCACCCATATTACTACCCGTCCATATTCGTTTTTACCCATCCAAATGACGGGTGGACGGGTCTCTACATAAAGCTATGAGAGCAAAACAGCGTACTCACGGTAACAATTTCTAGCATCTCCTGCCTCGAGATGTATCCGTTGCCGTCGAGGTCGTACATACTGAACGCCCACCGCAGCTTCTGTTCGAGCTGGCCGCGCGACGTCACGCTCAGCGCGCAGATGAATTCTCTAAAGTCTATTGTGCCGTCGTTGTTCGTGTCGAACGTGCGAAATACGTGCTCGGCGAACTTCGACGCGTCGCCGTACGGGAAGAAGTTGCCGTAGATCTTCTTAAACTCCTCCACCGACAGATGCCCGGTGGGACAGTCCTTGAGGAAGCCCTTGTACCACTCCTGGATCTCCTCCTCCGAGAACTCTGTGTTTAGTCGCAGCTCCTCGAGGATCTCAGGTTTCAGCTTGCTCTGTTGCTTGCCCATTCTTACCGACAATGGTTGCCGACTGCGATCACTTGTACGTTCTCACCAGTCGAGTCCTGCAGGTGGAGCAAAGCACACGGGTCAAGACGGGGAACACGGGTAAATACTGGGTACAGGGGTAAATACTGGGTACAGGGGTAAAGACGGGGAACACGGGTAAACACTGGGTACAGGGGTAAATACTGGGTACAGGGGTAAACACTGGGTACAGGGGTAAACACTGGGCACACAGGTAAACACTGGGTACAGGGGTAAATACTGGGTACAGGGGTAAATACTGGGTACACGGGTAAATACTGGGTACAGGGGTAAATACTGCGTAACTTGGCCGAGAAGAGTCTGGTCACTTAGCTGGCTCGTGAATGTTATCCATATGTGGGGCTGCCACATCATGAACTTGAGTAATCAACGCTAATCCTGCCATAATTCCTGCTTCGTAAACAACTGCAAATGTTTATTAATTTTTGTGTGAATATAAGTTGAATGCTGAATACTTTTAATAATATAATATTACCTTATAAAAGTGTATGATTATTTTAGGTTTTATTTCATACTTGGCCCGAGAGCCAATCAGCCTCTCTATCCTATTCTGGGGTAAGGCCGTTCTGGTGGCAACATTGGCAGAGCATAAATCTACTACCAAGTAGGCGGGCTGAAAAGTGTTGCCACCTCACAGAAAGGCTAATATTGGTTCTGCATAGGATGCCATAGTATCATTTTAAAGGCTAACTCAAATGAAGGTTTTATTTCCCATTTAAATGAAAAATACTCTAAAAAATAATGTCCTGCTATTCAAATATTGTTTTTAACACTCTGTCACTCCATCTTAGGCCCCTTTTGGTAGCGCTTATCTGTACCTATTCTGCAGTTTGTTGTGACACCTAGCTAGCACATCTACCTAGATGAACCTAACTGAAGAGCACTTTTTATTACGCATGCCATCTGAGTGTGATTATAAATGACACCACAGGCAAAAAAATTCACCTCCAACATTAACTCCAACGGTGTCTATTTGTAGCAGGTTACTCTGAGTGAGAAGTTGCAAATGCACCTTAGAAAAAAAGTGCTAACACCATGTCATGATGACCTACTGCCATGTATTCAACATACAGACATCTTGGTGCATACAAAAGTTGTGCTTCAATATCAATTATTTGATGTTTGTTCACAACAAATCTTGATCTGTTGCCTAATACACACACCGCAATTACATATTGTGGTGATTGGTAGGCTTTTCACTCTCTCTAGATTTTACAAAACGTTCACATTTGATCCAGGGTGGGATCGTTTTTGGCACAAACATCTGATAAAAATGAGCTATGATTTTTAACTTGTCAAAAAGACACAAATGTGCAACTCACGCATTCAAAACACTTGATGTGATGGTAGAAACTGGTATGACAATGATGTTGTCTCCACAACCGTCATTATTATTTCTACTATACTACTTATATAACACAGTCCTCAACCTTCTATACACTACTCCCTTCAACCAAACTCAATCTCAACTTTTTTGAAACATCCAGCCATGCTGAAGTTAATGCACTATTTGTCCACACATATCCACCACTGTCTGTAGCCAGGTACTCATTCATACAGCTGAGTAAACTGGAGCAACAAACTTCCCCAAGGCTTGACATCGCAGCACAGGATTTGAATCTGAATTAGTTGAAACTCAAGGGTGTGAAGGTCTTGCCACAAAAAACGATGTAAGTGGAGATGGTAGGAGATGCATTTACACTACCAAAGTAATCGTGCTATTTCTGTAACGAATATTACAGTTTATCACGATGTATCCTGCAGTTCTTTCCACTTGGAGACAAACTGCACCCTCTCACTTTGTGGCAAATAGACTTGTTGGAGCAAAGAAAAGTGATGTGTCATTTACGTCATCATGGGGGTCTGGCATATATGTTGTACTGAACATACACACCAATCACTGCAGAGCTTCACATAGCAATCATCACACACCTCACACAATCACCCTGCACATACTCAAGCATACAGCTGGTGAACATACAGGCTTTTACTAGAAGACTGAATAATGGTCTTACCATTTATCACACCTTCAGAAGGTTAGTGACACTGAACTCCCCCTTTGAATCACACATACCAGGGAAACATGCCACAGCAAGTGCTGAGTGAATTACTTCAATTTGAGTCAAAGTAATTCATCTCAGAAAGAAAACATATTTGAGCAAAAAGTAAAACTACTTTCCAAAGGTATTTGAAATAGAAGTCGAACAGAGATTTATTGTCAGGCATGTACCCAATCGTTACAGTATCAGCAAACAAAAATTAAGACAGTGAAAATAATTACTTTTAATTCCACCGGCTAATGTTCTATATGATCAAACTTAAGATTCTGATTCTATGTTATACAATTTGTCAAACTTTTCTATTATCAACGTTGATTGGTACATTAGTCCATTTTGCTACAATCAGTGTAGAGTGGTTCAAATCAAGAAATAACAGGCACAACAAGAAATAACAGGCACAACAGAAAAATTGACGAAATGCAGAAAAACACAAAGCCTGAGTGTACTAGATATACTATAAGGAAACAACTTTTAACATACACCCATGGAAGGATTTCCTGAGAAAAAAGTGGGTTCTTTGGTGGTGGACTTTGTGTGTCCGCCAGTTGCAAGAATCTTTAGTAGTTACATTTGGATGCGATTTACAGTATGAAATGTGAATTACACATAAATTATTTGCATCTTTGGACAAATGTTTTGCACTGGTGAATTAATTTTCATCTTAACGGAACTAAAAATTTGATACTGAATAGCGAAGTGGTGTGCAGGAAACGTCAAGATGAAACCAGGTAGTTGATTTGAGAGGTTTCCTCACGTATCACTATAGGTAGAATAGTCATGTAAATGTCTGCACAGCATACATATAATATGACCTATGCTAAATCAAAATGTAATAAATGTGAACATAATAAAGTACAAATAAACATGATTCATGTGAAATAATTATGTTTCTAATTTGCGATTTACTTTTTAGATCCGACATCATTAACGACGGCATCTATGCTGTTTAAATTGGTTTCATCAATAAAGGACCCATATCAGAATATTTGGTGCTGCCTTACAACCCACGAAATTGCCAGTGTTTGATCACAAACTGTATATGAATTTTGAAGAAGTGATGTTTGTACTATAATGTGAGTCTTTAATTACAAATTTGTTAACAACAATGTCTTCAGTAATAGTTGACAATTGGATGACTTACATGCTAAACTTCTAAGTTGTTATCTTTGACGACGGTGTATGCATTCACAGTGTCAGTGTGTGAAATGTCACATCAGCATTCTCCATGGCAACCAACCAAGTCAGGCCAGATTGGAGAGGGGGGTTTACACTGGGTAAAGGTTGTTTCTTTTTGAATATCTGCCACTGGTGTTTTGTTGAACTGAACTAGTATGAATATATATATATATATATATATATATATATGAAGTAAGTTAATTGTCATTCCAATTTCTACTGATTCAGAAGTGGAATAAATAACTTTATTTTCACTAACACTTCACTGCAAAGTGACATAAACGTTTGAAATAGTTCCAGTAGCCTATTTCACTATCTATTATGATAAGTAAGTGTGGTGTATTCTGTGTCATAATTAGTTTCACGTTTAAAAACAAATCAGATTGCAGAAGCCAATTATTTGCTGAGCAGTACACCAACAAGCATGTAAGACAACATATTTGTATTTTCTCTCAAAAATGTCTATTTATAAAATAAATCAAACATTTTTATTACACAGGCATGACTCAAATTAGCACACAAACAAGACGCCAATAGACAGGTGTTCTATTCTGCCGATTTAGGCATCGAACAAAATTTCTTTTTGTGGTTGTTCTACAAATGTACAGGTCTCGGTTAGACAAGCTAGAAGGTCACTGACAGAGAAAACGATAGTGTTGTTTATCATGGTCAGCTTGAAAATACATTCGCAGGTTTATTTTTCAATTTTCATCCATAGTTTTGCTGAATGGTTTCACTTTAACATGGCTCTATACATTGCATAGATATATAGCAAATAACAATCAAGCTGAAGGAAAGAGAACATATTTCTGTTCCATGCCGAATCGTCGAATGTTTCTGTTGAGTAGCTGCTTCTTGGTCAAAAAGTAAACGGTCGCTTTCAGTTTTAAGAACATATATTAATTCCCGTTTCGTTTGCTACGTGATATTTATTTACTAATTTTTAACCAATAGACTCCATAACCATCTTCACATCACTGAGGTTGATACAACCAGCTGCAAAGTGGCCGTGCTGTCTCTGTTGCAGCCAACTGACGTCCCAGCATGCCCCGAGTTTCCTATTGTCTGTGACAGCATCTACAGTCCTCTTGTACGGCTTCGCTGCTGAAACACAGCTGCATTCAGTTGCGACTTGGACCCGGCGCTGACAGAACCTTAAACAGTCCTTCGTCCGCCATGCAGCCGTCAATGAACTCCTCTTTGGAGAGTTTGCCATCGTGATTAGTGTCCATTTTGTCGAAGATGGCTGTTGTGCGTTCACTCGGCTCCATCAGGTCGAGGTTTGTCGGGTCCTCGCCCCCTTTGCCCTTTCGCTTCATTTTGTAGATGGCCTGCGCAGACAGGAAGACAGGTCAAACATGTCTAGACGGTCTGAACACATAGGAAGACAGGTCAAACATGTCTAGACGGTCTGAACACATAGGAAGACAGGTCAAACATGTCTAGACGGTCTGAACACATAGGAAGACAGGTCAAACATGTCTAGACGGTCTGAACACATAGGAAGACAGGTCAAACATGTCTAGACGGTCTGAACACATAGGAAGACAGGTCAAACATGTCTAGACGGTCTGAACACATAGGAAGACAGGTCAAACATGTCTAGACGGTCTGAACACATAGGAAGACAGGTCAAACATGTCTAGACGGTCTGAACACATAGGAAGACAGGTCAAACATGTCTAGACGGTCTGAACACATAGGAAGACAGGTCAAACATGTCTAGACGGTCTGAACACATAGGAAGACAGGTCAAACATGTCTAGACGGTCTGAACACATAGGAAGACAGGTCAAACACGTCTAGACAGTCTAAACACATAACAGGTCAAAACAACCGGATGGCCTGAGCACATAGGAAGAAAGGTCAAACACATCTAGATGGTCTATACACATAGGAAGACAGGTTAAACACATCTAGATGGTCTATACACATAGGAAGACAGGTTAAACACATCTAGATGGTCTATACACATAGGAAGACAGGTCAAACACATCTAGACGGTCTATACACATAGGAAGACAGGTCAAACACACCTAGATGGTCCTTACACATAGGAAGACAGGTCAAACACACCTAGATGGTCTGCGCAAACAGGAAGACAGGTCAAACACATCTAGACGGTCAATACACATAGGAAGACAGGTCAAACATACCTAGATGGTCCATACACATAGGAAGACAGGTCAAACACACCTAGACAGTTTGCACACGCATGAAGACAGGTCAAACACAGATTGTCTGCACACATAGGAAGACACGTCAAACACACCCGAATTGTATTGATAGGATAAAATCACCTATACTGGCTATACACACAGTAAATAGTCAAACACACGTAGATGATCTGCACACGCACAGACAGGTTAGATAGACACAGATGGTCTGCAAACACAGAGACAGGTCACACCTGGATGGCCTATACATGCAGAGACAGATCAGATAGACACATATGGGCTTAACACATAGGGAGACAGGTCAAACACACCTGGATGGTCCGAGAAAGGTCAAACAGATCTAGATGGCCTGAGCACACAGACAGACTGGTCAAACACATGTAGACAACTAGCATATATAATATTCATACAAAGCATATGTAAATAGCTTGCAAAGACAAGGAATCATATTAGCAACCTCGTGCCTATCACTGAATACACTGAACATTGTGCGCAACAGGATGTATGGAGAGACACTCACAGCAATTATCTCAGTCATCTCATCGGGTTCGATGACGTTGTCGCCGTTGATGTCGTACATGCGAAACGCCCAGGAAAGCTTCTGCTTGGGCGTGCCCATCGACGAGATGTCGATGGCGAGCATGAACTCGGTGAAGTCGACGTGGCCATTGTTGTCTGTGTCAAACGAACGGAACACGTGTTCGCAGAACTGCAGTGCATTGTCGATTTCATTCTCACGGGCAAACAGCTGCGTGTAGATCTCGACAAACTTCTCTCGAGTCAGCTGTCCACTCGGACAATCTTGCTACAAGAACATCAGCACAACCCTGCGTCACCAGCACACATACAACCCGTACACAATGTGACAAATCGCAAGCATCAACCGAATGTCAACGACGAGACTGGGATGTCAATCATCTTAGCAACCGATTCTATTTCTGTGTGTGTGTGCGTGTGTTCTTGCGGGGGAAAAAAAAAAACAACCACAAAAAACTAAAATGGATTTATCCATATCAGTATCGCTGTAAATACAGAGCGTGTATGGATGTAAATATTGCAATCTCATAAATATGCCCTTCGTGTGTGTCAATACTGTGTGTAAGTAATAACAGCTATTGACATATAACAACAGAATGTGAAATCACAACCCACGAGGTGTAATCATTACTGTTACAGTGTGTAATTGTGACCTGCGCATGCTGGTTACGAGCGTGATATTTCTACATGTGCATCGTTGCTATGCGAGTGTAATTGTCGTGTGTCGCGACTGATAAGATGACTGACTGGCTCACCAAGAACTCATCGTACCACTCGAGGATCTGATCGCTGCTGAACTCTGTGTGTTTCAACAGGAAGTCGTACTCGTCTGACGACAGCATCCTCTGCTTGCTCATTCCTCGTCCCATGGTGTCTTGTGTTTTGATATACCCTACTGCCAACACCAATACCCGAACGTCATGTCATGTCTCCACCGTTCAGCTGATGGACTGTCACCAACTAGACAGTATTAAAGTCTACCAACTACACAGTATTACATTAAATCTAAATCAACTGTTTGCTTTTTGTAAAATTAAATGCTGCTTTGGTGGTTTTCCAGTGCTGGTGTTTGTATGTGTTCTAGCAGCAATCTGTTCTTGAAAAAATATTGAAAACAGACTGAAATGAATGCACACTGTATTATTGTTGCTGTTAAATGGTGTCAAATTTAAGTGGTGTGTAAACATGCACTTAAAAAAAAATACTTTTATCAATAATGTAGAGCTTTTGTGCAATGACTTAGGTGTCTTTTTTACCTACAATCCAATTATAATTACCAACCTAAAATTCACTAGCTCTCTTGTTGTCTTGTTATTAGGTTACATGCTAAGTCCAGGCAGCTGTTGACAGCTGCAACTGTGTGTGATTTTCTCATGCATACCTCCACCGACACTATCTGCAACAAAACAAAAAAGCAGATGACATCACAAACTCTACTGCTGCAAATACATGTCACTTCATCTACAAACTTAATTAATTAACACACTGTACAAGTCTACCCACTTAATGACAGCAAGTTTAACTAAACATTACTTGTCTATAGTATACATATCCCACGATTATCTCATCAGTTACATATTCACGTGTATCTTAATAGTGCTTACCATTACTTATTTTAGTAATTAACTAGGACCGTTAAAATCTTGATATTCTTCTTCTTAGAGGTTTGCAGCAATGTGAACGGCAATCTTGATCCAACACTTAATATCTAGCAGTTCTAATTACAATTATCTAACAGTGCTAATTAATGGAAAGAAATAACAGGCGTTTCCATCTCACCTCCTAGGAGTGTGGCTGTTCTTGTAGGATCTCTGTGCTTGCACTATTGCGGACGACATGTTCTGCTATATTCCACGAGCGTCACTTAATTTAATTTAACACGTTTACACTATCGCGTTGAAACCGCCCGACAGCCAGCAACACCTGTACGAATCAACTCAAAAAGTCTGCTGTCGTTCTCTGGACATTGCTGTCTCTCTCGTCTCGCACTTGCTGCAAAATCTTAACATGCGCAACGCGACATCACACACAACCCAGCATAGGAGCCATTACTCCTAATTGTTCTTACTTATTTGCCAACAGCAGAACTGCATTATCCTGCTTTCTTACTAAATGGTTGCAAAAGCCACCATCAACACAGTGAGAACCAATTCCCAGAACTACAAGAGATATTGTTAGAGATGCAGCACCCCTGAGGTGACAGTGCATGACACAGCAGAAAGGCACAGTGGCAGCAGAGCCTGGCATGCTGTCTTCCTGGCCACCCTGTAATTGATAGTTAGAGAGAGAGTGAGAGACCAGTGGAGGTGACTCAGCAGGAGCTCATCAATGACACCAGCAAAATACTGGCAATATTGTGAGCCATGTGACTGGTAACAGAACCAGGTAATAAGTGAGTTACAAATTATTCTTCAAAAACATTACTGGACTGCTGGAGGTCACGTGGCTATGGGCGACTCGAGGATGTGTGGTGAACTGCTTGTAGCCTTCACAAGTGCATATAAACTTCAGAAGGACCTGTGGTTATTGGCTTCATATAGTGGCTTGATAGATATAAGACTTCAGAAGGACTTGTGGTTATGCATTTCAGAATGATATACAGTCGTGGCATTCAGGAGACAAGGTTGTGGGTGAGATGGGGAAAATGTGACCATGAACTTCAAAGGATGATGTGTGGTTGCTCACTGCTGAAGGATATACGGTTGTGTTTATGCAGATGATACTCAAATTTATATATCATTATCCACTTCAGATGCAAGAAGTTCTTTACAGCAGCTTAGAACTTGTATTGATGACATTTTTTGCTGGATGACTGAGAGTAGATTGAAGCTGAATGCTGATAAAACTGAGTTTCTTATTATTGGTACACACCGGCAGCGTGACAAAATTAAGACTCTTTTTCCTATACCCTTACTTAATCAGCATGTTATGCCTGCAATTTCGACTAGGAATTTGGGAGTAATTTTTGATGATAAATTAAATTTTAGAGAACACATTTCTCAAATTTGTCGAACATGTTTTTACCACATTCGTGATTTGCGGCGTATTCGTCGATATTTGCCTGTTTCTGTTGCAAAGTTACTAGTAGATTAGACTATTGTAATTAACTTTTTCATAATATTGCTACATGTATTAAGGATATCACAAAACTACAACGTGTTCAAAATTGCTTAGCAAGGGTGGTGACTAGGTCTCCACGTTTTACTCCTTCTAAGCCGCTTCTAAAGTCTCTGCATTGGCTGCCTGTCCAATATCGTATAATGTTTAAGATGTGTACCATTACTTACCAGGCACTTTCTTCTAAGCAGCCATCGTATTTACATACTTTACTTACTCCTATAAGAAAACCTATTCAACTTTGGTCATCTATTTCTGATTTACTCTTTGTACCAAAGGTCAATACTAATATGGGGACCAGTGGCCGGTTGCATGACACGCACCCAAGTTAAGCGGTAAAATTACCCCTAACTCTCTAGGTGTGACATAGCTGGGAGACCGCATTGGGTGCGGTGCACAACAGCCACATAGATGCCGCCCAACTAAGAGATACCGGCACGAGTAACCGATAAGCGAATTGCTGCGTTTTGAGAACAAATCTTCCCAGAATTCAGTTCACCTCGGACAGTCCTCATGGTGGAAGCAGTGAGACAACAGCGACATTATAAGGACAACCTTTCTCATGCCGAGGTTATGGCCTTAATACAGGCATACAGCCAAATAAGTCGTAACTTATATTATAAGAACTGTTACAAGGCCGATTGAAATCAACCTTGTCGAACAGGGACAGAAAAACGGATGGAATGCTGTGACGGCAGAGGTCAGCGCACTATCGACGACGTTGCGGAGTGTGGAGGACCTAAATAAAAACTGGCAATGAGCTCATTCTTTTGTTTTCTGTTGATAAATATTTGAATAAAAGTGAATTTGAAATTGCACAACTGTGTTATTTATACAACTATTAAAATACTGTTTGCAGTGTTTTGAAACCCATTGAATGGAGTACTAAATTTGCAATATTTATTTTTCATACTAATTAATTAATTAATATTATCTAAGTAGTGCACCAAGTTAACAGACCAACACATTCTAATTACGACCAGCATAATTAATAAATATGAAGATATTTATACATATTATGCAGTGTGCGTAACCACATTTATTATGAGAATAAATATATATATATTAACTAGTCATGTAATAATAAATAAATAAATGTGTTAATAAGTGATAATTAGCGGGTAACCAGGTTGATAGACAGAAATGTTTTTTGCAAAATGCCACAATGTCAATGAATATATGTTTATATAAACATACAATTTGTAAAACAAAAACTGTAATAAGACATATAATTTAGTAGTTATGTAATATTTATAAATTAATTAATAAACCAATATTTGCATACAGACCAACACAAAAACAAAAGGCCATAATGTCCATGATTAGGAAGATAATTACACATATTATTATGCAATGTGTATAACTACATTAATATAAAGTTACAAATATAAATTAATAACTCATTTAATAATAATTTAATTAATTAGTAAATATTTGATAAGCACGCCACTTTGATAGACCTACACAGCTTAGCAAAAAAGGCCATAATGTTCATAGTTATGAAGATATACATACCGTCACTATGAACCGTGTACAATCACATATACAGTGGTAATAAATGCAAAGTAACAAATCATTTAATAATAATAGCAATTTAATTTGTAAAAATTTAGTAATTCAACATTGACAGACTGACATGTAAGTAAACACCCCTATGTCCATGATTATGAGGACAGTCGTAGAATGTATACAAGCAGTACACCACTGCTGCCATTGATACAATGCGCTGTGAGTCACCTAGCTGCAGTTGGGGTTGCTTCGAGCTGCCCCAGAAATGTTGGCGTAACTTGTGACATAACCCAGCTGGGTGTGTGTCATGCAACCGCACCTACTGGCTATGTGTCACCTAAGGGTAATTTACCCTAACGTGGGTGTGATTTGGACTTAGGTGTGTGTCATGCACCTGGCCACTGGGCTTTTGCTGTGGGTGCGCCTACTCTATGGAATATGCTTCCTTCTAGCGTGAAATCAGTTGAAAATATTGCTAAATTCCGTCGTCATTTAAAAACATATCTGTACAATCTGGCCTATCCACCATAGCTCCCTGGCGCATCAATCAATCTGATGACAACTTGATTTGTTTACCGACTATGAGATCGATTAATCCTTTTTGTTTTGATGCGCCTCTGAGCTTGGTTTCTAAGGATATAGGCGCAATAGAAGTTAACTAATTATTATTATTATTATGTAGTTGTGGACTTGTGTGGTTGTGAATTTCAGGATGTGGTTGTGGACTTCAGAAGGACAGGGTTGTGGACTTCAGGACAGGGTTGTGGATTTCATGAGGACGTGGCTGTGGTCTTGTGGACTTCAGAAGGACAAGGTTGTGGACTTCAGGAGGACGTGGTTGTGGTCTTGTGGACTTCAGAAGGACAGGATTGTGGACTTCAGACATGGTTATAAAACATAACCTTGTGACAGCAGGAACGTACTGATAGACAGACGATCAACTACTCTGAAAAGAACATCTTAATCGTCCACAGTTTGTGAAGCGATATCCTGACATTAATAACTTACAGTAATTCATGTATGGAGTGGACAACACTCATCACTGACAGGATGTACGCATGCACAGACGTGCACAACCACACATAAGTAACTGTCACCGGCGCCATTCAACCCACCAGTTATTAAGGAACCATCACCTAAATCACCTCCAACACTTGTCCCACGCAAACAAAGCAGCCATAAAACACACTTGAGGTTAGGGAACACATGTAAACACAACGTTATTGCTTTTTACACCTGAGTGGCTATTGTCACTAGATCTCATGTCAGATTAATCACTCATTTCAATGGCCAAGTAGCACAGACAATGCAATGCAGTAATCTGTCCATTTATTATGTAGGATGTATTAAATAAGTGCGACTATATAAGAAGTTTATTCATGCATAATCGCAGACTGGTATAATAAGATCACAACATTTCTTTGCTAGCCCTTAGAGTGTTGATATCATATCAATACTGACAAAGAAATGAGGAAACCTTATGCTGTCATAGAGCCAAAGATAGAGGGGAATGGAAATGGTTGGTGGAGATATCAATGAAAAAACAGCGAAAAAGAACACATAAATTAGGTGCCAGTAACAAGATCAACTTCACTCTTGAAGTCTGGAATTACAGTCAAACAAGAAAACAATAAAAAACTAATTTGTCTAAAAGATAATCTTACTCCTGACTCTGCACCATAACATGCTAATTGCCCACACACAGAAGACAGTCAAAATAAAATATTACGAGTTTGACAATACTTTATTCTATTTCTGTATATATACAGGTGTATCTCACATTTTCATGTCTAAAATCCATGTGAAAATCACAACAAAAAAGACTTCTAGTACGCTTGTCAGAATCAAGCATACCAGCTGAGCACTAGCTGCATTACCATGAGAAACTAGCTAGCATAATTACAGCACTTCCTGGTTCTGCGAAACCTGCATAATCGACAGACACGGCAGCAGCAGCGGTACCTCGATTCAGGCGAACTATCCAACAGAGAAGAGTGTTGTGACAGACTCCCTCAAACATGCGTGCATGACCGCCACGGCACACTCGCACACATCGCTGATCCCGGGCCTCCTGTGAGGCCGCTCGAGACTAACCCAATTAAATCGACATTGTGAGAGCCGGGCGATGTGTGACTACAGGGACTGATGCGCAGACACGCGAGTCCCGCGGTTCTGTTTACGCCTAACATGAGTGCATTCATCATTAGCCGTGCAGATTGTCCGAATGGAAATCAATTTGGCCCTTGAATGAATGTAATGTAATGGCAATCGGCCGCGTCATTCACCGGTCGCTAATCTGCACCTTCAAAATACCTTCGAGTGTTGTCAATCCGACCGGTTTCCTGCCTCGTCGTTGTCATTACCAGCCGCCCCTTGTTCCTCCCACCAGAGATCAATATATTTACCCCATAATAAACACAATATGTACCATTATTACTAGTGACTTGTGTATAGAGAAGATGTGGTATACCATATTACCAGCAGTATACAGGGTGGTCTGGAATCTGGACTCTGGATTAGTAAAATCTGCAGGGACCCAGGAAAATACTTCTACATATCAGAAGTTCCACTTATCCAAATGTGTGTATTTAAACTAATGTTTTATACTTATAAACTATTTCAATGATTATAATAAACTAAGTTAACACGACTACCAATATCAATAAATAAAATAGTAAATGCTACATAATAAATTATGTCTATGATAAGCTACATTTCACAAACCACGTTCCTCGCATAACTTATACATGTGTTTGCTGCAGGCCTGTAGAATATGTTAGTCACATGGCTGAAACCATTCACACACCCACATAGATGACATCTAGATATAAAATAGACATGGACTTTTAGTGGTCTGGCGCCATTTGCATAATTAACGTTTACTACCGCCATCCTTCAAAGAGACACATTGTTGTATGCAGCAATAGAGAACTTGACAGTGTGCAACTCAATAGGACGACGGAAGAAAACTGTGGAATATTCACTAATTGATCTAATGTTGTGCTGCTATACATTCACGAGCATTGACCACTGGGACCTGTGATAGAGTGGCTGTGTTTGGCTCAGCCAATGCTGGACTGTAGAGTATTGCACATCAGACATTTGCTTCATGCACAAACTTCAAATAATGTTACAACTAAAGAAACATTAACAATTCAATGCTTTGCACAGATCTGATTAATTAAGACATTACCATATTAATTACGATAGCTAAACCATGTGTAAACATATGTGCATAAATAACCATATATCATATTTTCTATACATCATTATTTATTTTATTAAAACTACTTCAGATCTAAATTCAATATGAGCCTATTCTGAATAATGATGGATATACGAGTGTTTTTGTAGGAAAATTTAATTAAATGTCAAAATTTTGAGGACATTATTTCAATTCCCTTATAAACTAACACCGCATTTAAACTAGTTCTTAATACTGAAAAAGTCAACTAATACACGAAACAAATTAAATTTTTGACATTGACAGTGACAGATTCTATTATAACACAATTTTCCACACTGACTGACTTACAGGTCCTGTAAAATATACGAGACTATAAAATTATTGGGATATTAGTCGCACTGGCCTGTAACGTCATAAGCCTGAGCATTACGTCGCTAGTGACAAGAACACACATGAGTGAATGCAATTACGGTTGCACTCACATGTCCCAAGTGGGTAATGCAAAAAGGACACTGATAGATAGGAAATTCATACAAATTAACATCAGTTGTGTAAGCCGCAGATGGACACAAACGCGCTTTTAATGGAGCTTTGTCATTTGCAGATCTCGCCACAATAGCAAAAGTGACCTGTGACATTTTCATTTCAAGCATCCGCCGAGCCGAGAGAAATAAACAACAGTCGATGTAGCCAACAGATTTGTTATCGGCGCAAATATTCCACGGCGTAGAGATGTGAATACTTAATAGACCCTCCCTGGTTTGTTATTTATATCGTACATTAGGTTCGATGATGCTCAGATCTGTAAATTATGTAATGTGTGAACTGTCTAAATAATATGTGCAGTCAAAAGAATTGACCTTGATCGATATTGGCAACGAGCGCATGGCCTACACAGGAATAACTGAGGGGAATGACAGGGGATGTTTTTGTACATTATGTCAGTTGTCAGATGTAATCATAAAACAGAGGCTTAGCTAGAGATCAGTATGTCCTTCTTCAAGACAGACAAGACAGGTAACTAGCCAAGATGGGAGGCCAGCTGGTTACTATTCTAACCAATAGTTCCAACTCCGTGGGCCCACATTGATGACTATAACTGGCACATATTGTAGATACACACATTTAGTTTGTGACTCACTATATAAAGAAACTGGGCAATAGAAACTGTGATGGATGGGATTGGAAATGGCTTCCACATGAGCAATGTGTGTGCCAAAATGCACACTTTTGATCAAATCAACCCTGGAAAAAATTCTGGCCTTTAGCCAGATTTTTTTGGAGAAAGTAATAACCAGACTTCGTTATGGAGTAGACCAACTGATCCTAGTCTCGTGAGAGGGCTGCTATCATCCATTTGAACAGCAATAACTGGGCAGCAGATTAAGTGGAACCTACAGAACTGTGGCACCTTGTGGGCATCAGACAGAGACCTAACACTTCCATTAGCCACATACATCTCAAGTCACAACGGGATCAATGCAGGATCTACAGCAAACATAGCCTCGTGGAACTTTCCGTGTTGGAACAACGGATGATGCAATGATGACAGTGTTGAAGGAAGCCCACAGTTCCTGGCTGCCGGCATACATCTAAGAATGTGGCATGAGGCGGAGAGTTGATGAGTCGAACATGTGCACAGTTTCAATGCCAGTCGCCTGGGAGCAGCAAGCAGCATCAACACCAGCTCGTTACCCAGTTGTTCTTCACACCTGCACCTCTGGCATTCAGGTAACATCACCATTCGTGGTGGACACGTGCCAGCAGGCCAGACAAGCCAGGAGCTGATCACTAATGTACAATAATATCCAGGGTCATGACGTATGCCAGTGATTCCGAGATGGTAGCAACTCTCTGATATCATTGTTTACTTTTTTTTTAAATGTGTCTTGGCCAAGCACATTCACATATTTAAGGATAGTCATGTTTATACTGCACAGGCCACAGGAAGTGAATTGCCATGTTGCTGCATGCGAGTGTGTCAAATGTCAGTGACAACAGTATACCTTACACCATCAGGTTGTTCTGGCAATCAGCTGGCGACTATCTTCCCTTCTGTTGAATTAAAAAAGGCAGAGAGACCGTTTTCCCCAGTGGCTTTACACTGACACATATTCGATTTCCAGATAATGCGAGAAGTAACACATGTTGACACTATCCCCAGCCAGCCACAAGTCAGGGTTGTCAAACACTGATTTGGCCAATTATTACATGTTGATTAATGATACAAATTGCATTCCTCGCTGTGGGTTCCAACTGTGGCAATTTTCCGTTTAAACTTATATCCCCATACCAGCATAGCTGATTTCCATGGCAGCAAGACGATATCATATGATGATTCGCAATGAGCATCTTGCAAAGTGATATTCTAATTGGCTACAAGAACATCAAGTGGCAATAAATACAGAGGCGACTACACATGTACTTGGTGTCTGGTGAACCTCTTGTGTTAGTTACCTGGTGGCTGAGACACACTGTAACTACTTAAATCACGCTTAATACCATGTCATGCTGAGGTAAACAATTACACGTGATCAAATACCTTCTTAAAATGAAAATTCTTGATGCCTTGTGAAGGCTGCAAGACATCTCTGTAAGGCAGAACTACACTGTTAATGGAAATCCACAAAAACAACAGAAGGACAGCACCAAGACACATCTGACTGAGGCTTTATGTAGACTAGACTCCTCATGAGTCATATAAAATTCATAAGCTCACTCACACTGAATCCACGACATTCATCTCTTAGATGACAGTGAGGAAATGTCAAAGGTTTACCGGATGGTACCATCAACAGGTTTGGAATTCTTCATCGTAAGAGTATGACATGCTTTGAACTGATATATGGAGCCAAAGTGTATCTGGATTGATGCCCAGTGCTGAAGCTAGCCATAGCCATCTCAACATAGAACACTTCGGTAGGAAACTGTGTACCAGGCCATTTTTTAATTATACAATGCCAGCAACTGACTGGGGCAAAAATACTATGCTTCGTCTAGCAATGCCATGATCATAGTTATTTGAGTGTTTAGATATTTCACCTTCATGAATGCTCAACACTGACAAGACAGATGTCTGACGTCCATCAATCACGTGACAACCTGAGTCGCAAACAGCAACAGGTTATCCAGATGTCTGCATCAGATAGCACCAGTACATATCAACTGACTGCACTAACATGACGTTTGCTTCTAACTGTGAAATATGCCTTTGTACTCAGCATCTGAAACTGTATCTAACGATCCATTCACCAACCTCACCTAATCTGTTCATATTTTTGATGTGTGAGAAAGCAAGGGTGAGAGAAACTGGAACCAAGCCCACATCATGTCAATACAGCGATATTGATGAATTATGCAGCAAACGGTTCCAAGAAGAGTCTATAGGAGGCGCTAGTAAGAGCATCCTTCGAGGAGATGGAAGGAGACTGGTGTCAGAGCATGTCATATACACGTCTGTAATAACTATCCACACTTCCCTGGTGTATCGCAACACAGGGACCAACTAGAAAGTTTATTGTGATTATTATCTCTCCAACAATTGCAGACAGTCTGGGTTATTTTTGTAGGTGACAACCACAACTGAATTAATCCTAACTAGATCGGAACAAATTCTCAATTAAGGAATTACTACGTGTAGATCTTGAAAACAAATGGTCAGTTTCATAAAAAAAAGTATTGTGTATTTTGAAAACAACAGAATGGAAACATTCCACTACCAGAACTAAAATGTTGCGGTTTGGAAATGTTAGGTATGGTTACTTTACATGTACTGCCACATTGCTGCAATACAAACCAGTAGGGTCATAATTCTGGGGTTTCCATAATTCCCTTTGCAATCATCCATGTTATGTGATCATAAAGAGTGGTATTCATATCTTTGTGCAGTTGGCTGGAGCTCACAGGAGCTCATATTTCTTTCTAGGGATCAGAAAATTTGATTTTTCCTTGCGTTTCCAAACAATATGTATGAAATGTAGATGTCTGTGTCATAGTGTGAAATGTTTTGCTACACAGTTAACCAGTGATTGTTTTGAGCTGTCATTCTATTCTTACAAGCCCGACAAGATAACCACCAGAAGCTACACCTTTGAAGATAAGCTATAAACTGACCTGTATGGTTGACTGACTTAAAAGTTGGAGGTCTGTATGATTACTCATAAGATGACCGGTATGATTATTCAACTAAGTTAACCTTTATGTTTACATACTGACCTGTCCGACATGACTTAGAAGAGAACCTATACCATGACCTGGACGTTATGTACAACATACACACATATATAAACTTCTAAGTAACCTGTCACTCTGTACCACCACTAAATTGCCCTCATCCATCCACAGTTTAATTGACAAGTGCAGCAGTAAACTTGTTTACTGTGTCACCACAAATGACTTTGCAGTGCTATCAATAGCAGTCAGCACTCTGGTCACCTGCAGAGCGAGCCAACTAAAACACTTGTTAATTTAGATTTACCACCTGCAATATTTGTCAGCCAAATATATCCTCACATGCAAGAGAGGTCAAATTAAACAAAACTGCAACAACCTTATAGAATACATTACTTAGCATGACACAAAAGTTGTATTTTTTACATCAGAATTTTTTTAAACAAACAATTTTTTTTGGAACTCATACTGAGCGAATGAACGCCTACTAAGGAGATGGCAACTAAGTGTACTGTGGAGACTGAGTGAGTGTGACAGCACAGGTCAGCTGTAGATGACTGTAGTTTTGTGGGCGTGGCTGTGGGTGGTTGACATCTCCACAGCTGCCTGCTGAGGCTGCCTGCCTGTGTCTGTGCTCCCAGAATGTCAGGAGTCAACTGGCTACACTGTGCTCTTTAGCAGCTACATGGGCACAGGAGAGACACAGAGAGTTCCTGGTCTCGGCACTCGCCCCGTATCAACACTCACTCCGGTGCCCAGTCAACACCACGTCAACATCTAGCACGATTCACACTTTGGCAAATTGTGAAGTATCACCCTCTTGTGTGGAATCACAACACGACCCAACTACTCAGCTTCCATTCATGATCAATACACCAGGCCAGCCTCTACACAACAGGAGTCCATCGTGGAAGTGCAAACATAAAGGTGACTCGGGCACACACATAAGTCTAATTATACGAACAGTGTGACAACATGTCAGCCTGTTGCTGAGAGGAGTTGTAATGAATGTCACGGCCATCATTCATTGTTATGTTATAGAGCCCTGTGGGAAGACATCTACAGCTTTGCTGTCAGCAGTGTACACAGCACGCTGGCGCCTCTCAGGCTCAGCACCAGGAAGCTGCCCCAGTCACTACCCACTTGGACAGTACAGTGTGGGAGAGCCCTGTTAGTATAGTGACGAAATGCTGTTAGTACAATGAGAGAGCCCTGTTAGAACAGTGAGAGCCCTGCTAGTACAGTGAGACAGATACTGTACATACAGTGAGGGAGCCCTGTCAGTACAGTAGGAGAGCCCTGTTAGTACAGTGGGAGAGCCCTGCCAGTACAGGGGGATTTAAATGTTATCACACATTTTCAGACACCAGGTTTTACATCTGATATCACAACGACACTGCCACATCTCACTGATAACAAACAATACATACAAAACACACAGTTTCCCATAGACTGTCTCAGTTTCTGATATAAAAAGAACCACCTTCAGTGCCAGGATAGATACATTGGTTCTGAAAAAGGCTGACTAGTTCAATGATACCTCATAAGATCATAATGTTGTAACCAGAATATGTACAGATTAGTCAGCCAATAGGAGGACTCTGTCGAGTGGTGGAAACAACCAAAACTAGAATGTCAAGCTGTACATTCTGACTGTGAACTACTGGTAATTGATTTAGCACTACTTACTTGTCTTTATTCTGTTTACAACTGATGCTTCCCGTAGACTCAAATCCAACTTCTTTGTTGTAAACCTTCTAGGTCAAGTGAACTGGAAAACAGGGAATGTTAGTAATCTAAGTGGCAGTTTTAAGCCAGAATGAAACACAGGACTGACAATTTCACAGAAGGAAGCTTTGATGCAATAACACTGCATGTATCTAGATGTGTCAGTGATGATGGTGCTAACTACCAAGGGACGGACACACCGTTCCTGCCCACATATTACCTACGAACCTGCTCAAACAACTGCTGCATAATTCAGTAGCAACCATGCAGAGATCCGCACCCAATTAGTCAGCACTGAACATAGCTAGTCAGTGTGGTTAACAACACATGTTTGAGCAACATTCCCACTGCCACTATACACCTTACTGGTAATAATTACACCTGCCTCGTGGGCATTAGCCAGATTCATTGCTGACAGACAACACTGTCATCTGGGAAGAGGGTCCAACACACAGAGGCAATTACGCGGTGTGCTTAATGCAGCAAGTCTGTCCTTATCCTGAGCACCACAGGCAAATCAATGTCTGCTCCCTGATGATTCTTGAAATGAGGATGGTGAGTATGCATAAGGGCAAGATGCTTTGTCGTCCTTCAGGTGTGTGGGGACACCTTAATGAGAGCTCTGGTGGCAGCAAGACAAGGATTCTGTCTCCTTAAATGACACTACTAGCACACGCACATATATAAGCACACAATGCAAAACATTCACAGGACCTGCTTACAACCACCAGGTATAACCACAAGCGTGTAGCCAGCATAATAAAAATCACACAAATATCTGCAAAATCTACCTCGTGGCCACATTTGATTGCGCATCGTTTACGCACAGTAAATTCCACCTGGCACAGTATTGATTATATTACAAGTTACCCACGGCAACATTCTTGTCATGTCCGACAAGTTCATCATCAGTCAGGTTCGGTCCACTAAACAGTCCATTCCCTGTCGAGTACTGTGACAAGATCTTGCACATCCAGTGCACATGGACACTTTTTAAATGCAAATTTTAGCTACACGATGGTGCCATTGAACAGTCTCTAACAGCACCATATAACAAGCATGCTAGTGTCAAATATCTACCTGTTCCGGTACAAATTTTATGCTTGCTCACTGATGCAAAGGTTATGAAGGAACATAATTTCTGGCAGCTGGAATAACACCACACTGTCAAACAAATGATATATTACGAGCCTGGTCACATTAAACTCGGCACCAAACCTTCCCAGGCAAAGACCTAATTATGCCACTGAGGGAATTGTACTGTCTTCTTCCATTTGCTTCCTTGTGGAATGAGCTCCTTCTGCCGTGCTAACTATATACTCTCCATATCCTTCTGCCTGTGGTCCTCCCATCTTCCCTCACATTCTTGGTTTTCTTCTTCCACTACCTTTCCAGTTCCACGCTCTTTTCACCAGTCATTGTCTGCACATATCTTCCCCTTTCATCTGCCATAATGTTCAGTCCTTTTTCTAATTCCAGTTTATTCTCTCAATTCCTTCATCTTCCTTCTCACTTTGTCGGTTACTTTACATATAGTCTCCTGTGCCACCCTTCTCCTGAAATACTACTTTGATGTAGCCAGTTGAAAGGCTGTCTGGCTATATACTACAGACACTGGAGCATCACCAGTCTGGGCCCCAGATGGCTGACCTGGCCCTGTTTCAGGTTTATCATCACTTAGCCCCAGTTGCAGGCTCTGGCCAGTCAAGTGGAACCAAGTCCCCATTAACACCTACCAGGTAGTGATAATCCTGCATTACCAAGTAACATGCTGCTAGGCTGCTACTGCCGCAACTTCAACATAGACATTTTATATGTGCTTTACACTGTGAAATGTTGATGATTATAACACCTTCTATAATCATCTGCATAAATTCATGCAGAGAACCATCCACCCATCATTTGGACTGGTAAAACCTGTTGTAGGCTGGTAAAAATATCACTGGACAGGTAGAAAAGGTCTTACAAAATCACAGATACTGTCAGTTATGCTTTGAAAATGGGTGTCACGTGTGCTTGTACTTGAGTTTAGGTCATCATCTCAACTGGAGTTCTATGTATGAGTTTTTCTGTATAAAACCCTGCCGACAAGTGATGTAATAAGACAAAACAAAAATTATTTTGATTTAAAATGCTAGAATGGCCTGTAGCATTCTGGCTGCTTTAATCATCATAAATAATTAGTTCTACAACTGTATGTAACATTTCATAAATAGGCATGTAGCTTATTATGGTTTTTCAGTATATATGTATATTCAAAAATATGAACACCTCAATATTTCACAAAACTGATAAAATACGGAACTATGCGAAGGCAAGACTTAAACAATGGCGGCGCCAAGTAAGAAGAGAAGCTGTAGCGATAAGTAATTTTTTCATTTTATTAATTGTGGTGAGCAACTTGGGCGCGGCCAAGTCTACTGCACCTTGTGAAGCAACTGAGTCTAAGTCTATGTTAGGCAGTAAATTATAGGTATTAGAAACAAAGAACTGATATGATATTAAATGACCACGACTGGTGGCAACTGCATAATTATGTTTCAATTCAATTAGCTTAAACTTTCAATTCTTAGAATTCCCTTGTATATGCATGCTACTCTGCCACATGTCCAGAAGAATCTCTTAAACATTTGTCTCAATGTATTCACTGTGGCGGAGCTGGAGGATGTGACAGACAATATGACAGCAGCAGTCCAAGAAATAGCTGAACAGTGTGTAGACCACAGAGTAAAGCCATAAAGGGGCTTAGCCGAGAACAATAATATCTGCACCTGGATGAACAATGAGGTCCTGGTGGACACAGCTCAGCCTCCGTACCATCCATCAATAGTCATCTGACAAACATGTCGTAGCCAAAGAACTTTACATTAGACAGTCATACATCCACTTTTCTGCGAAATTCGGCAATTCATACACCGAAAATCGCATTACGGCTGCTATATAACCGGGAATCTCCCCTCTTTCCTATACGCAGTAGTGCACGCAGACAGCAGTCATTTGACATCGGCAGTGCTTACAATGCCCACGACGTGTTACTGTACATTAACAAAAACAAACGGCCGCCGACTGGGCTTTTTAACGGATCTCGGCACCGTTAATACGTAAAGTGCTGTGCCGAGTCGACTCGAATCCATCAATGGTGTGGCAAAAGCACACAGATATCCGGTGTGACCGACAGTCCGTTGGGTAATCATACAATCAATTGCAGCATGGAGGAGCACAGCTGCGCAGTCTGCTCCTGCTGCAGTGCTGGTATCATGCCGTCAGCTCCACCGAGTAAAGGCAAGTTCTTATATAGTATCCAGTCCTCAGGACCGTTCGAAGCCCTTTACACTTTACTTCCCCGACAGATCTGTTCACTCAGACACCATCGCGGCTTCTCTGGGAAGCATCCAGCCATTACTACAACCAATGCGCGAAGGCTGCTCATACACATCAGATATCCACAACTGTCTATAGCCAGGTACTCATTTATACAGCTGAGTGAACTGGAGCAATGTAGAGTGAAAAAACTTGCCCAAGGTTTTAACACCGCAGCACAGGATTCGAACCCGGGTTCTCGTAGTCGAGTCCGAAGCTCTACCATGAGCCACTGCGCTCATGCTCACTGAGGAGCCTTCCCATCATCCTTAGGTACATCACACAGCACTGACACCATCCAGTCCAGTGAACTTCATAACTTTTCCAGCGCTCGCTTTATCCACGAAAAACAGACGAAAAAAACACACAACTTCTGCAAACTGTCAAGCCGCAATGCCATTCACAAGAAAACATCAGGCACCAACACGATTCATCAATTACCAGCTGAAAATGCATGAGTTCTTGATGAAATCCCGGAAGAGAGAACAGGAAGGCTGCCCACACACATGTAGGGTATCAACCAGTTGTATCACAGTGCCTGTGATTGCCATTACCACCAACATCAATAGCAGGCCATTAGCAGGCTACTCAAGTGGTAATTCCACTTTCTCATTCAATAATGTGTCAAATGTTGTGGTCTACAATAGTGGCCAACAATAAGAAGACAGAGAAGTAACTTGTACTTGTAGTAGGGAGACTGACAGTTCCAAATTAGACTAAAAGACCTCAGATTGTAAGATCCCGTTGCTGCTGCTATAATTGTTTGGCAATTTCTATCCACATGACTTAGTAAAGCAATGAGCAACTTAAAGGTCAAAAAAATGCAACGGTTTCGTGGCTTACACCTAATAGAGTTAATATAAAGTAACAATTTCCACATATACTCAATTTTTTAACGCCAGCGGTTTACCAGAAAAATATTTGTGAACACCCAGCCATCCAAATACTATGCGCAACTCCATCTTAGACGAAGAATGACGTCACGACGGTGAGGCGCTCTCCACGCAGATTCCCTGCATGGGGTTTGGCTGTTGTCATGAAATGGCTGCAACTCGGCAATGCGCGTAACATGCTGATGACAGTAAATATAAAGTTGTCTATTATTGTTATCGATAAAATCATCCCATCAACTGATGATACATATCTACTTCAAAGCATTTCTCCTCAAAGTGGACCGAGCAAAGAGAACTGTACTTAGACTGGAGGGATTCCAAACAGTACGCCCGCAAATGTGAATCCATTGCTTCAATACTACCGGTTGTTTCAACTATTATTGCAACCGTATGCCGAACAGTAAGGCATAATTACTCAAGTTTACCATAGATTTAACCACAGATTTAGATACACGTCTATAAGCAGCTGCTAGATGTCACGCCAACTGAACGAACTGTCGAAGACTTGAAGTTGTTGACCCTTAACAACGTCGCAGGAAGCTGACCGGCTTCAGCAGAGACATAGAATGCCGCACGCTGAATGGCCAAGCCAAGTTAACCCTTCACCTATGGCGGCGTCTAGACCATGGTGGATTTCGTTAGAATTTTAGATTTTAAAGTCACATTCTGAGTAAACCGCCCACGTTAAAAAATTGAGTATATGTTGAAATTGTTACTTTGTATAAACTCTATTAGGTGTATGACGCGAAACCGTTGCATTTGTTTGTCCTTTAACATTTATATTTGTAGAAGTTTATATTAAATTCACAAGATGTCCAAATTTGCATGTGGCATTTCCTTGCTGAAAAACACTTAGACACACATAATAAGACGAAACTATGTAAAAATCATCATAAAATTATGTTATCATTCACGGCATAGCAAACAGAGACTTCAGAGAAGCAGAAATGGTTGCATTTGACAGTCTCATTGACAAAACGTCAGCTGTTGCAAAAAACGATAAACCAAAACCTCAAAATTAGATTAGATGATGGATGCAAAACTTATTGGCCCCTGGCCTTCTTGATGGCGCTTGCATGTCTGGCTGGCAATCAACTGGAGAATGTCAGCAGTACTGGCAGATGAAGACATGTGTATATACCTTATACTTGGTTGTATCTATGAATACAGACAAGCCTCAAAAGGAATTGGCCTGAATGAGCTGCATCCGGTGTAGTAGCACAGGTAACAATGTACATCCTCCTTGGCATTCCGCCGAGATAATAATAGACACATATGGCCAAAAAGAAGAGTCATATGTTAACAAGTCAAGATAGCAAGCAGCATCAAATAACCAGTTCATGGTTTAATTCAATACTTGACACTACTAGTGGCAATAGATTCTTCAGAGAACTAGAACAAACTTGTGTAGGACAATAAACTTGAAGACTTAGTACCCGCTTTCCCCATTCATGCACAATATAAATTATGATGACAGTTGAAGAGTTTATGTTAACCAAATAATACATGTACACCATGACCGAATCTATCACTTACTGACTGCAATATCAATCATGCCTAAGGGTTAAGGTCATTGTGGCACAACTGTAGACTTCAACCTTGATTTTCGGTTTCAAATACTTGAAGTTGAACTGAACTGTCTGTAGTACTGTCCATGCCTGATGGTGGTCTTTGCTGAGGTAAATCAAATCTAATGAAACAAGCCAAGAAACAGAACTTCTGTATATCCTACAATTTTGGTTACTTACTATTAGCTATGCTGTTTAACGAAGCAAGTTTTCAGATGTCAGTTGTGTGTTTAAATGGGAAAACGACTAATACATACCTATCAGGAAAGATCTGCAGCAAACAAACACAAAACCGACGTGATAAACACGAAAGCCCTGGTTCTGGACCACACGTGGCCCGCTTTTTACCAAAAACATCACTGGCTCTTCATCACTGCACACAACCACAGTAAATATGCCATTACAAGGTTTTTTAGCCACAGAGAAATGCTGACCTTTGTTCAATATGCCTAAACAGAATTTCAGATGAGTGATAACAATGAATGTGTTTCATTACGGCATGCTGCAGTGACGTGGACGCCATGTGACCAGTTATCCTGCAGCGAAACACTCATAAGATGTGATTACATGACGGGACAGGCTCGCGAGCAACTTCCAAGAATCAGTGTCAATTATGTCTGAATTACCTGCCCACGTACAACACCAATGAAATGCCAAGGCAGAGCCAGCCTGCCTTGACCAATGTTGTCACTAACCTAAGTGGTTACTACTAAGAACCGAACACTGGACTGTATTACATACGCAGCCAGCGTGAGAGCAGGAACAAAATGTACTGTTGCAACATCCATTAAATCACATAGGAAAAAAGCTTCAATCACCACATAGCTCTGCCAAAAAAGCTTCAATCACTCTTCATGAATTACTGAATTTCCAGCTGGAAATTAGCTGCGTTTGTGTTACTAGCACATTTGTGGGGGAAACAGAAAGTCAGGTACACAATTCTGAATTACAGGTTCTTGATTCAGCTGTTGGCTATAGTACCACTGCCAGTATGTTCCTTAGTACCACAATGATATGCTACAATACCAGTTGCTGCATTACCACCTGAACTGTTTCTCAAACTGGTCCATTTGACCTGCTTTCTGATTTCTAGCCTTTAGGAGACAAATGAGAGTTTTTATGCTCAAGTTGTTAGACTAATTTCCTAGTTGCTATATTTTGAAAAACAAACAATTGTTACATGCGCCTTATTAATTTCTGACTAAACTGTTAATGACTGTGGACGTTTTTTCAATTACACAATCAAGTCTTAATGACGTAACATAACACCACTGACTACAGGGATCTGTCATTAGTTGTATCTGGCTATGGAGTTGACAAAACAAATCACTAGACAGTTATTACTTCTTCAATTATTGTTGCTAAAATAGTCTCGCATTAATAACTGCAGTGCTCAAAATACACTAATAATGGTAACTATATACTAGTATTGTACTGTAAAATAATAGCACGCAACACAGATGTCATAAATTCCAGATCAGTTTTTATGTCAGACAAAAGTGAATTTATTTGTTTTGCTAATCTAAGTGTATATATATATATATATATATATATATATATATATATATATATAATGCACCTAGCACCAGGAAATGATTGTTGATAAATGTGATATGAATTAAAACTAGCAAAATTTATCCTGATTATTTTACTGATATCACTTGTAGTTCTGACTGTTCTGTTTAATATTTTGAGATTTTTCTTTGTAAACGTCAATTTTGTAGCCTGACAAGTAATATCAGTACACTTCAGGAAACTACAGCCCAACACAACACCTACAGCCCAATCCAACAATACATCTTAAGTCCAAACCAACACAAAATCTTGATCAGACAAGAAATTTTCCACAGTAACACAAATCATTATAAATATACTTTAAGTCTGATTTATCCAATCTTGCCCAAAGCAACAATTTCATAAATCAGACCAGTAATATTATGTGCGACACAACACTGCAAATCTATTTTCATCTTATAATAAACTGCTATGATAACTATGGTGATCAAATTGTGTTCATAATGTGTTGGCTGGCTCCTAAATGAATCACATCACCCAAATTAATCCTCTGGGCAACGGAGCACTGCACAGAATGACTGACAATACACGGCAGACATTGGCATAACTGTCTCTATGAGAAAAGAATTACTCTAATATAATATACAATAATAAATCATCATTCAGTGGGAGGCAGCATAAGTAATGCTATTACATAGGAATTAATTCATTTATCACCCTACTAGAGTGATGTTAAGCTGCAGTAGTGTTCACTAAATACTCACTTTGAAACCTAATCTGTATTGAATAGTAATTATGATAATAAATTTTGTACATCACTGGAATGCAGTTAATAAACTAGATTTATAATGCAGCCACAGGAAATGTTGCCAATGAGTGGCATCGTGACCTTGAGTAATAACTCAAATATATTGATGTGTGAGACCTGAAGAATAAAACATTTCCTGAACAACAAAGTGGAGACAGAGTAGAGACATAATCATAATGGCAACAAATGCCACACTGTCTACCAACTGACCGTACAGATGACCACAGCTACTCCACTTACACAAAACAGTCTCTAATCAGAGCTCGACATGTTCGACATGCAATACACATCTAACAATTGAGATTACATGTTAATGAAACACCTACTGATTAGCTATAGTGCTGACATCAACACTACGCCTTGTATCAATTAACCACCCCTCCCTGACTGGCCATGGTAACATCTGTTAACTGCTACTAATAGGTATGTCTCTTGACAAAGCATGTATAGTTGATAGGCACGCTAATGGACATGTGCTTCTCGGTACACACCTGAGAACAGTGGGGCCTGAGCTCCTTGGGTGGGGACTGGACAACTGCCTCAATAATACTCGCTTTCAGTTCATCGAGTGCCATCTACGACATTAGTAGTGCACATTAATCCGACAGACTGCCTGCACTCCCCCCTACAGTGGCTGATTTAGTCGAGACAGCTAAGGGTAATACACTTCCACCTACTCTCACACAGGTAAGCTGAGCTGCTGCAAACAACCACAGCTTTTAACTATAACTGTCACTCATTACCCCTAATTACCTCTCCCTGCAGAGTCCCTACACTGACAGCCTATCCTTGTTTAGCCACCAGCTAGCCTGGTTCTTGTCACAGTGCCAGGGAAACGCTGGCACTGTGTCAGGTGCAACTATAGAGCAGCAGCCATGCAATAGGTGTCATCTATCTGCCCAATATTTCACCAGGTGGCATTATTAAATGCAGGCTTATTGCGGAAACACGTGCAGACAACCCTTACAAATGTCAATTCAATCTTCAGTTTAAGCGAGCAGTTCAACAGTGTACAAATGCCTGTATTGTTAGGCAACTAGGCTATTCACCTAGCCACATGAGACGTGCATGCCTTGCATGACTTTTCAAATAGCATGAACACCACCACAAGCAGCATTGCATGTGTTTCTGATAAAGTATGGATTCTGAACATATTTCATCAAACTACATGGGTTCTCACAACCACTGGAGCATGACAGGATCTCTCCAAGTCACCCAGAAGGTTCACCGCTCAAGATACCTGCAGAGTCTGACAGCAATATATGATTGCTTTCCTACCACCTTGCATGGTGTCCGACTACAAAGGCCGTTAATTGGGTTTTCATTCAATAAGCAATCATCACCAGCAAAGGTTATGCAGCGCAGATAAATGGGCTGCAGAAACAATGCATAATTAATGAGTTTCGAAGCAATTGCAGCAGCTCAATTTGATGGTAGAGAGCATTTCACTGGCATCTTATGTAGATTAGTGTGTGCCCCAGAGAGGGGTTGTAAGCAGAAAGATGACTTATACATGAGATACACACATGCTAACAGCTAGATTAAGTGTGCATAGCCTGTTGTTTATTGTCATGACAAATTAGCCATAATATTCCCACCTCAACGCATACATCACACAATTCAAAGTGTCATGATGTATTATAACAGCAGTTTGCTCTCTATAGATTACCATGTTTGTTGTAGCATGAAAGCCTGTCACTGGGGTTGACAAGTGCTCCAAGAACCTGTGACAGACACCAAGTACACCCAGTCCCTCCTGTCATCAGGCTGAGAGTGGAACTGGAAGTGTCTATGACACTAGCTTTGAGAATAAAAGAATGAGGGAAGATTGATATATACTGAGAACTTGGCAAACAATAAAAGTTGGTAGAAGATAAATGTATAATATAAATTAAAATGGAGAGTGAGAGGGAGGGAAGGAGGGAGGGGGGAGAGAGAGAGAATATGTCAATCGATGTCATTAACATTTTGTCAAAAGGGGTTAGCGGAAAACTGAGAATTGGAGATGGAGTTTGTGATTTTTGAAGACAACTGGTTGAGAAAACTGGACAGACCAAGTGAAGATGCTTCGTCATGGGGAAGATGAAGATGTAAATCTCTGATAGGACTTGTGCTCACAAGTAACATGAAGAATACACAACTACATGTATGCTGTGTTGTGTATTTACAATTACATGGTATAACTACATCCATGATTGGGTGTTTGATGATCATCATTAACACCAGGGTCCAATAACAACGTTAACTGCATATATGACACCCACGGGATCAAACAAATGATGGATGGAGCAGATTAATAAACAGCACCAGACAACTCTATATGCATCAATGTAATATGCAGAGTGGTGTTAATTCCTCAGTTTGCACCTCTGTCAAATAGTATTGCTGAGATGCAGGCAGTGCACACTAGTGATTGCAATCAGTATTCCCTGAATGCCATGATTAAACCACACCCCTGACTGTGACCTATGAACTAGGAGGGCAGGCCAGTGCTGAGTACAGTTGTATGTAGTTCATGTTCAAAACATGTAGCCCAAATGATGAATGAAACACAGGGCACTCTCACAACAGCTGATTTTGTATTATTCATAGAGGCCTATAAATAAATAAACGGAATACACCATCGACCGATTGTGTAAATGCTAACAGTGTGAATATAATACAAATGAACTCATCTGAGGTTGCTGTCAATTGTTGGACTTTCTATAACTCATAATAGGCCAATGTTTTCCTTGTCCATTTGAAATCTTAGGTTTTGTTTCAGATCTGGCAATTCTTTTCGAATGTGAGTGCATTTGCACATTAACTAACAAGCCATGCAGCTTATTGATCAACCGAGAAGTTTTGAGTTTTATTTGAATTATACAAAATACAAATAAACCGTTAATTATCTTAAAACTCCAGTTGAACCTTGATATTTATGTTAAACTACTTTGCATGCTGAGAACTGATCTAGATACTTGGAACAGTTGTGGCATCACTTAGCGGTTCATCTCGGTGGGTCTACATGGAATGACCCCTTTGCTTTATGAGAATGTCTACAGGCGCAGGGCTTAATTTTCTTAATGACATGCCATATCTACTCCAGGTAACTGGCTCACTGTAGTGAGTTTATGTGCCAGGTTACTGCCATTTTGCCCTTATTGTTGGCCACAAGCAAGACTACTTTCTGACTTCCATAAACAGCGCATCTGACTACCCAATACCCATCATTAAGGCTTGTGGTGATGGGCATAATGTTGATACTGCTTGTTGACCGTTGCATCACCACCCTATCATGAGCCAGCTGCTGTATTAGTGGAATTACTACAGGTATATGCTGTACAGGGTTATGACAGTGGATCATGTGGATGACATAATCGAAAGTACTGCTTACAGTAGTCGTACTCATATAGGTATAAATATCACACCTCTCTTAGATGTCAAGACAGTCCACCGTCAAGACAGTCAACAAGTAAACTGCAACTGAAAGGTAAAACAATGGTCCATTTTTGTTTATTAGCTAAGTTAGTGAAACGTCATAACCTCTCAGCAATATTGCCGACTGTTTGCAAACCGGTTAGTATAAGTTTATGTTTGATGAAATCACTCAAATCGATAGAATTTGTTATTCTGATTACCGGTAGTCCACTCCAAGGGTCAAACTGACACTGACCCACCAGTAAGTTCCACGGTACAAATAAAAATGGACTTTCACTGTTTTGACTTTTCAATGATGATAAAATAATGATGAGCCTCTTTACTATTCACATTATTGTCGTTACTTCTCAACTGAGGAAAGGATGGCCAGTGAAATGTGATAATGGAGGTGCAACCAAGGAAAACAAGCACATTCATAGCCACGTGTAATGTGATCGGCAATCAGTAATTCATGTTAACTACAATCACTGCTGCTGATCCAAGCACACGCATATATATATGTCTATTTTAAGATACTTGCCGCACTATTCGGTTTCACTGATGATCTTTTCAACCTAGATGTGTCCACCTCCGAAAGGCTATCTGTCTGTGTCAAACGGCAGGCACATTTATCTTTGCTGCACAACTGTGCTATTTTATTCATTTGCACTGTGCAGTGCCTTCGCACAGTGCAGCATCAGCACTCTGGTCTACCTTTGCCTCTTATTGATCTTCCTTGGGGATGCCAACAGTGTTGCTAATTCCTTCCATCTGGCACAGTGGCATGTTGCTCTGGCTCTGACCCACATACATTCATTCTTCTCAATCAACACTGTCTCTTGCATAACTCAAAGCCCCACCCATGATACCCTACTAACATTTCAATGGGGCAACTATTAATGCTACACCCCCTGTAAATGTCATGGCTACTCATGCTGAGTATGACAAATGTTCAAAGGAAATTTGGTAACAATATTGCATGACTAAGACAGAATGGAAGAAAACACAACAGGAAATAACGGATGCTAAATAAGATATCGAAATAGTAAACATTAAAAAGCTACAAAATAATTAAGTCACAAAATGCAAAGATCTGATACTTGATCACACAAATCTAACCTAGCTTTTAACATGTAATTCCATGGCTTTCTGAATATGCTCCCTTGGCATATAGACTCCTTTGAGTACTGCATGCATGCATTGACACTACAGTCATACCTCAGGTACATCCGAACGTAAAACAAAATTACTGACGTCCTTCACTTTGTTAACCTGCTATCGTGCAATCAAGCAGTATTTTGATCCTGGATGTTTTGGTGAATGACAGATTATTTTCGCTCTGAAACTACACACAAAAACACTTAAATTATAAATTATGTAATGTAAATCAAAAATACATTTTAAACACCCAATAGTAATATCAAATATGGTTAAATAAGAAAATAAATATTTATGAAATATTGAAAAATTACAAAGTAAATTTCTTACGAAACAACTATATCTTGGAGCCCTGAACAATAAAAAAAAATTATATTCCATATCTAAAACAGACCTGACAAGAGATGTTATATATTTTGACAGGAGCATAAGACGGGAAAACATTCAGATTACAAATTATTGCAGTATATGGATTTATGATGTGGAGATGCGACACAGTATCTCGCACACACATCATCCCTTCCCGGTGGCCCACAGCGTGCGATCAACCACGATGACACCCCGCCACGCCCAACTTTAATCAGTCTAGATTGCAGACACTGCGGGCTCATCAAAATTATAGCACATCCCAGTAGTCAATGCGCAAGTTCAGCAGGGTCGGTAAACGAGCAAATAAACTCGCTGTCAGCTGGCAATCAAGTTGCGAGATGCTGCAGAATCATCAGTGGGCGATAACTTCACTAACCTTACGCACACACGCACCCTGTGGAATACTACAGTACGTCGTCTGAGAACGAGACACACACATATGTATTGATCTGTATGTGGTCAGCCGTTATCTCGATAGTAAATGCCCACATAAGTTAATATGTGTATATGCGGCGCAAGCGTGGCGCCATATCAAGACCGTACATCACTTGGTGCCTGTGGCCATCTGCCTGACTGTGTGGTTATTTACAGTGCTCTTGATGAATGAGAGAGGCAGACAGCCAGGTGGGCCAGCTGTACAAGGCCAGGCATGTCCCTATGTGTCAGTCTGCAACACAGCTGGCACTCTTAACATTAGATAAGTGCAAAACATTAGGGATTCCAATCACGAGACTGATCTCTTTCACTTCCCAAACGTCACGGTGCTCAATTTAATTCACAAATTCTCACAGATCATGCACGCACGGTGTAATTCACAGCAAATTATCTACAAAAAATATCGCTATGTGATAAATAATGTTTGTGTAGGAATTTTTGTCTAATCTAACATAAATGTCAATAGTGAATGCTGTCGGTAGAGTTACCAGCATGGGCTGCTGATTGACATCTTTAGACGGCCACTATATGGCTTCATGACACCCATACATGTGCACAAGTACGTCAAGACAATCGCAATGCCTGTAACCGTTCCCGCTCAACCATATTATGACAACAGTGCAATCAATATGTTGTCCATGTGCTCCAAAACAGCAACTTTACAACCATCTGCTTCACTCACACAAACAACAGAATGTCAGAATTCAACAACAGATATATGAAAGATTTGGTCAATTTATCTGACTTTATAGAAATCAGATATATTTCGATGTACACCTCCCACTAACATAAATACCATTTTCCCATTGATTAATCTATTACCATATTTACCAGTAATTGTTTTAAAGCAATCTGTAACAGATCTATTGCTCTTGAAACCTTCCTCTTTTTTGTCAAAAGTGAAACCACAGATGCAGAGGCACTAGAAACCCGATAAGAGACACGCCACATTGAAGTGTTAATGTTCCAACAATGACAGCTGAGAAACTCGTCATAGGACTTGCACACATCCAATTACCCAAGGGCAATACAACAGGAAACGAAGCCAGTGCACGCATTTCCTACGTTAGCTGTGCACCTGCATTGATGCTACTGTTTGCAATATGATGTGATTGCTTGCTGGTAGAGCAGTACTCTAAGACTCAAGTGTCACAGCACCTGAACAGCAAATGAGGTTGCAATAGAACTAAGCACGGCTAGTCGGCTACTCAGCAGGCGTCCTGTGACAGTGTCATACCATCACACTGTCTCCTTACTCCCTCCAGTATTGCAGCAGTCCAACAGAAGCTCTTTCAAGCACATCTATTACAGATGCTTTCTGCCTTCCACTTACTTGAAGTAATCATTCATGAAGGGCCCTTTCAAGGCAGATGCCTCAACACTCTGTGCTACTGCCCTGGTTCGGAATACGAGATGACACCACCATATGTGACAAGAGACTAACGCTAGGCACACACCTACCGATTGTCAGCACACACCTACTGACTAGTCGGTGTAAAATCAGTTGGGCGACTGCAGTCGGTAGGTGTGTGCTGAAATTTAGGACAATGATCAGCCTTATTCCGCCGACTAAAATGTTGTATCGGTGGTTGGCATTAACCTGCAATCGGCCTTAGATAAGGATGTATACGATGTCAACTGTGACAAATCAGTGTATATATGAGTCAACGGTCAGTGCTAGTCGGTTGGTGTGTGCTGGGAAAAGTTGGCATTAGTTGGTGGATCTAATTGGCATTTAGCACCAACTGCTTTTTATGCAGACTGCCAACTAAAATCAGCGTTAGTCGGTAGGTGTGTGAGCTTAGCATTAAGAAATATGGCCTGAGAGAAGCAAGACTAGGGACCAATGAATATATAAAAGATACTTGAAGCTCCTAGCTAACTTAGTGAAAACTTCACATGTAGCTGTTGTGAAAGCTCTAGGTGATCATCGACCTGACGGAAATTATTTCAACATTAAAACATGTCTGGAAATGTGACACATGAACTGCTTGAATTCTTTGGTACAACTGTACATTTATATGCAGTATAATTTAGATACAAGAAGCTTTATTTAACGTCGATTTACATGTGAATTTGATAACATTAGCTTATCTGAGTTATTTTCCGACAAGATCGAGAGACAGCAGAATTTTTTTGATGTAAGATCACTTTTCCTGTAAATCTATGAGTCATATTTGTGCAAGAAAGATTTGTGTTATTTGAACTTATTTCACATTACACAACACATACTATATATTGATAAAGTCACACTGTAGTGCACACATTGACAATGGTGACAGCGAATGAACCACAATAGCCTACCTCTACTTATAATATTTAATTAGGTAACAGCAGAGTTCATGTTACCAACAACAAAAGAGCTTGCCTGTACATAGTGATTCATCACTCTAGAGCAAAACACAACCTGAAAAACTGTAAACTGCCTATGAAATAGGATTACTATTCAAAATAAAGTGCTCACCATAACAACTTTAATAATAGCTGTTTGCATACTGTATAGTAAGTACCGTGCCTGAATCAACAACTATAAACAAACTAACAAAGTGTTTTTGGGTATTTTATACACATGAAACTGCATTGAATTTGGCTGGAGTTCACTGGTTGTGAATAGAATGCATTGAATGTATCGGAAACCCAGAAGTTCAATACGTGGCGCTGAGGGACTGTGTTCCACTTGTAGAGACAACACATTCACCAACCTTGGGCCTGCTCACTACCATATTTCACAGATCTGTCTTTTGATGCTAGTCCCACTGGAACAACAAATCTAGGTGAACACACTTCAACTGGCAGACTGCTCACAAAGGAGAAATCACTGCACCACACACAGGTCTCATTCAAAGGCAGTGTCATGGCAGGACCAGACCAGCAGCCACAATACACCGTTTATCACAATACTGACGCACCAAGCCACTAACCCTGCGACTGTCACAGTGCACATCAACACTGCAAAGTAACACCCAACACTGTTGCCAACAGTAACTCATCAATTATAAAGTGTAGCAACAAACAGCCTAACACTGCTGTACTACAAACACTTGCGCTGAAGTGTATAACACCCAACACTGCCACCAATACTAGTACAACAGTGTTACACCCAACACTGCTACAAACACCAGCGCTATGGTATAACATCAAACACATTGCTGACACTGATAGTGACACTAGTGCTTCAGTTTGTTGCTGTCATCCATGTCAGCTGTGTCACCACCACAAAACAATCAAGTGAGATGGACTGCACTGGTAGCTATTATTTCATTAATGGCAATTTCATGTTACAACACAGACATGGATATCCACTTAAACATCTCCCCTGAAAAGCAATTACCTCTGACAGAGCTACTGGCTGCTATAGATCTGCCCCACTACTCAGTACAATCTACAAACTCAACTAATTAATGCAACCTTCATAATGAGCATTAGACAGTTGGACTGCAGACCCACTGTCCTCGACATTGATTTTCTTGACACTGCCAGAATGTGTTGTTCTAGAAAATGTCTGACAACTATGTCGTAGATAGCTGAATATTCAAGTCTTGAACAAAGTAAACGGCCTCCAGATAATGGACATTTTAAAAGAATACAGTTTCTTCACTGGATATTTACTCTTTTAGTGATGTTTCTACATGGCAATATACAGATAAATAAACAAATCACCATGGCCATAACTGTTAACTGCTGTTTGCAAATTCTGGGAAGTCTGGGACATAAGTTTACTTGCCTAATTTGACATTAACTATATACACATTATACAACATTTTGACTGATCATAACCCATCACCAAGCTTTTATACAGTTTCTAAGTAACACAACCAACTGTGCCTGTAAACTACTCGTTTCTCTGCTATTGAATGCATTTGTCTTGGCTGGGCAGTCTTTGAAGTGGCTAATTAACTGAATATGATTACTGCAATGTTTTACTGTTCAAAAGAACATGTGCGAGTCTGTGAGAATATGCATCATGTACAGTCAGTGTAGTATGATGTCTATGTTGCAAGTTGATGTAGGACAATTACAATCACAACAGTGGGACATAGTGGTTGAGTGCTGGACTGTCAGAGGACTGAGGTTTGAATCCTGGTGATGCTGGGCAGTGGCTTGATAATGAGTCGGCTGCTGTGTCGAAACATGGCCAATTTTGTTTACTCAACATCCCAGACGTTTTACCAAGAGAGTTGATGGTCCTTTCTATCACCGTTTCAAGGTTCAAACAAGTACACAGGCATCTAAGGCTCCTGGCCTAGATTTTCAAAAAGGGCAAGCTGAAAGCAAAGTGTGTGAATCTAATTGAAATCTGAGTACACCCAGGACTGATTTAGAACTACCTGTAGTTTGCATTGTACTTTAACAGTCTAATTAATCTATAGAACATAGCCCCATCGAATGTTGCATTCTGCAATAATAAGTGCAGAACTATGAGTCTGGTGATGAATAAAATTATAGCCATTACATGCATAAAACAGACATTACATATATTAAAAATAAAGATTGTGACAAACATGAAATGAACAAATGACAGCAAGGCAGTGAAAGATAATAAAAAAGAAGTTGTATGTATAATTAATAACAAATTGCAATGAGGACAATGGTTTCCAAAGATTTAGTTGCAACAGACGCTATCCTTATTATTACCTTTTGTGTGACAGGTCAACCAAAATTAGTTGAAATAACATGTCAGAGAATGGTATTATACCAGGTAACACTAGTTTAGGACAATCAGTGTAAGCCACCACTTAAATGGAATGGACCCATTACTGTGCAATTCTTATTTTAATATATTATGGTAGCTTTCCTCTTAATATCTATATGGCTGATCTGTCATGATGGTTTCTAAGAAATCTTTGTGACAGTAAATGAGCTATGCTAGTGAGTACGCTGTCAATTACATATGAGTGACTACCATCTTGCATTAACACAGAGCAGTATAATGTGAGTATAGTATATTAGTTTTTTTTTAATTCACACATACTAGTGGGTACACAACCATTACACAAATTACAGGTCTATAAAATGAAATGTATTGTTTTTATCTACTTGTACGACATACAAACCATTGTAATACATCATATTACAGCCTCAAATATATTACACTAGTTGTTACTTCTGATCTGTTATCTATTACATCTCAAAGGATGGATTTGTCCAATGGTAATGTCTTTGCCATTGTAGATAGCTATCTCTTTTTTATTTTAGGTAGTGTACACTGGTGACTATTCATAATATGGAACTAGAGGTATCAAATTTGCTGATTTTGCAGGCATGTTCATGATGGAGGTATAAACTTCATCAATGTGCACACATAATCCATAAAACATATTTTCCAATGGTTAAGCCACATTGCTCTGTCAATTAACCACAATCGTGAATAATTAAATATGTTTGCATGTAATGTTCTATATTTAAACACAAAAGGTTTGTTTCAAAACAAGTGCTAACTAAATTGGTACTATACTGGTAGTCTATTCACATTCAGCCAGGCCTACACAATAGTGTCATTCAACACTAGACAATACTCTGGACACACCCTAATTTCCGCAACACAGTCACTGGCTGAGTCTTCAATTGAGCAGGGTTTATGGCCTTACAATTACAACCTATCCTGTAAGGGGAACTGGCGTCTTGGAACGCCGGAATATGAATTCTTCTTATCGCTATGTAACAGTCTTTGAAATAATGATTGTGAAATGCTAAGGCTTTGGAAAACGGCACGACTTTGGAGTTAAGGTTGTTGTTAAGTAATGTGAGCGTTGCGTTGTCATGGCGCAATCATCGCCTACCTCTGGCGAGTAACGTGTTGATTCGTTTTCATTTCGTCTTTTGAATTACTAAAATGACAAACCACTATAATTTACCTCAGTATGTCATTATACATGTTAATCAATAAGGGCATGCCTCAATAAGAAATAAACGACAGATGTCTCCAAGATACCACGATGGTAAACTAGCAATAACATTTCCGAAGAAAAGGGCACCCGGCCTTGACTCCCTCGAGCTACAGTTCAGCATCACTGCCATCAATCGCAGCGCGCGTTTCCAACTTCAAAAATCTAGACGGCATCGTATTATTTTGCATGCCACTCGCTCTATTTTCACAGCAATAACAACACATACAAATCAGTCTACTGCATGTTAAGTTACGATATTATCTTATCTGATGAAATAACGATTATAACCGATATTTGGGATATTACTCACCTATCGATCCTATGATCGTCTCGAGCACAGACGTTTGGCGAAAATATGGTCGGTGGGGTGACGTCACAATCTAGTACCGCTCGCAGCGACATCTTTCGAATCATGGTAATATTATTTCATATATTTTCCGGTAGAGGGATAAACCTTTGAGACGCACCTCTTAGTGATGCCAGAGCCTTGGCTTTGGTGAGGCTTCATATTGTTTACTCCCGTATAGAAATAATCCGATTTATATATCTTAGATATTTTAATTTTTTTAGATAAAAATTATAATTTTAATGGATACTTCATAACTTGAAAATACATGTTATATCTATAATTATATTACCCTTTTTTTTTATTGAATTTCATTTTATTGTATATGGAGACTACATGACTAAAACGCCTGAACTAAGGCTGAACACATTCCTATGGCTATTTGTCATGAAATGTACATGCTTAAAATGTATGTGGTGTTGCAATTCGAGTTAAAAATGAGGATCTAAAAATGCAATGCTACATTTTCAAAACTATTTAACTTTTGCTGAAACAAGTCACATCATAAAAGGTGTCCCTTTGGGTGTATAAGTGTGCAAAAAGAAATTATTTTTGGCTGTGATTACATTGGTAATAGCCTCTGAAAAAGATAATGGAAAACAAACTGTTAAATCATGTTTACAAACTGCACAAAATAGCACTAACACTGCATAATGCAACACACCATCCTAGTAGTTATTTCCTAATATTTTGTATAAATCTAAATCGCTATGGAAAGGAAATTGAATCAGATTCTTTATTGCATTTTTTTGTGAATATGTCACTTCAGTTACAGATGTCTTTCTATGCAACTTAGGGCTTCTCTCACCATTGTTTCCTTTATAATTACATTACAAACAACAATGAAGATCCATTAACTTTATTTTGCTATAACCTGAGATGCAAATCTATATAGAAAAGTCGTTATCACCCAGCATAAAATAAAGAGTTTAAGAAATACTATACAATTTTCATATTACCAGCGGGTTGTTTAGAACACCCAAGATATATTTTACTCAGTATAACAGCGAATATGTGTTCTTCACTGCTCAAATCGCCCACCATTTACATATTCTCTAACATTTGCAGAAAATATTGTTTTTTAATCTGTATCACAGAGAATACATTATATTATTATTCTGCTGGGAAAACAGCTCAGAAAGAACACATTCAGAAGGTACGATTTGAACACTCACAATGCCACATTCTCAAACAGGTTTATTACGATACACTGATGATGTCCAGCACAAACTGTACCTTCTTGCTACGAGGTCAACAACAAGCAAGTTTGAGAAAACTTGTCCATCATTATTAGGTCATTAGTCGCAAGCGAGTGACAGTTGTTTCCATTTTATTGCAAAGTAGTGCGGCCAGGTGGAAGATACACGCAACACTGTTGTGCCCCGCTCATACATAATAATACAACATCTCATTTTCCATGTTTCAAAGATTGTGCAATATTTAAAATAGGCAGCAGAGGCTTCGGTGTCTTAATGTGACGCACAGGTAACGCTGTAGCAAGGTTGAACAGATCTGTAGAGTGTAAGATATTTCTTTGGCTGTTCATGACTTCTTCTGACTTGGCTTCAGTTCTTCATAACATGATCGCAGAAACAGGTGTGGTTTCTTTTGGGCATCATAACCCTCGTGACCCTAAAACAAATGGGGAAATAATGAGAATAATTTGGTTATATTTGCTTCCAACAATATTTAACATATATCTGTTCAATTGTATGCATGCAAAACAAGGCTGACTGCTATTTGGTATGTGAAGTGTATTTTGGCTACAAACTACCATATGAAAGGCCGGCTTGTAAAAATACTTAACCACAGTTTGTTTATTTACAAGGAACACGTTTGCAGTGTGCGGATCACATAAAGATGGAGCACATGATGATATTGAAAGCTGTTGTGAAGTGAACATCATCGGAACATTATTATACAAATGATTTTATATGTTAAACAAGTTTGAATGGAATGTTGATAACAACTGTGACATATTTGTATTTATGTACTCCTGAATGTATCAATGTATGAGGATGGGCAAATTTGATAGAAGTGCCTAACAATCTTCACTGTCCTATACAAATATATTTGTTAGCCGCTTTTCACAAGCGAATGATTAGAAATAGTTTAATGTTTACATAACAACATCTGTATCCTACGCAAAACTGACCAGTTACTAAAAGGAACATCCCTTACCTTTGACCAGTCGTAGCTGGAGGCATAACCAAAGATGTTGCCTTGGGCATTGAAGCCACATGAACTGATGGGTTGGTCCAGTTGTTCAGATGTCTTCAGCTTGGTACGGGCGTCCTTGTCCCAGAAGCTGAACCGACCATCAGAGCCGACTGTGGCCAATGTTCCATGCACAGGGTGGAATGCAATGCCATTCACCTGCAACAAGGTACACCCAAGGTAACTCATCTATCATGTTACCAACCGGCTAACAAAGAGACCAATAAAAGTGATTTATGTCATGCGTCTTCTGACATGTTAACACTTTTGCATAGCTTAATTGTATACGGCACCACTTTCTTAAGGTTAAGGCAATGGTGTAGTCTAAACGGACTTTATTTTATTACTCCACTTGTATTGAACACAGAGAGCTAAAACTTTCAGAGTTTATTAATCTACCTCACAGTATAACTGTGAATTTTTTAGAGAATTTTTCTAGGGTGTTTTCCCACGGTGTGGCGGCCATCTTGGATTGACTTTTTCGTGTCAGATATATCTGTATCTACCAGTCTTAGATGACCCAAATGTTGTGTGTAGTTACTCTACACATCCCTTGTGAAAACCACCAAGCAGTTTTTCTCATAAGTGTTTAGTTTTTTTTTAATGATTTTTTCAAACTTTCTAGTATATGAAAATGCAAAAACGGTAGTGAAAAATTTCAGTTGTGACTTGTTATGTAAAAAGCAGGTCACATTTCCCAGAAAGTAACTTGGTGGTTTTCATGGTCATGCTATCAAGGTTCACTGTGGCAAGTTTCAACCAATTCTATAAAGTAGTAGCACGGAAAAATGACACGGGAGGCAGCAGGTGTAATGAAAAAACATGTTTCCGAGATAATCACGTTCAAAGTTTGAGTACACAGGAACATACATTTCAACAAGTAAACATCTATTTATATAACTGAAACTTTGCACATATGTTAGCCAATGTATAATTTATCAGTGGGAAAAGCTCAGAAGGGTTTCCATTTCAAAATAATAAAAATGTATGAAACATTATGCAACTTTGTAAAAACATGTAAAAAAACAGAAACCGTATTTGCAAAATATGATACAACTGCACATGTAAAGTTCACCAGTCCACATGTAAAGTTCACCAGTCCACATATAAAGTTCACTGTGTCACTAAAGTTCACAGCACTTCATCGCACCACAACGAATGGGGAATTTGTTGCCTGCATCTCTCCAATTCGGTCGGAAGAAAGAGTCGAGTTGAGAACCGTATCACAACTGGTGCAAAACGTCTCCAGTCCACAGACCATTCCGAGTGTGCGGTCGACAGCTCGGATGGAGAGGGTGCGCTTCTTGCATGACGTGCACGACAGGTTCGTGACGAGCGATGGCAATACGGAACAGCGTACAATCACCGTTGAGAGGCCTTCCCCAGCAATTTCTTCACGTACGCCCTCAACTGGGAAGTCGGATACACGCATCTCACGCAGAAGTTCGGCATATCCAAACTTCCTCTCAGTTGCAGATATTCTACGTGATGTGGATGGCTGACTTGATTCCTGGAAACAGATACACACAATGCATGTAATGAACTGCAATGGGAGTATAGGCTATAGCATATAATTTCACTGTTTATTTCACAATAAAACTGTATTGTATATTATATATATAAGGAGTGAATAATACTGATGTGTATTATAAAGCACATTTCCACTGAATACCATGCAACGTAGAAATATTCTCCATCAACAATAGCGTCATCTAAACCTGGATATAATACATAAAATGTATATACTGTAAGTGTACGTCAGAACTCTTTCTGGAGTGCCTGGATGGACCCTGGGCCTGAACATCAACATGGGACGAACGGCAACAACATAACGCTATGTCGACATCAAATCGTTTTTACAGTCGAGACATGCCAACTATGCTATATATTCGGAGAAAACATCGTAATCATATGTTCTGTAAGCATCGGTAATATATAAAACAGGCATATGAACTTACTCCGCCTGCCATTCTCGTCGGCGTGGTCACGGTCGCAGAACTCGTTGTGGCCACCGATTCATCCCGAGATATCTTCTTATCGCGAGCTAACTGCAGGTTTTGAAGCCTCTTCCGCTTCCCCGCACCATAACCACCCGTACGCTTTCGACCAAACGGCATAATGTCGATTTGGAAAGCTAAATTACTATATAAAAACAGAGAATACGGAATGGCGATCGAATTGGACGTAGCTAGTATCACAAGCTGACGCGAGGCTGGAATTAGTATTCCGACCAATCAGAAAATAAGCCGACATCACGTGATGCCGTCTGGCCAATCATCGTGGGATCCCCCAGGTCCTTTGTCTTCGCGAGTCTAAATGGGGGGTTCGTTTCTAGTCGAGATTACTCGGTCGCCTTCGGTGATATTTTAAAACGGTTTCTCCCATCATGCAGCGCGAATACGGGGCTTTCCCATGATATGCGCCATGTTGGAATGCCTGTATTTATCGCGACACGATCGATCCAAGAAAATCACACAATTCACACTTAATTTGACAAAAACAAAGACGTAGCAATGACAGGCATCACATAAAAGGCATGTTTTTGACACAAACTTGTTTATTTCAACAGTACAACATACATGAATGACAAGTTAAATAATAGTTGTACACGGAAACGTCAACAACTGAAAACTCATTTTAATGTCAAAAATGGTAAAAATCACATTCTGGCCCGACTACACCCTTGCCTTAAGCCGGGGGAGGATTCTGTCTCTTGACTCTCTCTCTTCCTGTATTGCCATTCATAGATGAGGTGTTTAGTTAGTGGAAATGGTTCGCATATATCCTCAGCACTACGTAAGGACCACATACGTGATCACTACCACCCCACTCAGCACCTATTGCATATGTCATTTGCAGATGGGTCCAAAATAAGAGGGCAAGCCTGACTGTTAGATGTTACATTTGATTATTTTAGTTTATTGATGACAAGTTACTAGATTTAACCAATTATTTTACACCTTTCATGGGAAGATCTCGATGTCTCCCAGACACACTAGCAGAAATGTTGCTGCCATGTTATCGTTGTCTGCATAACTATGCTAACGTAATTTCTCAATGTTAATTGATATAAGATAAAATAAGATAGCTTTATTGCCATGTGTTCACATTCTAGTTACAATAAAACATTAGAATGTGTAATGATATTGGTCGTCGTACTAGTACATTCACATGACTATACATTCACATGCACCAAACGATGATGATAAAATATACTACTACTTTAAATAAAATAATAAATCAACAAATAAGAACAATCACATAAAAAGGTCCGAATATTTTTTGTCTTTATAACATTGATAAATAATTGATATGATCTAGTAGAAATATATTAGCTTAACATGTAAAATATGAAATAAAATAATATATAATAAATTATGATGAAATATACACTAAAAATTCACCGGAAAGTGGAATATGTGTTTGTTGCAGGTGGGAGAAAAATCACTTCTGTTTTGACTGGGCTTGAATGGCTAAGGGGAAAAAGCTAGTACTAAAGCGGTTGGTCCTGGTTTTTATGGATCTGAATCATATTAACTCACAGCATATATATCCTGGACACCTCCTGTCGTGCCGTTGGACCGATGGCACTTGAATGTGAAGTTGTCTTTTGGATTCTGCGGGTTGACATAGTGGATTGCCACACGACCTTCAATGCTGCCAAGGGCAAAGCCAGTGGGTGCACTCGTCTTCTTGTCAGGAAATATGCTGACGCAGCGGTGCTACAAAACACATGACAGAACGTCTATTTCCTGTGTTCTATCACAGCACAGCTGTCTTGACCACATATGCAATTAAATATACTGAAGTTGTGCGTGTCCAGTTTTGACACAATAATGGATGGATCTGAGATATCCTATTTTATATATATATATATATATATGTATATATATACGTATACATATACACGTATACATATACACGTATACATATACACGTATACATATATGTATATATATGTATATATATATATATATATACAAACATACGTATACATACGTATACATACGTATACATACGTATACATACGTATACATACGTATACATACGTATACATACATACGTATACGTACATACGTACATACGTATACGTACGTACGTACATACATACATATATATATATATATATATATATATATATATATATATACACACACACAAAACTGTTTTCCACAAATTTTTATAAAGTGTTCCTGAATAGCACACAAAAAAAGTTGTAACAAGTGGGATTTAATATTTTATGTCAATTGACAGGGCAGTGACTGCAGGTTCAGTTGTCTGGAGGAGGACCGCAGCAGATACCTGGAACTTGAGTGGTGACTCGATCCGCTTGAACTCTCGAGGCTCTGTCTCCAAGGTGTAGATGATCACCTGTCTGCCGGCTGTCCCCACCACAGCCATAGGGTACACCTGTCACAGGTAGAACATACACCAGTAGGGTCATTGGTACACCGGGTCACAGGTAGAACAAACACCAGTAGGGTCATGGGTACACCTGTCACAGGTAGAACATACACCAGTAGGGTCATGGGTACATCTGGTCACAGGTAGAACATACACCAGTAGGGTCATGGGTACACCTGGTCACAGGTAGAACATACACCAGTAGGGTCATGGGTACACCTGGTCACAGGTAGAACAAACACAGGTAGGGTCATATGTACACCTGTCACAGGTAGAACATACACCAGTAGGGTCATAGTCACAGGTAGAACATACACCAGTAGGGTCATGGGTACACCTGTCACGGGTAGAACATACACCAGTAGGGTCATGTGTACATCTGGTCACAGGTAGAACATACACCAGTAGGGTCATGGGTACACCTGGTCACAGGTAGAACATACACCAGTAGGGTCACGGGTACACCTGGTCACAGGTAGAACATACACCAGTAGGGTCATGTGTACATCTGGTCACAGGTAGAACATACACCAGTAGGGTCATGTGTACACCTGGTCACAGGTAGAACATACACCAGTAGGGTCATGTGTACATCTGGTCACAGGTAGAACATACACCAGTAGGGTCATGTGTACATCTGGTCACAGGTAGAACATACACCAGTAGGGTCATGGGTACACTTGGTCACAGGTAGAACATACACCAGTAGGGTCACGGGTACACCTGGTCACAGGTAGAACAAACACCAGTAGGGTCACGGGTACACCTGGTCACAGGTAGAACATACACCTGTAGGGTCACATCTTCTAAGCTGTGTATTCATACATGTTATAATGACTTCTATGAACTTTACAGAGTTGCAACATACCAGTATTAGCTGAAAATGAATCTGGTTAAAAATATTAAAACAAACAGAAAATGTATATACACTCACACGCACGCACACACAAATGACATACCCACTCCATGTATGAACACAATGTCCTACTGGCATTAGTATACTGTTTGTCTGTACGGTAAATCAATAAATCTCTCGTATAAGAGAAGCACACATTGCCTGTAACTGCCTGTTGCTAATGGTCATACTTACCACATCGGCACAGTAGCATCGCTCTGGCAGATTTATCACCAGCATTGGATTTGACGATCTCAAGTCCCAGAACTGAAAGTAAACAATTTACAAAAATTACTTAAAGGGAAAATGGCTAGGGTTTGGTGATATGGGCCTAATAGAGCTAAGAAAAACTAACACTTTCCTACCTCAATCACATTTTTAACGTGAGCGGTTTAGCAGAAAAAATATTTAGAACACATAGAATAGAAAGTTTATGGATAACTCCATTTTAGAAAAACAGTGACGTATCGGAGGACCGGCCACTGATAGGCTGTCGTACTACTTCTTGGCAACTCCATTGGGTGGCGCTGTGACTTTGCGCTCACAAAAGAGCTTAAATAATACGGATGATTTTCTGATTCTTCGTCTGACGGAAATAGCACGGATTCAGAAGTGGCTGGATATAGATTTCAGCCACAAAGACAAAGGCCTGTGCTGTCACACAGACCAGATGTCCGTGGTGGCAGCTCCCAAAGCAACTCAGGCTCTTCAACCTCGGAGACTGCGGTTACCGTAACATCGCTATAAAAGTTAGCTTTACACGAAATAACGTTAGGCGGTGCACGCGAATATATTTATAAACTTTATTTACTGCATTCGCACGCGCGAAATAGTTTAATTAATCAAGTAATATAGTAATAATTAATTATTATCATTACCAAGATCTTCAGAAAATGTTAAGTTTTCTTATAATATAATTATAATATTTTATTTCATATAGCGCCAAATCCATATTTGTTTGTGGCACTTCACAATATAATGTTATTAAAATAGATGCTACCCACAGGTAATATTAAAAAAAAACATTGTCTATTACCCAGGTAGTCATAAACGATGTTTTTTAACAATAATAACTAAACAATAACATATGATATTATAAGTTTTAACTGCACCAAAACCTTCTTTTTCTACCACCATATATTTCCCATATTATATTCATATTCTGTTTAAATTTCAGTGATTTATTGTCCCGATAATTAATACAGTGTCTTGTCGTTACTGGTGGTGGAAATATAATTCATAAGTAGAAACCGGGCAGCGGCAGACGAAATTGCCGTCGACATCTGCGTGTTTGTTAGATGGATTTTCTTCGTTAGAGGAATGCAACTTATTTTATTTTATAACGTAGTGTATGTATATGTATGTAAGATAGATGAGGAGAAGTTTGGCGGCTGCTGGCGTTCGTTTTCATAGTTAGGTCAGTCCAACCCAGTTGCCTGGCATCCGCGCTGTGTCTGTGACTGTCCCAACGAATCGACTGGACCACCTTTTCAGTTCTAGTCAATTCAAAGGGTAACAAAAAGACAGCTTACTGATACTGTCTTTCACTGTACTGTTGCTACAAGCGTTTGAGGAACCGTGTGGCATATTGCTGTCGCGATTTTGTTGTAAACCGACGTAAGGCACTTTTAGCGAACCGCTTGGCTCTGTTATGACAGCTGAACCAACAGACGACTCCGTGACGTATTACTTTTCCAAAGTGCAGATAGAAGCTGGGTTGTGATTGGTTGCAAGAACCAAGATGGGCCCGTTCATGGTGTCGGTGATTTAGCTAGATTTTCCCACTTTAAAACCACTTTCTGAGGAAACCACTAATGTGAAAAATGTGATTGTAGATGCAAATGATTAGCTTGTGTAAACTCTTTTAGGTGCATAACACCAAACTGTTGCCTTTTTTTCACTTTAAAGAACATGCATTTTGTAAAGTTAAAGTCACGTTATCTTATTTCAAGATAGTCAAATCTTCGTGACATTTTACAGAATCAACCAGTAGATATACATCTTGAAATATACAAGAAGAATATATTGTACTAATGTTTTTATAAATGAATTTATGTTTCACCAAATAGTGATTTCTCCTGTAAAATTAGTTCTGGCATTTGCAACAACTCCTGATTGCTTAAATAAAAAAACTGATATATAAAACTTCTTTGCCAAAATTCAGCAAATGGTATATATATTTTTGTAATACAAAAAGAATGAACTTGATCACTTTGTTTGATGTTTGCTAAACGTCCACCGAATCACAGAGAATGATTACTCAGAAAGTGTCAACGATTACACATGGTTACAAATACTCCTAAAACTAGACTTACCTTGAGTGTCTTATCCCAGCTTCCTGTCATGAGGCAGTTGTAGTTTGGAGCCTTCACCCAGTGACATGTCTTGATGGGGGCATCATGCTGCGGACAGGGGGAGCCACTGACTAGACACACTCACAAACACACGTGTCACATCATCACCAGCATCATCAACAATTTTGTTTTATTGCTGGCACCAATGATGTGGCACACATTTGGTTTATACTATGAGCCCGGATATTCAATACACACATGTAATTCCACATTGAAAATGTACCATAGATAAAAGCAAAAGTTCCCACCCTCCGGATGTAGCTAGACACAGAAGCAGGCTTCCTGAAGTATTCATAAATGATGTTTGTTGATGCAAATTCAATCAGTAATTATTTTGCAAATGAAAGTTATGCAAAATGTCCCCATATGTTCAGTGGATGTCAAAGTCGGCCAGAACAATCATAAATAACACATGTAACATAAGGCATTTTATTCCAGATTCCACTCCCTGTGAATACTTGCCTATATGGCTATAGATAAGAGTCACTGGCTTTCCATTCATACATTGATGCTAATATTTGACCAGCTTCACTGTAAACCAATGTTCTCAGTGTGCCTACCCACTCCTGACATTCTGTCTTGACTCCTGAGCCAGCTTATATCAGGCAATGCTTTACCTTTTGTTGGTAATTGTAATAATACACAAAATTTCTGTATTAAAATATGTATTTGAACCTAACCCTGACCAGTATGCAACATGGGACCGGTGTCATCTACCACCAGCATCTTGTTACATGGTTATGCCACAGTCATTCATTTTCGCCAGCATTTGTTAATAACACACGTTGTAGATATGCATTATAGTTAAAACAGATGGAATCTAAAATAACTAATAAAAGATGAACATGAATGCGTCACAGGTGTGAGTTTTGACGTGGCGTAGATCTTAAGGAAGTGACAAGATGAAACACCAACTACATGTATAGTCATGTAATGGTAATGGAACTGTTGCCTACCTGAGCTACTTGCACAAACTGGTTGCTTCCGAGATCCCACATCTTGGCGCTCTTGTCACATGATGCTGTGAACACTTTTGTACCATCCTAGTAGCAAGACAACATCACAGGATCACTAAAAAGTTTGATCCAAAATCCTAATGACATCCTAAAATGAATACATCTTCAGACCAGAGCTCAAAAGAAGAAACAATTACACAAGATAAGGCATGCATAAGAGTCATCATCAGACTGCAGGACAGCCGGCAATTTTAAGCAGAAATGCAATTCTAAACAAGTCAGTCTTTATTTTTGTATGAAACGAGAGTTTAAAATGTTATCTCGATTATCAGTTACACCAATGCAGCCACACGTCTGTTGAATAAATAAAATAGACACACAACAAGGCATGGATAATGGATGACACTAATGTTTGATGAGTAGCATGGCCCTTACATCACTCCAGGCCACATCCATCACAGGGCCGGTGTGTGTCTGCTGAGCCTTGGGAATCGTCTGACCGTCCTGCTGCACTTCCCAGCAGCGTACCTGCAAAGTACCATACACATGTACATCAGACTTAACTGAAACCCACAAACAAATAAATATTTACAATATTCAACAATCATCCTAAAGTTGAGATTCTTCTGAAGAAGTAGACTTCTTGCAGGATGCCTGGATATGATTTAAACAAAGATGACTAATCAAATATATTCATGTTTTAAAATGAAAATGGGTTGAAATGCGACCACGTTATGCCTTTTGGTTTGTCACCATAAAGGATAGGTACATAAACAAAACATGCATTGTCTGCTTACAGGAAATGCTAAAGATCAAAGGAACCATTTTTTATCAATTAACATGTATAATAATTATTTATTTTAAATACCTGTCAGCACATTGAGTGTTTGTTAGATCTTGTAGTTATCTGACAATAACATGTTTGGAGTGTGCTTTCTGTTACTGCATAGAAGTAAGTTTGAAAACAGCTTGAGCGAACAACACTTGCTGATAATGATAATTGGAAAGTCACCTCAAAAGTCATGCTTCACTTACATTGTTATCCCAGCTTCCGACAACAATGAACGTGGAGGGCAGAACACCAGGACTGAAGGCCATACAGCTGACACTGTCATCAGGCGGAGATGTCACTTCAATGTCTTTCATGGGGTTCACATTACCAGATGTTGCTGCACTGCTGAATATGGAATTGGACGTGCCAAAGCTGGATGTGCCGCTAAATAAACTCATTGTGATGTTGTTCTGCAACAGATAAAACAAGAATCACTCAACAAAATCACAGATGTTCTACATTTCCCATGTTTTATTGTTTAACTAATAACTGAAGCACTGAAAAAACACCAAGTCACCAACTGGTACTTTGAAGAAAGACATTGTCTTAATATAGAGCAACAAATTTAGCATTCACTTTACATAACCTGCATAGCCGAACATAAACGATTGCAGAAACGGGCGATTCGACCTGAATCCTTTTTGGGCTTTTGGCAAAAGCGTTAATATTGCGTCTCCTGTTTCAAACTGAAAGTAATTCGGGTAATTTAATCAATACATTTTACCCGATTAACGGAATGGATTACGAATACTTACTTTACAAGACGTTTCTCATGACAAAGATACCCACGTGCTGTATTGAATATACCGTTATAAACCTTATATCATTTGAAACGTAATTGCAAGACGGTGAAATTATATGGTAACTCTAATATCGCTCAACATGATTTCTTGATGCCAATTTCAAAGGAAACTGTTGCATTACAGCATATATAATTACTGTAAACTCGGTTTTTACCAAACATCAGCAGAAGGGTTAACGTAAAATTATTCACATGTGTTTTATTAGTGCATATCGTGGTTCGATTATGAACCATACACTTACATTCCCGCAATATTATCGTCAGAAGCTTGTTGCTACTTATGATATTCACCTGATGACGCCACAGGTAGTGACATTTACACAGATCTAACAGATGGCGCCACATGACATGACGCCATATGACATAGCGCGCGCGTTGCGCCGTCTCAGTGGCAATGCTGGGTTATATTTGAGCTAATAGCTCTGGTTATGCTAAACTGACCTAGTGGCTCTAGTTAGACCACGGTTACGCTCTTTGAAGGCTGGCGAAGAGATAAAACATAATTGTTTTTCATGTATAAAAACAGTTGGGCGGTCTAGTTGCATGCTATTTTATAGTAAACATGTCATAGATAAACATGTAGGGCTACATTTTTACCACAATGATGTGGTTGTTCAGTTTGCTAAGTATCTAATGTATTCCTGTAAACTTGTATACATAATTTTTTACGTATGTTAAGTGTGAGTACAAACAAAGTAACACTTTTTCATTTGAAACTACCGTCACTAAAAACAATTTAACGACATGTTATTCTTCTTCAGACCAGTTAACAAACTATAAACAACCCCACCCACCTTACTAAGTTGTCTACGAATGCTGTTTGAAATGCAATAAAAAAAATGAGATCAACCTTTATATCAACCTTGCGTTGACAATAGCTACAGTCATCTGTGCCGTAATGAGGCCAACTGCCGTTGGGAGCAAGAGAAACACAATGAGGTACCACAATAACTAATCCGACAGAAGGCGCTCTGACGCAACTAGGGTCTGAGTGCCGTTTTTTTACGTATTCTTGACGTATGTAAAATGCGGCACCGTGTTGCGGGAAATTTTGCTGAACGCTTGTTTAAATCATCCTACAATCAGCTGTTGAATTCGCATGACTCCGAAGCCTCACACATAGCTAAATATGGATATAGTATGATATGTCCGTCAATATGAAGGCATAATATGTACATTAATGTACCTTTACAGCAGATGGAACGTCGACTGGTGGCCCGACGACAGGTTTGCTGGCTTGATTCGGGAAAGGATGTTTAAAATCATCTATAGCTCACCGTATGCATCATACGAGACTGCTACGTCTTCACACATAGTTAAATATTGATATCGTATAATATGTCCGTCAATATGAAAGCATAATGTCTACATTAATGTACATTTACAGTCGATGAGAGCGCGGGTGGTGTAGTGGTTACCACATCCGCCTGCCACGCCGGAGTCACGGGTTCGATCCCCGGTACCGGCAGTTGTGATATAACAATCTGGCTCTCAACATTGGGGGCTGTGTATCCCCCGTGAATCGGAGAATCACGTTAATGTCGGTCCCGTCTCAATTTGGGACGTAAAAGAACCACTGAGGACGACAAGCACCCTGGCAGTGACCATCCTCAGTGACTCCTGCGTTAGCCCAAGATTGGGCTGTTTGGAGTTAATAACCTGAGAACCTGAGAACTGAGATGAAACGTCTTGGGACGTCCGATTGAATTCAGTGCCAAAATGGCGTTGTTTTGGCTGTTCTGTCTATCGACCACACATTGGCACGCTGTTCTGTTTATTGATCACATACACGGCATGCCCACATTCAAACTGCCGCTGGCTACGCGCCTGCATGGCCAATAGCTAATTGAGGGTGATTAATTTTTAAACAAGCGTTCAGCAAAACATGCAAACAAATCCACGTTAGTCGCTGGAGGCGCTGATACGCAACTAGGGTCTAGTTGCGTATTAGCGCCTCTAGCGACTAACGTGGATTTGTGGAAGCCCATTATAGATTCTACAGTACACTATTGGAATAGGTATCGCTAGTGTTGTAGGCCTACTTATCATTGCTATACTTATGGTAGCAAACGTAGGCACGGTTTAATGATTCACACAGCGCTACACGTACCACACCGAGGTACATCTTAACACGATATTCACATCTCAAATAAAACAAACACAAACCTCACAACAAAATCCACAACGATGGTCCGCTAACACATTACTGAATAGACAGTAGTCAACGTTAACCAAATTTCTCTCAATAGAACATCTTTACTTCGAGCTCGACCCGCCATTGCCACCGCAACGACAATCAAGCGTGAAGTGATGGTCGATCAGAGCGCCAAAAAACCCGTCAACTTATGGTACAGCCTAACCTTTCTTGCTTTGAGCGATGCAAACTCGGTACTCGGTAATTATGTCGTCGAAGTCCACGACAATACTTAGCTCTCGCTTGACCGTCAGGATATATATATATATATATATACGTGTATATATACAAAGAAACACACACACTCACGCACGCACACACGCGCACGCACGCACGCACGCACGCACACACACACACAAACAACACACACACACACACACACACACACACACACACACACACACACACACACACACACACACACACACACATACACAAATATATTGACAATATGTAGATGTGTGGCTTTATTAATACGTGACATGTGGTATGGTTGTATTTGTAATGTAAAATGAAATCATACAACGCAATTATAGAAACTACAAAACGAAACAGGCCCAGATGCCTAAGTATAAAGTTTGCTTGTTCATTTGTGAAACAAACTATTATATTGACAACTGGAGACCCTGTCGTACTTCTGCATTTTTACTGCAATTGGATGTATTACATGTCCTTCTGGGGTTTGCTGTGTGCGTGTACTTGTGCTTGCGTGCGTGCGTGCCTGCGAAGTTGTGTGGTCGTGTATGGCAGCACCGTCGGATGGACAAGATTGTGTTCACGGTGCAATTTGCATTGTGGCGCAGTCGTTTCACGAGAACCAGATTGTGCACTTGTGTTCAGGATTCATCGGAGAAGTGACAGGACACGAGAAAGCCTCGGCGAATTGTCGCGTGTTCGACAACGGTCCAATTACCCTGCAGGAAAAGGTGACCAACACATTCATGGAACTATTGTGATTACATGCACTCTAACCTTTTTCGTTAAGACGTGGCGAAAATGGTAAGACAAGGCACCAATCGGGTAAATATTAGGAGGACAAATAGTGATGAACTACACCAAATAGTGTACACGTAGACATAGTGGTGCGATTAATAGCCATATCGCAATAGCAGGTTTTTACACATAGAAACCTGATCTAACTCGAAGCAGCGTGATAATCACCACCGAAAACTGTGAAACATGTTTTATAAGGTAGATATACCAATTACAAGAGTTATATTGACCAATTCGAAGTGGCAATGCCTTGCCCGTCTCCGATATTCTCACAAGTCCACTGTCACAGTTATTTGGAAGGATGTGTTTTGCATGATGGTGATCAACATGAACACACCAACCAGAGCACTGGTGTGAAACAGATGCATATATGAGCAACGACATTTTTGGTAAACTACAACAAACTTTGTAACAAACCAATTCCGTATATGCATATTTTAAAATGTAGGTCAAATGCAGATCAATTCCTCAAGTAAAGCCTGCTACATCTAGTTCAATAGATGATTGTGTTTATTTTACTATAGAGCCTTTCAAAGTACGCGCGCGGTTATGCGCGCGTGTGTATGCTGCGTGAGAGAGAGCGTCGGAAACGGAGAGCATAGCAGAAAGACAAGGGGAGATGGAGAGTGAGTTAGTGAGTTTGAATGAAAGAAAGTTTATTCAGAACTGTGTACTCAGAACATTATTAACAACCATAAAACACAATGCAAACAAGCAATTGTTTAATGTGAGTTAATGAGTGAGTACGTGAGTGAACTAGTGAGTGAGTGAGTGAGTGAGTGAGTGAGTGTGTGAATGGGTGCATGAGTGATTGAGAGCGACGATGTGATAACATTGTGTTTATGTATTACCTGAACTTTGCATTAGCATGGTTATCCGTGTAAAGCAATATGAGTGCAACTCGCTTTGTGTAAAAAGTACACCAATTCTGCAATGAAAGTCATTAATAAAAATAGCACAATATTCTAAACTTAGTTTCGGATTATGATCTTGTGTAAACAACTCTTCGTATTAATAACCATATACGTAACATCGAACAGCCTCATGATGTTTTCATGTTTAACGTATTGCATTTTAAGATACTTTGAATATTGAATACATCCGCAAACATTTCTTATGTTTCGTATTCGATTAACACTGACTGGGTCGGTATATCATATCGCCATGTGAAGGATTTTTTTTATAGTGACTGATAAGTGAATACATTTGTTTCATTTAAATACAACATGTTGACGTGGATGTAATGTATTATTTAACCTGCCTAACGAATCAACTACAACATTTTCCCAGTTATTCTTCTTCTTCTTTTTCCGAGCAACATAACCTGTCCAGCCATCACCTCAGTACGTCTTCCGTAATTTGTAAATCAATGCCAACATACGTAGCCTTCCATAACACTGTTCACATTTGCATCACGCCTGTTAAATAAACGTCGCACGTGAATATTTTGGAAAACCATCTTTGAGCCGGCATTGGTGTAGCGCCGGCCACACGATAGGCACCAAGAATATATATATATATATATATATATATATATATATATATATATACATATTATAGGACATGTATTGTAGATTCAATACAAATACAAAATACATACCTGTGCGAAAGAAAGGAAGAAGAGTTGTTGTTTAGTCATGTTGAGTGCAGGTAAGTTGGCATGGGGGTCTTCATTATCTTTAAGCCATGCCATATAGGCATGATAGCTAGCCTTTAAGCCTCCACTGTCAGCTATATTCTCTGACAGGGTGAGTTTGCCATTTAGCTACAAACACACACCATTCCCATATCGACACATGTTGTTATGACAGGCAGCATAGCACTATCATAAAATACATCATAAGAGCCTGTCTCACGAGTAGCCTTTTGCGCAGCCAAATATACCGGTCTCGCGTGAACATACATCTCATTTTATACCCTGTAGGGTTCAGTTAAACAGGATCGGGAAGACTGGGGGTTCACGCTGTCAGAGAGCAACCTGCTACCATTTTGATAACCGAACTTCAGGATGTCATCACTATACAATATTTACTTACAGTGGTTCAACTCGTTTAGTTCACATACGTTATTGAGGTAATCAACATGAATACTCATCGGATCTTTGGTGGTTGTAGATGCTGCCTTTTAGAGTTAAAACAAAAGTATAATAACCTAGTAATAAGTAATGAGTCAGCCTGTAGAGCGCCATATAAATTATTGTTAGACAAAATCCAAAATGAGGGCTAAATACAATTAATACATGAATGTTAAAATTAACCAGTTGAATCAATGATAATAAATAAATATATAAATTGTAAAGCGTTTAGGGAGTCTTATAAGCGGCAGACTCGTGGTCGGATGGACTGTAAATATGTAGAGGTGCTATATAACATTCTAGCCAAACTAACACATTTCTGCTATATCTAGTTTCGCTGTAATGGTAATCAAGATATTCAAGGTTTGCGAGAATTGTTTATATAAAATTACGTTTCTTCAATATAACTTACATTTCCCCCAAACACGGTGTAATTACTGTACTGATCAATCATGCATTTCGACTTTTTTGCGAATTTCTCTGAAGTACTGTTTGTCCACCAGTTGTTTAACTTTCGAGTCTCGTCATACAAGCGACCTAATGATACAACGTAGTAAACTATCAAAACGAAATTACAAAGCAATTTGTAATGCTTTTTTAATACGGTGCTTTTTCATATTAATGAGCCTATTGTCTTCAGAACACATACGATAGTCATTGCAATGATGAAGGTGTCTGTTTAATTTAGATCAGCGGTTCTTAACGTCTCCATCCGCCATCTTTGCTCCGTTTGCAAGTCAGCAGTGAATATACCAATGAAATGTGAAGAGTTAAGTTAGTGATTTCTTCTGTTCAGCGAACTTTAAAAGGTATTTTTTATTTGTTTATACTATGACTACTTGTCGTATCATAACTTAATTTATCTTCACAAGATAAAAAGCGCGAACATTTTTTGGACAAGAGTTTTGGTCGAAGCCACAAAAGGTTCAGAACCGCTAATTTAGACATATCGAGTTGTCGAGGCATTTTCTTATCAAATAGGAACTACTTTAGTGTCACAATACTGAATATGTATTATCTTTCAATGAAAAAGTCATCCAATAAAGTGCAACCATATTGCTTTCGTAGATTTCGTTAAATGTTGTCAGACAGTATCTCAAGGAGGATCTATCAGTTTTATTTCGTTATTATAAACTGTATTCGTGCTAAACACTCGATCGTTTGGCATATAAATTAATTTACTGTTTCTACGCAATTCTGCGCAAGTGAGGAGAGCATGCTGTCTGTAAAACGTGTTGCGCGCAATCTTAGTTACGCCTACTTTTGACTTGCCTGATAGCATTATTAAGGCAACTGCCATATTTCCAAATGTATTGTTATTATTATTATTATAATTATAATTATGGACATTTTCTGAGACGTTCGGCTTTTTTCCATGTTCAACATTTTAAGTTACAAAATATGTCGTCAATATCTGTTGGAACCTTGATACATTAATAACACTGACATTTAAATACAACAGACTGAATTTGACTCAATTCATGGTGAATAATAAACATTATATTAACGCTCCTGCGTATTATTAAACGACGTAGATGATAGACACTAACAAACGACATATTATTTACCTTTATAGTCGAATGCATGTGACATTTCATGTCCTAAGACTGCGCCTATGCCCCCAAAATTCACGGCCCTGGAACATGTTTTAAATGTTTGCTTTCACTAGCTGGAAAAAAGATTGCACTTAATTACAGTTGTTATTGTTCACAAGAGTCTCTGCATATAAATCTTACTGTACAGTTATAACTTCTTGTCTAAACTATTCGCGATTCATTACACTGAAAATATATAGTTATAATTGATAAATCAACGTATAGCTATAGTCGAGCTAACGGAATTATGTGTGTGCGTGTGTGTGCGTGCGTGCGTGCGTGCGTGCGTGCGTGCGCTTGACGGTTAACGTTTTGTTCCCGAATGTATCCATTTCGGACGCTATACTTTCTCAGATCTATCTACGACACCTTGAAAGAAAAATAACATGTATTTATTTACGAAATTGTACGCTAATAAAGGAAGGACCCGTGGACGTCAGATAGTTAATCGCAATGTCACGTGTATTTATGGTCACTTGTATATATTGCGACTGTTCCAACCTGCATAGACCATCGGCATTGTCTCTATACATGTCTGACTTACATAGGGAAACCGTTGCCATACATTTGATTCTGTATGATCGCAGCAGGAAACACAATCAAATTTTGAGCATGAGCGAAGTATGCATTTACGTCGGCGGGGCTCATGCGCCACCTGCAACAGCAATGTTACATGATGCCAGGTTGTACGATATTGTCATTTATCCTGAAAGAAAAATACATTTTAGTTGATGGCCTCTTTTATAGACACATTCTCTTTCGCCGTTTATTATATAATAATCCAAACGTGAACATTATCACATTTGGAACGTTTATAATCGTGATCCAAATTGTACACTGATGAAGAAACAACGTGAACCTAAATCGATTTTATTGATGGCTTAGTATATCTTGGATTCTTGGTGTAGTAATGAAATACCAGATTTGGTCAAATTTAATCTGTGACTTCTTGACAAATTAAAGTGTATATGTATGCAACACAACGTAAAATTACAGTATTAGCTGCATCTCTTTGTCTGCGTCTGTCTGTCTGTTCCCCTCTTAATAAATATATCTAAATAATATATATATCCTCTCTCTCTTCTCTCTCTCTCTCTCTCTCTCTCTCTCTCTCTCTCTCTCTCTCTCTCTCTCTGTCTCCATACAAGCTATGACACAGTAATAAAAAGAAAAACGCAGTAATATCGTCATCGATCAGGATAGCGTAGTAGCTTCGCCTGACATCGTTTACACTGTCTAAGATTTGGCAGACATTGTTTATATCTAAAATGTCTTAACATCATTTTTCATTGGTGGTTGTTCTTAACGTTGCCATGTTAATGATAACTTTCCATCGAAGGTCCAGCAATCTAGGATGGTGTGTTCTTTCTTCAGGGTACGTGCGAGAAAGAAGAGGCGATGTTACAATTCATAATGCAGCAATCGCCTATTAATATAATAACTGCTTGATAATGTAATAAAACACATGACAATATTATAATAACTGTCTGGTAATGTGATAGCATCACCTGAATATGTCATAAACTTGCTGCCTGGTAATGTGACATAGTGCTCCTGCCTGATAATGTAATAAGTTTTGCCCGAAAATGTAATAATGTACATATTCCATGTAGGACTTCATTTTGATTTTTTGCGCTTAGTCCATTTTATCTATTATTCGTCTATTTCGCAATACTGCAATTTTTGTTAGTCTTTTTTAGATTAAATCCAATATGCTGATTCCAAATCTCAAGTCAGATTTGTACCAGCAGGTCGGGATTTTGAGTTGTACATTCTCGCACCATTTACGAATGACGGGTTTGTGATGGTATGCCAATGTAAATGCATAGAACGACATATGCAGTCCAAGAGATCAGTCTTGGAAGATGACGAGACTCGAGGTCGATCAGTGTTATCTCTGCTTGTAATTGTAATAAATTGAGTTGAAATTTTTCAAAATAAATTCATTGAGTTTCCCACATGCGTTACACCTACTGCCCTCTGCTGGACATCGATCTGTGGGCGCATGATGACGTCCACATTTTGCGCACGTAGGTGCCTCCTCTCGACGTCCGCTTGGCTCATGTGTTCTCCGCGACCGGCTGACGTGACTGATGCTGCTAGCGTCTCCTGAGAACTGCTGCATGTTGGCCAGTGTTGCTTCATGCGTTCTAGCAACGTCCATCGCCGCGTCAAGTGTTAGTGTCTCATCACGGCACAGTAGCTTTTCTTGCACTTTCCCGTGCCGGACACCCACTACTAACTGTTCGATCAACCTCTCCTCGGTTTCTGTAGCATCACGGAACTTGCATTTACGCGCCTGCGTCTTGCAGCGTGTCATGAATTCGTTAACTGTCTCAGAGCTCAACTGCCTGAATTTTTGCAGATGAAAACGGCTCAGCCTGTAATTAGACTTGGGTTCTATCAGAGCCTGGAATTTAGCCCAAATGACCTCAACGTCTTTCTTATCAGTTTCACTGAGGTCCCACGTATTGTACATTCGCCGACCCTCCTGTCCTACCCATAGCAGGATGTAGGTCACTCGTTCACTCTGCCCTTTTTCAGCAAAGGGCCCACTGAAAATCAGTTCGCAATATTGACGGAATGAACGAAACTCCGTGGGTAAATCAGTGGCTAACCAGTTCATGCGGGGCGGCTCTATACCTGACAGATCACCCATGGCTGCCTATTAATGGCAATGTCTATCACTTACTCAGTGAGAACAAATCGGAGCTGGCCAGCGTCGAATCGACGGTGCCGCGTGCGTGTTGACATATTTACGAATGTCAAAAGCGCCGGATTCAACCGTAGCTGCCACCATGAAACGTGTCGTCTTGGCCTGACATCTATGTAGTCGGATTGTCCGACTCATCTCACATTCATACATATCTGATTCGACACCAGGAGTACTGAACAAATCACTTTATTACAATTACAAGCGGAGAGAGGGATAACACTGATCGACCTCGAGTCTCGTCATCTTCCAAGACTGATCTCTTGGACTGCATATGTCGTTCTATGCATTTACATTGGCATACCATCACAATCCCTCTCTCTGCTTGTAATTGTAATAAAGTGATTTGTTCAGTACTTCTGGTGTCGAATCAGATATGTATGAATGCGAGATGAGTCGGACAATCCGACTACACAGATGTCAGGCAAAGACGACACGTTTCAGGGTTGGTCATAATATGCTACTTTATAACTGTGAGCTTCATTGATATCGAACTTGTCAGCGCAAATCGTGTTATCGATGACCGCACAAGTGTTCCCTTTCCGTGCCATAATGTCAGGGTATCGAACGCCCACAGGCGTGAGGTTCGCCGGTTCAATCCTAGTGTAAAAGCTAGATGAAGAAATGGTTTATTAAGGTCTGAAGTATGCTTTATTATTTTGTTAAGTTATGAAGATAGTATCACACACTTGAGGATGTGATGTAATATAAGTACCGCGAAGTTACATAAGTCAGTACCATATGTGCACACAGCACCCACGCACGCTAACACACGCATGCACATGCGCACATGTGGAAGGTAATGGCGCTGTAGCGCTTACATTTTACCGGCGTTAAATCCGTTCCGATTGACGTTTCTGCGCATGCGCGAGTCAGATACGTCCTTGGTTGCTATGCGGGATGTTTACGTTTCCCACCCCGCGGTACCCACCGTTAAAACCGTTCCGATTGACGTTTCTGCGCATGCGCGTGTCAACTATTTTGTTAACCGGCGAAAGTTTGTAGTTTCCGAGATGTTTTACAGTTATCTGAGACAATATATGAGCAGTGGCGTGCACCATCCGGCACTAGCCAAGCACGACAATGTCCAGGGAAGGGTACGCTCAGCAGCGCTGAAGCATACTTTAAAAGGTGTGTTCAAAAAGGCTAAATTCGAGTCGACTCAGTCAGTGCCAGTGGCAGTGCTGACTGAAGAGCTGAGCCTGAGGCCAGTTATCACTCAGTAATAAGATTATCGACATCGTCAAACGTTCATCACAAATAATAATTATTATTATATTAAGTAACGTTGTCATTTGCATCAGAATATAACTATAGGGTTGCATTAATTAAGTCGTTTATGTAGAGTAGAAATGATACAGTAACGATAGGAGTGAGCCCTGCATCAGTGCATGATCGTGTGTGTTTTCAATATCTTTATTAAATTTATTTCAGATTGTCATAGTACATATAGATGTCCACATAAACATTAAAAAATACAAGTGACTAGAAAAATATAAAAGTATTGCACATGGCAAATAGAGAAAAAAACATTGCACAATGGTACATTCAATCAAAACCTATCATGGATCCAATGTCGTCTTATCCTGGATTGCCATTTTATATCACTGTTGATAATAGCAGTTACCAACTTATTATAAGAGCATCAAGTCTCCGCATGAATTTATATACAAGGTTTCTAATTACAGCTTTACTATCTGGTACATGGTATTCTACAAACATGGTGGAGGCACTGCAATATTTAGGCTGATTTAGCAATAAGCAAAACATATTATTGTAAGCCACATGAAGTTTATGTATACTTACTACTGTGTAATTCCACCACAGCTGAGCAGTATACATGGGACAGCAGAAAGTTCTAAGCAGAGTCAGCTTCACTTCAGTGGAACACATGTAAAATTCCGCAATAGCATATATTACCCCTAGCATATAGTTGTCGGCATTGGCGTAAGATATCTTTGTCATCACGTAATGTATTAGAAATAAAGTGACCCAAATATTTCACATTATTCACTTCCTGGATTGTTTCACCATTAATCTTAAATGATGGAACATCAACAGTTTTCATATATTTACTTTTAAATATTAACACAGCACTTTTCTTGGAGTTGTACTTGATATCATGATTTAACCCATAGAGTCCACATACCTGCATCAGTTCAGACAGTCTTGATACAAATGGGTACAGAATTACCAAGTCATCAGCATACATAAGATGGTTGATAGTTGTACTACCTATTACACATGCACTATGTGTTACATTTGTTTAAAGCTATGGTTAAATCATCCATACATATATATATATTAAAAAGGTGTGGTGAGAGTATACCACCTTGCATGACACCATTTGTAACACCAAAATGTTCCGACAATTTGCCTGACCATCTAATATACATAGTCTGATTCGAATACCATTATATAAGCAGTCTAACAATATATCCAGGCACTCCCCTGTCAATCAACTTTTGAAATAAGATAGAATGTTTCACTCTGTCAAAGGCTTTAGAAGCATCTAAAAACATGTAAACATAGACCCATCTAGACTCCTATGCCTGTCAATAACTTCCTTTAAGACATAAATACACAAGTCTGTCCCGTGTTTTTTTCTTAAATCCAAACTGATTGGACGCGTAACTGACATTCTATCTAACAATGTTTTCAACAATTTTTGACACAATACTAGCTAATGCAATATGTCTATAATTGTCTTTGTTGTTAATCTTGCTACATTTATCTTTGATAATAGGAACCAGCACAACAGATAACAAAGAACTAGGTAAAAATCCATGTACAAAAAAACCAGTTATACACATACAATGCGTTTATCACAATGTTTAAGGTGTTCAGCATATACACCATCCATACCATAAGTCTTATTTATATCTAGGCATTTAAAAACATTTTCAACTTCGCTAATTTCCACAACTATGTCATTTGTATATATTTGGAATCACATTTGATCTGTTGAATGTCTATATCCCTAATACAATTAAAAAGCTGTTTAAAATTAGACCGCCATAATTCAGTTATTTCAAAAATACCACTAACATCTTCAATACTATTAGGTAAAGGTGTAAAGGTAAATGGCGGTCTCATTTTAAATAGCTTTTAATTGTATTAGGGATATAGACATTCAACAGATCAAATGTGATTCCAAATATACAATGACATAGTTGTGGAAATTAGCGAAGTTAAAAATGCTATTAAATGCCTAGATATAAATAAGACTTATGGTATGGATGGTGTATATGCTGAAAACCTTAAACATTGTAATAAACGCATTGTACCTTTACTTGCTATGTGCATAACTGGGTTTTTTGTACATGGATTTTTACCTAGTTCTTTGTTATCTGTTGTGCTGGTTCCTATTATCAAAGATAAATGTAGCAAGATTAATAGCAAAGACAATTATAGATCTATTGCATTAGCTAGTATTGTGTCAAAAATTGTTGAAAACATATTGTTAGATAGAATGTCAGTAACACGGTCAACAATGTCCAATCAGTTTGGATTTAAGAAAAAAACAGGGGATAGACTTGTGTATTTATGTCTTAAAGGAAGTTATTGACAGGCATAGGAGTCTAAATGGGTCTATGGCTCTATGCTTACATGTTTTTTAGATGCTTCTAAAGCCTTTGACAGAGTGAAACATTATATCTTATTTCAAAAGTTGATTGACAGGGGAGTGCCTGGATATATTGTTAGACTGCTTATATATTGGTATTCGAATCAGACTATGTGTATAAGATGGTCAGGCAGTGTCGGAACATTTTGGTGTTACAAATGGTGTCAGGCAAGGTGGTATACTCTCACCACACCTTTTTAATATATATATATATATATATATATATATATATATATATATATATATATATATATATATGGATGATTTAACCATAGCTTTAAACAAATGTAACACATAGTGCATATACAACTATCAACCATCTTATGTATGCTGATGACTTGGTAATTATGTCCCATCTGTATCAAGACTGTCTGAACTGATGCAGGTATGTGGACTCTATGGGTTAAATCATGATATCAAGTACAACTCCAAAAAAAGTGCTGTGTTAATATTTAAAAGTAAATATATGAAAAATTTTGATGTTCCACCATTTAAGATTAATGGTGAAACAATCCAGGAAGTGGATAATGTGAAATATTTGGGTCACTTTATTTCTAATACATTACGTGATGACAAAGATATCTTACGCCAATGCCGACAACTATATGCTAGGGGTAATATGCTATTGCGGACATTTTACATGTGTTCCACTGAAGTGAAGCTGACTTTGCTTAGAACTTTCTGCTGTCCCATGTATACTGCTCAGCTGTGGCGGAATTTCACAGTAGCAAATATACATAGACTTCATGTGGCTTACAATAATGTGTTTCGCTTATTGCTAAATCAGCCTAAATATTGCAGTGCCTCCACCATGTTTGTAGAATACCATGTACCAGATAGTAAAGCTGTAATTAGAAACCTTGTATATAAATTCATGCGGAGACTTGATGCTCTTATAATAAGTTGGTAACTGCAATTATCAACAGTAATATAAAATGGCAATCCAGGATAAGACGACATTGGATCAAAATGTTGTATATACATAATAGTTTTTGATTGAATGTACCATTTTTTCTCTCTATTTACCATGTGCAATACCTTTACATTTTTCTAGTCATTTGTATTGTTTAATGTTTATGTGAACATCTGTATGTACTATGACAATCTGAAATAAAAATATTGAAAACACACACGACCATGCACTGATGCAGCGCTCAATCCTATCGTTGCTGTATCATTTCCACTCTACATAAACGACTTAATTAATGCAAATCAATAGTTATTCCGATGCAAATGACAACGTTACTTAATATAATAATAATAATTATTTGTGGTGAACGTTTGACGATGTTGATAATCGTGTTACTGATAACTGGACTCAGCTCCTGGACTCAGCTCCTGAGTCAGCACTGCCACTGACAGAGTCGACTTGAATTTAGCCTTTTTGAACACACCTTTTAAAGTATGCTTCAGTGCTGTTGAGCGTACCCTTCTCTGGACATTATCATGCTTGGCTACTGCCGGGTGGTGCACGCCACTGCTCATATAATGTCCCAGATTATCAAATGTTCAAGGTCACATCACATAATGACTAAAAATAAACCTATATGCAACCAATCATGCATGCATATTTTTCAAAAAGTAAATAAACAGTTTCAATTTTAGCAGGAAATAAATAACATAAGACACTTTATAAAACAAATTGGCAATACATTTTTGTGGAATCCTGAAATCTAACCACTTTAATGCATATTGCAGTTTTAAGAATATGCATACATGATTGGTTGCACATAGGTTTATTTTTAGTCATTATGTGATGTGATCTTGAATATTTTATATAGACGATCTATGTACAATTATTTTGCTTTAAGGGGAATGTTTTAATTTTTTTATCCCAAGAATTCATTGATTTTTTTATATACAGCGTGCATATCACTTTAGCCACAGCCACGCAAGATATATTTGATTTGGGATTATTTTAAAGTTTACAATACATTGTTATTGAATGAGGATTGTGTGTCTACTGTGCTTCAATAATGAACTAGGCAACAGTGTTTGCTTAATCAATCCAGCTCAGAGGTAATGGCGGCCACATGAGTTATACCACAAGGAATTGTATTGGGTCCAGTTATGTTCATATTATACTTAAAGGCCATTATTAAAACAATAAAATGATGTGCTATTTATAGAGGACATCAATATGTTTCACTTACACACAACTGTTACAGGCTTATTTACGAAGTAAATTCAGAATACAATAAAATATCAGTATGGATTCATTTCAACAAAACATCACGGAACATAAATAATATTATCTTTTCACATTTACTCCTGAGGGTAAGACGATGATCATGATGTTATTTTAATAAATGTAACAAATATATATATCATGTTATTTCAGTAATGTCTGTAATTATTTAAACCTATATGGACTAGAGGAAACTGGTCAGTATAATATAAAGATTATTAATGTATAAGTCATTATTTTCCTCCCGTGTACGCGTTAAATGCAGATTTAAGCCACTTATCACACAACAAATTACAAAACTTTGTTGTAAACTTGGTGCAACTATTTATTTATCCACCCAATTACTATTAAGGATAAATAAACAATTCAGCTTTGTATACGAAGCAATAACTATTATATTTTTATTTACTAAAGATGTAGCAGTAAATCCTAGCACAATTAATCGTAACCAGTGACAGCGCTTTGTTATCCGCTATCACTGGTCTATTTAGTCCGTGCTATAACGCTCAAACTCCCAAATACACGTGAGCAACAACCATCGTAGGCGATTCGTAGCTAGCTAGCGCTGTCGCGCGCGCCTCTAGATGCGCGCATGCGCAGAAACGTCAATCGGAACGTTTTTAACGGCCGGAAAAATATAAGCGCGACCATCGTAGTTAGCGCTTACGTTTATCCCCTAGATACGCGCATGCGCAGAAACGTCAATCGGAACGGTTTTAACGACGGGAAAAATGTAAGCGCGACAGCGCATCACTAAGAAGATAATATAAGACGGATGGATATATCACAGAACGTCCATTATCCATACTTGGTGATATTGCGAGGCTTGCCTAGATTCTCCAAGTTCTTGTGGTTTCTGTATAAAGCGTCATTTACTTGGTTCAGAAGGAAGTTATCTTCCACATAGGACCGCTGAAATAACAGATCACCCTGGTGACATTTGGCGAATGTTATTACATGTGTTACAACTATGCCTAATGTCGGTAATAATAAATGTTCAACGTACACTCATTCGGTAATTCTCCATGAATAAATCGACGTGCTGTGTATCGCATCGCGACTCGTTTGTCTGCGGGCGTTTGTTATTTTGCCTCAAATGAGCCAAGGATAAAGAATTATTTTGCGAAGGTTTCCAGCCAGCCGTATATATTTTGACCGGATAATTTGTTACTCCTGTTTATCAAACTAGATCATAAATGGAGTTTTCGGGTGGTGATGTGTATATGGAGCGTAAAATGATGTCCTCCTCACCTCATATGATGAATGTTCGAAATAGTATCATTCGGAAAAAATGACTATACTAAGCATGCATGTACGGTGCAGTTATAATACTTAGGCTTAAGCGTACAATTTCGGAAATCATAATTTGACGGTGCCCTTTGACATTAGATTCATATTTAATGTACAGCTTGACAACATTACAATAGTCCCAGTTTTATGGGGAGATGTTGGGCCTAGAAATGATATAAGACTTGCGTTCGTTACATTTGCAATGTAGCGATCCAATTTGGCAGGACTGACAATGAATTCGGGGTAGCCGATCTTCTGTGACATAGACACGGTCTTTTGAAGTGCATGTGCCCTCGTGACGTTATCCATCCACTCTACGTTCTTAAAATTTTCCCAGTAGGAACGACGAAGATATCTCAAAATCTCCAAAATCTAAGACGAAAACAACGAATACTGAATACAACAAGTACACATACTAAGGTTTGCTTTATGAAAAAGCTACATGAACTGGCTTATCTGAGGTTATATTGTAACTGTCATATTCGTCGTTGCAATGAAGTAAATCGCAACCCTACAATTACCAACCGTATAACGTTTCCTAAACGTCTCACACATTAACCTAACTAGCTTCCTGTGTTATGATGTGAACGAACCAAGACAGCATTACTAGTTCTGATTGTGTATTTAACTCATCCGCCTTTTTGATGTAGAAATAACAAAATAAAATTCATTCAACTTGCTCTCTACAGTAGCCAACATAGCTCAACAAGTGAAAGAAAATTTGATGTAACACAAACGTAAGTACAAAATAATGACATACGAAACGCACCTGTTTCTTACTACGACTACTGAAATATTTGTCAATAAATAGAGCTCCAACCCCAAATGGCAAAGCTTTCTTGACCCATCTAACACAGTTCTGCCATCGCGGGGTAGGATGATCTATTCCAAACATAGCAGATCTAACCTTGAAGTGTGCTGCTTGGTATGACTTGGACATGTACCGGGTAAATGTCTTTATAAATTGCCAAACAATGTAGTTGGCAAGTGTTCTGCAATGATGACATCATAGTAATAATAACAATATTGATTGCCTTCATGTTATTGACATACAAACAATTAATGTGCATAGTAGCATATCATATTATATTTAACATCGAAGAAAATGGAAAAAAAACCTTGCTCATAGTTCCTTATTCACATAATTGTGTTAACATGGAACGTAACGTGCAATTATGCGAAGACTAAAATAGTTTAATATCACATAATCTCAATTTACAGTTAACAATTAACCATTATCTACATGCGAATAATATCCTTAAATTGTAATATATCACGCGCGCCGAGTCACGTAAAAGCGGATTATATCAATTTTAAAACAGCATTATATAACACAATTAGAGAGAGCGTGTGGGGTAGTGGTTGCCATATCCGCCTGCCACGCCGGCGACACGGGTTCAATCCCCGGTACCGGCAGTTGTGATATAAAAATCTGGCTCTCAACATTGGGGACTGTGTATCCCTCGTGAATCGGAGAATCACGTTAATGTCGGTCCCGTCTCAATTTGGGACGTAAAAGAACCACTCAGGACGACAAGCACCCTGGCAGTGACCATCCTCAGTGACTCCTGCATTAGCCCAATATTGGGCTGTTTGGAGTAAATAACCTGAGACAATTGAGTACGGCCGTATCACTTAAAAAACGCCAAAATCCCTATCGGATACTGGTAACACGTATCATGTGGCAGGTCTGCATGCAGATACAAACATAATGGTTAATGGGCGTTGTTAAAGTATGTCGGACGGTGTCCTTGGGTCTATCTAAGCATCACATGACTTGTTGCATAGCATAAATTAAGACAGTTCGGACATTCCGTCGTAGATGTTGTTGACATTCCGGTTTCAATCGTTTTGTTTATGACAGAAACATAGGCATAGCGTTTAGTGACAACTGCGCCCAATATGCTATTAACAAGCCGTTTACGCCGTTTTGCTGTATTAATAATAATTCATATCAACGTATTTTACATTGTAAATTTAATGTTAGCGTATTTATGACGTATGGTTCATAATATGTTTAACGACATGCAGTTATGCACATATTATTGTAATGTCAACGGTTCTTGGCTAAAAGAAAAAAACGCAATATGAAACAAAGAGGTTGAACTAATAACATACACCTGCGGAGTTGTCTTCACCATTTCGTTCATCATTTTGAGATAATTAGGCACCTTCACCAATACCCATTCAGTTGAAGGTATTTTGTAGCCAAATCGTGCCTCCAAGTAAGCGGAAATGTTAATCTGAAATAAGTCTTTGTCATGTGAAAATTGTGACAATGTTTTTGAATTAAAACGATTTCGAGTAATAATAAGCTTGATGAATATTTGAATTGCTCGTGTGTGTGTGTGTGTGTGTGTGTGTGTGTGTGTGTGTGTGTGTATGTGTGTGTGTGTGTGTGTGTGTGTGTGTGTGTGTGTGTGTGTGTATGTATGTTTGTATGTATGTATGTATGTATGTATATGTACATATATTGCGACATCAAATTAACTGGTTTAATATAGCACGTGACATAATGAGAATCGTTGTTATGATCACGAATAATGATAAAGATGGAAGTCACAAAGATGAGTACAAGAACTTAACAACACCTGTTACGCACATTAGACATAAGATTATCAAACTCTTCCAAAGTCATTCTGCGATATGGCTTTTCAAGATCCCTCCTATGCTGTAATGATTCAAAATTCTGCAATACAAGTTCATCGCATATGTTATACGTGCATGCTTGTTAGAGTGGTAAAGGTTTATATGGTGAAAAATAATTATTGAAATCAATGGCGCATATAGGCTAGAGGTGTGGCTGGCTGCGAATACAACTCTGGCAAATATAAGAAATAAATCCATTTCGAGGAAAAGACGTCTCATAGCACTTAATTTGTTTTAAATTCGCAGCAGAGTGATAATAATATACGGAGTTGTGTAGCAAATACATGTTCTGTGACTTTTTCATATCGATTTTTCACTTATATTGACCCTAAAGAACTGGACAAATACTGTTTCCATTTTTTTCGTCCACTTTTTCGTGGGAAAATTCAAGATGGCCGCCACCGGTCACCAAAATTCTTATAATCGCTATGTCTTTGGCAATAAACGGTATAGAAACTTGAACTAGGAGTCGTTTTATATATGTTGATGTATGAGGAATCCAATGCTACTATTATCTTGGTGAAAGAAATGAAAATAAAGCTATACAAGCCAAACAATGAGTTAAAATGACCGTAAAATGTATATAGTATACACAATTATGTAGCAAATATACGTCCTGTGTTTTTTCATGTACATTTTAAATAATTTTGTTTTTCCACATATATTTACCCTAAATGACTGAATAAAAACTGTTTCCATTTTTTTCGTCTACTTTTTGGTGCGAAAATTCAAGATGGCCGCCACCGGTCACTGAAAGTCTTAAAATCGCTATATCTTTGACAATAAACGGTATAGAAACTTGAACTCGGAGTCGCTTTAGATGTTTTTAAGTATGATGAATCCAAAGCAACTATTATCTTGATGAAAATACAATGAAGTTATACCAGCCATATAGGTATTAAAATAGCCATAAAACGAAAGATCCAAAATATGTTTCAGGGACATCTTGAAGTATGTATGTTTTCGTTTTCCCTGTGTCCTGTATCCAGTGATGTTTCCACCAGTAAGTGCATGCAACCCTGGTAGAGCTTGTCTTGTCAGGACCCAGAGCATCGTAGATAAGCTTGAGTTTGACAGGGCGTCACTTAGCTCCTGTGCCCATCAATATGACGCTCTCTGCGCTGGTTTCTGGAACTCTGCGCAATGCCAACACAAGTACCTCTGTATCACTGAAATTAATGTATACAATAATACCTAGATCACCCAATGCTTAAACTCCATACAGTGTCATCATTATATCTGCTTACTTCTGTGTACTGCGAATTCTGCAGATGATTGGGCTCTAAAGACATCTCTGTGTGTCTGAGAGACGGTAGGCATTTTGCTTAGCTGGACAGCCTTTTCTACAAGATACAAAGTGAGGCTCGCCTTTTTTCCTTGCTATTCAGGAATGCCTTTAGATCTTTGTGTGTGTGATATCATTGACTTTCTTGCCCGGGTCAGAAGATCTGCCAGCTATTCTTAGTTGTCTCGTATGATCTTTCAGCGAACTGTGCTGCCTGTAGTCATCAAAGAATAAGTATGCCTCGCAGTAGCCGAAAGACTTATTGTCAATTGCGCGAATAAAGAATGCTGAATGGTCTTGACAATGACTATGTGACTTTTGTGAACATTCAATTCATGCACAACAGCCATGCCGTCGATAATGATGGTAGGTGGTATGTAACTGTCCAGATGCTGTGCCTCAGGTACGCCCTATCATTCATTGTAGGTTATCTCTGGTACAGTGACATTGTTGTCGCATGAAAGAAATTCTTACCCTCAGGTGTATCTACTTTTTTGCCGATGAAAACCTGAGTGCGCATTGTTCCCAGCGTGTTCCTCTATGTTCTGTTGCACTCCCTCGGCAAGTTTGAGTTACGCATTGTTTGACTCTTTGTATGGAATGCCAACTCCAGACGTAGAGAGGACTTTCGCTAGTTTCTGACTTCTCCACTGGTCACAGTACTGTCACATGCCAAGCATTAAGTGAGTTTCGACAGTTGATCGGAAACCAGGTGCATCTACTGACTTGGGCATATACAATACTTAACGATCAGATATGTCAGTCTGCATGATTTGTCGAGATATGAATGATGCTGATCGATGCAGGGCGTGCATGCGTGCTTCCGTTTTGACAGTGTGTACCCCTTTCGACATCCACAATGTCACATTGTGAAGTTCGTGTGGAATTACAGCTTCTCCAACATCATCTAGCGATCCTTTGAAAACCCATGGGTCTTTCTATGCCTGCTTATTTGCCTTGCACAGATTGCCCTAGCTGGCTACCTCTCCTACTGCTTCATGTTGTGCCTCCATGGAGTGTATTAGCATGGTTTTGTTCCTATGTGTTGGCGCTGTGAACGGTACGTTAGCAACGTTATGTTGAATGTTCTCCTACAGCAGTTGCCTTTCACTCTTGGTACGCGTGTATGTGGAGACAATTAATGAAATAAAACAAGACATTGGTCAAGTATCAGAAATAACTTCCAAAGAAATATGGTATTTACTGTCGATTACGACAGATTAACAAAACGAAATGTATTGCACCCGAAGTGGATGGGCGTATATATAGTGTTTTTGAGAAAGAGGTCGGATCTGGTGTACTACTGAAATGCATACTATACGGAGTTTCTATTATTGTATGTGTATGGTAATTTATCCCATAATTTAAATTTATGTGTTGGCGTTGCGCAGAGTTCCAGAAATCAGCGCAGAGAGCGTCATATTGATGGGCACAGGAGCTACGTGACGCCTTGTCAAACTCAAGCTTATCTACGATGCTCTGGGTCCTGACAAGGGTTTCATGCACTTACTGGTGCAAACATCACTGGACACAGGACACAGGGAAAATGAAAACCTACGTACGTCAAGATGTCCCTGAAACATATTTTAGATCTTACGTTTTATGGCTATTTTAATACCTATATGGCTGGTATAACTTCATTGTATTTTCATCAAGATAATGGTTGCATTGGATTCATCATACTTAAAAAACATCTAAAGCGACTCCGAGTTCAAGTTTCTATACCGTTTATTGCCAAACATATAGCGATTTTAAGACTTTTGGTGACCGGTGGCGGCCATCTTGAATTTTCCCACGAAAAAGTGAACGAAAAAAATGGAAACAGTTTTTATTCAGTCCTTTAGCATAACTATATGTGGAAAAACAAATTATTTAAAATTTACAAGATAAAATCACAGGACGTATATTTACTACATAAATGCGTATACTATATACATTTTACGGTCATTTTAATTCATTGTTTCGCTTGTATAGCTTTATTTTCATTTCTTTCACAAGGATAATAGTTGCATTGGATTCCTTATACATCAATACATATAAAAAGACTACGAGTTCACGTTTCTATATCGTTTATTGCCAAAGATATAGCGATTATAAGAATTTTGGTGACCGGTGGCGGCCATCTTGAATTTTCGCACGAAAAAGTGGACGAAAAAAATGGAAACAGTTTTTTCCAGTCCTTTAGGGTCAGTATAAGTGAAAAATCACAATTATTCTAAATCTATATGAAAGTCACAGAATGACACAATGACATACACTATAACGTTAAAGATGTTCTATCTTATGAAGGTTTTTGTTGATTTAGACTAATATGCCTAAGAACAATGGTCCTAGAACAAATTCAGCTTGGTTTGGCTAGGTTGCCTAAACGACTACTTTGGGCAACTTTGGTCATTTGCATAAATTCAACATGGCGACTGAGCACATCGTTCACAATTATTTTACAACCAGTTATATTAGCATTATGTGTAGTACGTATTTTAGGGGTGTTTGGATATGTAGAATCCATTTCTGATGTTAATTTTTCAGTTCAATGTCAAGGTCAGATGCTGATGCTCAGGTTAATGTCAACGTTAACCTATCGGTGGACAATAACTGAATACTTTTGCTAAATAACATTTTACTTTATTTATCAACTCATCTGTTTCACCTACATAATTATCACAATACAATAAAAGTGGTTTCTTAGTGAACATATAAATCACCTGAGCTAAGCTGCTCTCAAACTTGAAGACTTCTTCTGCCACGGTCGCCGTCTCGTTGCCTCCTCCGAGCAGTTTGCCAACGGTAGTGAAGTACTCCACAAAGAGTGGGAGGGCACTCGCCTTTTTGTATAACTTGTATGGAAACGTAATTATCCTGGGTTGAGTAAACTGCAACCATAGTTCTTGTACTACATACTGTAAACAAACTGATACGTTATGTACATTTGCTATGATCATTCCTCACCCACTCACTCATTCTCTCATATACCCAATCAGCTCTAGTGACTTGAGGGTAAATATATCGCTTTAATTTGTAACATCTAACCCAAACTGCCCATCTATATTAATTGGTCTTTCAGCATAACTACACGCGTAACCATCTTGCGATATGTGTCATACGGATAATGGTTTATTGATGCTTTCCGAGATAGTATTTAATAATGCTGTGTTACTTTGGCAACAGATAAGCAGAATAAATGTTGGTCACTGTGCCGTCAGTACTTTGGCGACACGCTAAATACGGTAATGGGTACCCATGTCGATGTTTGATCTTAACGTGAACATTTTCAAAAAGACAACAATGTAAAATTAATGCTACTGGAATGATGGTTTTATCAAATTTGCTTAGTAATTTGTCTTAACCTCAATGGACGAGGCTGTGATTTGCTTTGCTGAAATTGTAACGCTCGTATTCTTTTTTTAAGGATTTCTGAACCTCAAATGACTTTGTTTACAACCTATTTAAAATGACTTTGCCTTTTAAGCATCACCAAACACACCCAAATTGAACCTTAGCACTGAAAAACATAATGCTGACACCAATACTATCACTCTGTCATATACTTGTCAGATTATGATAACTTTGGTAGCTTTATTCGATTTTTCTACGATAAGAACTCAACCAATTTTGATGAAAACCTCCGCAGAAATATATTTCATTCCTTGAACACATATGCCTTGTGTTGGTTTGTTAGTTCCTAAGATACTATGACTAGGTTACATTTAAGCTGTTCAGGATGTTCAGCCATCTAGTCGGTCATCTGGGATTCTGAAAATAATAATTATTTTATTTATAAAATGTCATATATCCAGAATGTAATTCCTCTGTCAGTGTATCCTCTTAATTTTGATATAATGAAATATTAATATAATTCAATAAATTGATAAAATTCACTATTGCGTACCCACCCTAATCTTCTGTTTCAAAATGTCTTCCCTATCGTGTCCAACGTGCATTGTAAACAGAGGTGTAACACCATATCGACCCACTTCTGCTAGGGCCTTCTCTAAATTCCATGTGTTTTTGTTAAACGTCCCCGAGACATGGTCGTTAGTCACTGACCACGAACCCGCTGACTTTATCCGCTGAAACAATACAAGCGTCTCATAAAGCTAAGTAAATACAAGTATCGTGTCACACGTAAATGTATAAAATTGAGGGTGCAACCAGTATTACTGTGCATATACATTAGTTGCAAAATAACAAGCACCTATGCCGAAGTAGTTCCGACCTACAATTTAACAAACAATTGAATATGCTTATCTGAATATTATACTAAGTACATTTTTCATAAATATCAATGAACATAACATGGTCTGCATGTCAATAAAAACATTAATGAACTCAGTTTGTTAAAATGTCATAGCAGGTATATGTCAATCGCCTACTTACCATTAACATTAGATTAGAACTCTGAGTGTCGCTAGTAGTTTGATTCATGCATGCCTGATAGTGCGTTTTTACTTTTTTGATTGCTGTGGAATCGACTCCTCTGTATGAATGGCCAGGTTTTTCAAACAACTGCAAACCAGAAATGTAAAGGATTGCAACAACGGCTTCACGTCAGCAAATTATTGAGAAAGGAATTGCTAGTGGTTCAAATACAAAATACTGACCATGAAAAGGTAGAACAACAATTGGTAAGTTTCTATTGACGCATCAGGCTTGTCAGAAGAATCTCAATTAAAACTTCATTCCAGCAATGACAGGAATAGATAAGGGGAGAGCACCGGGCACAGACGAGTTGCGAGGGGAGAGCAGGTTATATTATTGTGTCGTGTACAAGGAGGTTGCTGAACATCTGTATGAGGCAAGGTAACGTGCCAGAAGAATGACAGAGACAGGGCTAATTGTCCCAATATGAATTAGGAAGGGAAGTGTGCAAGACACAGGGAAATACCGAGGTACAAGACTTCCCAGTCACGCCATGAAATGGCCAGAGAGAGTTCTTGATAGGCTGTGTAGGAAACGGGTAGAGCAAGAATTGGGTTAAGAACAGCAAAGGTCCAGAAAGGGCAGAGAGACGTCAAAACGTATGTTTGCACTGAGTTTGCAAAAATGTTTATGACGCAGTCCCAGGAGAAATGGTGATGGCAACAACAAAATGGCCAGTAGCAGGGGCCAGGCAGGTGGAAGTATATAATATATGAGAAAACAACAGCAAGAATTGTAGTTGTAGCGGGAATGTCGGAAGAATTCCTTTTTAACATCGGCTTATAAGAAGGGAGTGACTTTAGCCATTTATTATGTTACTGTACCTAATAAACAGGAAAATCAAACATGACGAAGATTATTCTCTTAATTTTAAAGGGTATGTAGCGTCAAAGACTTTTTTTTGGGAATATGTCCAGTCCTTGTAGTTGTTCCCCAATCTATCAATATCATTCGCGATAGCATCTGTTATCTAATTGAAAATCGATAAATTAAACCCAAAATCGCAACTTTCCACGGAAATCCCCGAGGTCGCTCCGGAAACACCCGATGTACCCTGTGACGTAGAACATTCCGCTAATCCACAAAGCCATCCATATAATCTCGCTGTTAATCCACCATATTGACTTTAATGTCCGAATCTTCGGATGATAGTAGTATTCAATCTGATGAGGAACAATCAGAAGAAGAGTTCGTCACCCACACAGCAGTATTGGGTTACCAATATGAGCCGAAGAAGAACAATTCCAACGAAACGAGCCGAAATCGTCGGAGGCTGCTAGCGGCAGCGGGCTTGTTGATCGACGCAACCGAGTTGTAAATACGAATTGGTTCGTTCAGTTATACACATATTTTCTGTTCTAAGCCTCTTTTAAATGGTTTTCGATCATTTGTGTATCTAGTATGTCATGATCACTCTTTGTGTTGTAAATACGTAACAGAAAAGAACCGTTTACCGGGCGATAATAAGTTACTGTAGCGGCCACTCGCAACTTCAACTTGACAGCTACTGAGTATCGAGCTAGGGCTAGGCTGCCGCGTATATCATTCTGATTAAAGTCAGCGATTGACAGATGTGATGTAATACTTTGTTATGCTGTTGTCATCAAGTTGTGGTGTTTTAATCAGATTGGCATAACTATGGTTAAACCTATTGACGTCACAATTAAAATCCAAGACGACCCTCACATGTAACATGTATGACAGACTCACAGAGCATCCAGGATTACCGAAATCCCTGGGTGCTGGATGTTGCTTACTTGCTGTATCTTTACAAATAAACTTTATTTGCATAGCTTAACCATTAGTAACATGAAATAGTCATGATACAGATATGATACATAACCCTAATCCAAATATCCCATAACACAGTACATGTTGCAAGAAATGTTACACATTAACATTTTATTGACAGTAACAGAGAAACATTTAATTTTTCAGAATCTACCTGCATACAGCAAATATACAACTGGTCAGATGGTGCTGGGGTGTAGTTGGGCGTGACAACTAGCTTCCACTGCGTGATCAACAAGATTAAGGAAACAATCCTTAGCCCAGACGGACAATACACTGGATTTACATGGCCAACATAGAAATCTGCTTTGTGATTTATATCATAAAATAAATCTTAGAGCCAGTAATAATATTTTCCTTATTGACCATTTGTTGTTTGCCACGTTTAGTACAACATTAAATTTGAATGGATAGATTTAGTCAAGATCTCAATAGTATACCCGTAGGTTGTAGAATGGGCATACCTAAAATTAATCACCTCATGCTATGTTCATCGTCTGCAAAAGGTCTTCATGCAGTGTTGAAAATGTGTGAGAACTATTGTGATGATTATGATACAAGTATAATACTAAGTAAAGTGCAATATTAATTTGTGTCAGTCAAACGTTTTTGCTTAACGGTGTTTATATACCAATTGTTAATCAATATAAATACGCCAGCCATATAAATATATTGGTCATATCATGCGCAATAATATGAAAAATTATTGTATATACATAGATAGGATCAGTATATGGCGATATTGGTATAGAATGATAATTATAAATAATGTGTTTCTATGATTGATTGTGATTTATATAATGGACACTCTTGTGTATGCATGGGAATGTTTATTTCTGTAATAAAGTCATTCATTCATAGTTAGCTGGTCAGATTGTGCTAGACAAATCATAGGATCAATTAACTGATTTTTGAATATTGTACAATAAAAACATAATGCAACATGATTTGCTGAGACTGTCGATGACCGTAGGCTATGCCGACGCCTGGTCTACTGGCTGAAACGGCTGGGGGTGGTATGTTGTTCGACTGGCTCATCTTTGTCAGGATGGAAGAAGGCAGGAACCATTACTTGTGGCTGTTCTTCGCGTAGCTCTCTGGTCCCTTATTAATTAACAATGTGTACACTTAATTATCCTGACAATTATGCCATCCACAAGACTTCCATGCTATAGCACTGCGGCAAGAAACGACGGCTTGTGAATTGCGAGTGAGTGGCTTGAAGTCAGCACGCTTCACGGCTCACAAACTCGTACACAGTGCCTCCGTAGACCACCGTCTTTCGGAAATTCGTGCAGCGCATGTCTACCTTTGTTTGTATTATCACAGTTGTAGACAACACACCGCTTAACCATCGTTAAATTCGCGAGATCGATCACACTTGAAACGAAGCCGTTGGGTGATAATAGAAAGTTTTGCCATGCTAATTTCCCATATGCCAATGGGTTCTAGGTGTGACGTCAGCGGCACCGGTGTTGCCGTTCCCAAAATAGTTCGCGGTGAAAATGTGCATCAGAATGTGGAGCGTTCTAACTATTATTTCTCATAAATGTATTGGGTTTAAAATTATTTTACCATTGTTTGTGTCATATTCAGACTATATTCTATACATGTAATAAAAAAAATAATAAAACAATTTGACGCTACATACCCTTTAAGAAGCTAATATAAGCAGGTGACCTGGTAATAACATACAATTCTCCACAAGCAAGAACTACCCGAAGTGTTGGTGGAATTTAACAAGATTAACAAGATTGCCACCTAGAGAATCAACTCTAGATGGCAGGTGGACAAGGAAGCCCCTTTGGCTTATCGAGAGTCCAACCTATCTACCTAAATGTACCCAGCCCTTCTTAGGTACATGTCAATTTTATTTTTAAACATTAACACTACTAGCACCTACACAATCAGCCGATAATCTGTTCCATTCATTTACTGTTCTTTGTGAAAATGAAAATTTTCTAATATCTAGTCTACACTGCTTCTTTGCTAATGTAATTCCATGTCCTCTAGTCCTTCTCTCTTCCTTAACAGAGAACAAAATATTTCTGTCAATATTTTCATACCCATTCAATATTTTAAAAACTTCTATCTGATCTCCTCTCAATCTCCTGGTTTCTAGTGTTGTTAATCCACATTCTTTTAGACGCATTTCATAACTAATATTCCTGAGTTTTTGTATCATTTTGGTTGCTCTTCTTTGTACTCTTTCTAGTATATCAATATCCTTCTTGCGATATGGCCTCCATGCCTGTATGCAATATTCTAAATGAGGCCTAACTATTGTTTTGTACAGCGGTATTATTAGTTCTTTTTCCTTGTACACTATATTTCGCCTAATTAATCCAAGAATTTGGTTTCCCTTTGCTGCTGCAATTGCACACTGTTCTGATACCTTCATATCAGCACTAATAGTTAACCCTAAGTCCTTTTCCTTTACGGTAGTATTTAGTACAGTATCACCCATTGTATATTGTGCATCTTCATTTCCATGTCCTGTGTGGAGGCACTTACACTTCCCATAATTAAACAGCATTTGCCACTTCTCAGACCATTCGTTCAACTTATTTAGATCATCTTGTAATTGCTGTCTATCTGCATCACTTTCAATTTTTCTAAACACTTTTGTATCGTCCGCAAACTTCAACACCTTGCTTGTTATATCATTATCCAAATCATTGATATATATTAAAGGACAAAAAAAGTTAACTGTTTCGTGGCATACACCTAATAGAGTTAATATAAAGTAACAATTTCCACATATACTCAATTTTTTAACGTCAGCGGTTTACTCAGAATGTGACTTTAAAGTCTAAAATTCTCACGAAATCCACGATGGTCTAGACGCCGCCATAGGTGAAGGGTTAACTTGGCTTGGCCATTCAGCGCGCGGCATTCTATGTCTCTGCTGAAGCCGGTCAGCTTCCTGCGACGTTGTTAAGGGTCAACAACTTCGAGTCTTCGACCGTTCGTTCAGTTGGCGTGACATCTAGCAGCTGCTTATAGACGTATATCGAAATCTGTGGTTAAATCTATGGTAAACTTTAGTAATTATGCCTTACTGTTCGGCATACGGTTGCAATAATAGTTGAAACAACCGGTAGTATTGAAGCAATGGATTCACATTGGTGATTTGCGGGCGTACTGTTTGGAATCCCTCCAGTCCAAGTACAGTTCACTTTGCTTGGTCCATTTTGAGGAGAAATGCTTTGAAGTAGACATCAGTTGATAGGATGATTTCAGCGATAACAATAATAGACAACTTTATATTTACCGTCATCAGCATGTTACGCGCGTTGCCGAGTTGCAGCCATTTCATGACAACAGCCAAACCCCATGCAGGGAATCTACGTGGAGAGGGTCTCACCGTCGTGACGTCATTCTTCGACTAAGATGGGGTAGCGCATAGTATTTGGATGGCTGGGTGTTAAACAATATGTTTCTGGTAAACCGCTGTCGTTAAAAAATGTTATATATGTGGAAATTGTTACTTTATATTAACTCTATTAGGTGTATGCCATAAACAGTTAACTGTTTTTGTCCTTTAAGAACAAAATAGGTCCCAATACTGATCCCTGCGGTACTCCACTCAAAACCGATTTCCAGTTTGAAACCTCCCCATCAACTACCACTCTTTGTCTTCTATCAATGAGCCATTTTTCTATCCAGTTAATCATACCATTGCCTATGCCATGGGCCTTTAGTTTAAGTAGTAATCTTTGATGTGGCACTTTGTCAAAGGCTTTTTTAAAATCTAAGTATATTATATCTACTGGTGATCCCTCGTCTACCCACTTTGTGACATCTTCCAAAAAACATAAGATATTTGTTAAGCATGACCTCGCTTTTAGAAACCCATGTTGAGATGGGTTAATCAAGTTATTTTTAACAAGAAAATCAACCAAGTGATCTTTAATTAGTCTTTCTAATAGTTTGCAAACCACCGATGTTAAACTAACTGGTCTATAGTTCTCTGACTTGCTTCTTGCTCCTTTTTAAAATAATGGTATGATGTTTGCTTCTTTCCATTCTACTGGAACTACTCCTTCCTCTATTGACAAATTGAACACTGTTGCAAGTGGTATGCTGATTTGTTCTACAATTTCCAGTAGTAATTTGGGAGGAATCCCATCCACTCCAGGTGACTTATTTTCCTTCATATCCCTTATTTTCTTAGCTACCATTTTTGGTGTTACAATTAGTTGTCCTAAATAGTCTGACTCTCTCCCTTCAAATTTAGTCTCTGGTACTGGTAATGCACTAGTATCTTCCCTGGTGAACACCGAACTAAAGTATTCATTTAGGTTTTCTGCCATTAAGAATCCCTCTGTTATTATGTTTCCATCACTACCTTCTAGAAGTCCTACCTTATCCTGAACTTTCTGTTTACTTCGAACATACGCATAAAAACTCTTGCTGTCATGTTTTATATTAAAAGCTTATTTTTTACATAGCTTCTCTTTGAATTTCTAATTTCAGCTGTAGCTTGGTTAAGTGCTTCTTTATAAATGGCATAGTCTTCTTCACTTCCATTATGTCTATATGTCTTCCACATCGTTTGCTTGTATTTGATTTTTCTAATGGAAGGAGGCGACCAAGAAGCACGGACTGAGAATGAGCCTCGGGAAGACAGAAGTGGTATAGGTTGGACGTCGGAGAGAGGAGTTGAATATTACGTTAGATGGAAACGAGATTAAGCAAGTGAATGGATTTGGAATGATTACGGTGTATAGTCAATCAGATGTGGAAGTACGATGTCTTATAGAAAGAGGAACTAATACTTGGAGAAATGTTGAGGGTGTGTGTCATGTTTCACAGCGGCATATCTATATGACCTGGAGACTGTAACATTGACAGAGTAACAACAACATAAACTGCATGTTTGTGAGAACAGCTGAGTGAAAAAAGATGAAGGATGAACGATCTGAGGAAAGAAATTGAACTGCAAAATAGCTTATTATAATTTTAGTGAGAAGTCAGATCCGATGGGGCGGTCTTGTGGAAAGGCTGTCAGCCGGTAAATTGGCAAAGCTAGCAGAACTAAGATACCACGGTCACAAAAGAAGGGGAAGACCACAGCTAAGATGGGAGCCCTGCATGATGAGAAAAATGAAAAGATCAAGGACTAGAACAACACTGGTTACTCTTACCTGCCAGCGTTTACATCAACCACTACACTTTTCTTGATTATGTTAATTTAAATTGTGATATGTAAACTGTACCTGTTTAAGCACAGATGCAGTCCAATGATTCATTCTGTGTAGACTGCCCCACATTGCTGCGTGTTTCGGCAACATTGGATCATTAATGGCTCCACCACATGCATACTGGTAAAAGTCATCACACGGCTTAGCGGTCATGTCCATCTTAGACATCATGGAGGCAGCGAGAGAGACACACTTCATAGTGTCACACCACACCTGTAGTAGTAGTAGTGGTAGTGGTAGTGGTAGTGGTAGTGGTAGTGGTAGTGGTAGTGGTAGTAGTAGTAGTAGTAGTAGTAGTAGTAGTAGTAGTAGTAGTAGTAGTAGTAGTAGTAGTAGTAGTAGTAGTAGTAGTAGTAGTAGTAGCAGTAGTAGTAATAGTAGTAGCAGCAGCAGTAGTATTAGTAGTAGTACTAGTGGTGGTGGTGGTGGTGGTGGTGGTGGTGGTGGTGGTGGTGGTGGTGGCGGTGGTGGCGGCGGCGGCAGGTAGTAGAGGTGGTGGCGGTGGTGGGTAGTGGTAGTGGTACTGGTAGTGGTAGTGGTAGTGGTAGTGGTAGTGGTAGTGGTAGTAGTAGTAGTAGTAGTAGTAGTAGTAGTAGTAGTAGTCTAGCGGCTATATTTTCAGGAATATGAGCTCACTCAGCGGCGCAGCATACACTAACCATTTTACAATGCATTTACCGTATATTTCACACAAAACGTTATTTATTCAGGATGCATAGCTCATTATGTTCTGCGGGCTCAGAGGCTGCCACACAGATTTTATTTCCTGCTGAAGATTCACTGCGCCTAAAATACATGAAGCAAGTTTTGGTGATCTGTCAGTTCAGTAATGTTACTGTGATTACTCAGAGAATAACGGCTACGAAAGTAAGCCGTCCTAGAATCATCCAGCTTTCTTAATTCTCAATTACCTTTTGCCCTTGCCTGGATTGTGAGGTCTGGCCAGGCAACTGAAGTATCAGCAGCGCTGTCACTACAATCAGCAAACTAGCACAAATCGCGAGTGCAAGGAACACGATTGTTCGTGTGCCAATGTGTATTCTCTTCTTGTCAAGCCCTTTATTACATATAGTGACAAATACATACTACACCAAATAGTTCATTCGTGCAAACAATATAACCTTGTCTATAACAATGAAGAATGGAATACAACATGTTACTTTGTCCGCTTAATGCACACGGAAAGTTGCGTTTCGCGTGGTGTGAAAATTGCATTTACATGGAAATAATTATGCAACATTTATATCTTATAATCAATCAGCCTAGCGCAAACAGTGTTATGTATTATTTGCTATAATATATCACACACGCGATTTTGCATATATGTTAGATGATGTTATAACGCCGGGCCACAGGTTGCCACACAGACTTTCCTGCCAGATGAACCAGTGCGTCGAGAAAAATGCACAAAACAACCGATTTTGACGATTTGTGATTGGATTTGCTGTGTTTTAAACAACAACCATTTACAAGTAAGCATTCCATAAAAGGTTCCACCTGTTTTAACCCCTGTCTGTGAAGAGCTCAGACTCTACCATTATTATGTTGTTATGCAATAACAATACATGTGTAATGTTCTACACTTCTCTAATTATACAAATACGTATGATGTTTCATACCAATATTGTTCTCAGTGTATGTTGGAAGTCTCTTTAGGAAATGAGCGGTTTCTATATCAGTCTCAGCAGTGCCTTCATTAATCGACATCGTCAAGTTTCGTGTTACCTCGTCTTGACTCCTTCACTGTCATCTACAACATGTAAAAACTTGTTAAACACACCCCTAAACTTTACAACAACATCGTATCAAGGTGATGCCTCCAAACGAAATTGCAAAAATGCAGGTAAATTTTGATTGACCAATACCTCTTTCACACTACAAATGGGTTTCGAGCCAGATTACTTAATGCGCATTAACTAATCCGGTTCAGGGTGTTGCTTTCACACTGCAACTGCCTGAGCCAGAGTAGTTCTTGTCAACTAGTGTGGCTCTTGTAATTAATGACCACATATTGTCACAGGGGAGCAAGTGTATTATGGTTACATCTACCAAGCCAGTCCCTATAGTACTATACATCTGGAATCAATTAAGTCACATTTAGTGCAACTTGGCATTAATCCCCTTTGCGTTCACACTAGCAATTTTAACCGGTTTAAAACTAAACCGGCTCGAAACCTCCTCAAGGTAGTGGATTAGTTTAATCCCGTTTAACGCTTTGATCCGGTTTAGATTTTGTAGTGCGAACGCTCAGTCAATCTCAATGGGAGCGAAACCGGTTTCGCACCGGATTAAATTGGCTAGTATGAACGGGGTAGACATTCAACGCCCTACCACATCACATACTTGTAAAAAGCTGAATAAAATTTAAATTATCAGAGTGTTTGCTTCCTTTTTTTATTTGTTTATAAGCGCATGTTATGGTAATAATTATTCGGATCAGCAGTCCGAATGATGCCGACATTAGTTTGTACACAAATGCACCTTCAGATGCATGCGCAGTCCCAACACAAGGTTATAGACAGCTGGGACAAGAGGCAGGAATGGCTAATACAAGCAAGAAAAGGACCTGTAAAAACCTGTAAGAAAACGGGGCTTATCATTCATGTTCCTACGCAAATTATTTGATATGAGTCACATTTTATTGCACAGGATATTGGGCATGCATACTGTTCCAACTGTAGTGTAGACAATTCCAAGATGCGACGAATGTTTGTCGTTGTTCTGGACATTTATACCGATGGTGGCTGCTTCCCTAAATTAAATATCTATTAGGCCTAGTTTGCAGAAGAACAGACAACGTGATCACTTTGTTTAAACAAAATTATCTTACGGAAGAATTTAATAAGGTTTTCGTAAACATGCAAAAATTGACCGATTGAACTCATGATTATTGCACACATCAGACGAACCCAGTCGGCTACAATTATCACTCAGACTCTGGCTCTGCCTTAGCTTGTTCCTAGTCCTTGTATGAAGATGGTATTGGACGTTTGAAAAGTTTCAATTGTGTATTACACATAAGTACTCACATTTGTCAGAATACAACTAGTTCGACGTCGTATCCGCCCTTGATTACAAGAGCAAAGCTTTTGTTTACAACGAGTTTCTACATATGGCAGCTTCCGCGCGTCCCCGCTAGGCTAATCACGCACCATGCGGGCATATAGGAACTAACCAGTTGCTTAATTTGGTGATAATATTAATGGTGCATAACTCAGCAGCATAAGCATCATGGTACGGTCCATATGTTTCCAATGGTAATCATTCTGATTACACGGTCGTGTTGTGTGTTCAATAAAGAGAATAAACTAAAGTGAAAGGTAACGTATGCCAATTTACACCACAATTATGTCGCAATAGTCGTGCCATCTAGTGTTTAATGTGGTGTTGCCTTGACCCTTGGCCTGGGACGACTAGCGATTATGGGACATCGGAACTAGTGTTGGAATTACATATTAACAGTAGACAAAACATTTATATATATATATTTCTACAGATTAGTCAGCTAACGGAACCCTGTCGAATGCTGTAAACAATTAGAAACCGTTAAAGTAAAAAACAGATAAAATGACACAATACTATGAATAGAAGCACGAACTTATATCCCCTATATATTAACCACCTAAACACCGGCCACCATATTTTGCACCATTGACGCATTGTGTTGAGTCTTGAGAATGATGACATTGTTGTTGCCTATTGGGCTCCAGCCAACTGGTTGCTTATCGCCCACGACAGAAGTGGAGGACTCCTTCACACTGGATAACTAAAACCATATTTGAATGAGAATAAATTTGTTTGCACATTAGTATAATTGGGTAAATTGCCAATTGGGAACAACGACTGTCAACGTCTATAACTGTATATTTGCCTACACTGGATAGGTCACAGGATAACTACTAACCCTAACCCAAATTATAATAATTCATCATTCCCAGGAATATGTATGTTTTACAAATATTCATTTCTTTACCAAAGCAAAGGCAAAGGCAAAGTGTAGGACTGAGAAGAAAAGTCCTATGCTATGTACACTAATCCCAGGTGAAGATGAAAATCGCTAACAATGTAAAATTGTGTGTGCCTGGTTGCAACATTTTCCAGAAGTTCCTGGAATTCTTCATAGAAATTAGCTGGGTGACCTGGAGGGCGATATATACAAACGAAAACCCCACAGAAGCACGAATTTGATATGTTAACACAAATAGATTCAAACCTGGTATAGAGAGGGCTGGTGTGCAGGTTTACGTTGAATAGTTTTGAGATAGAGAAACCAACACCACCGCCTCGTCCAACTAGACGTGGTCGGTGGTGGGAGGAATAGTCAGGAGGGGAAATGTCGGCAATACAGACGAAAGTACCTCACCAAAAACTACTATAATATATATATATATATATATATATATATATATATATATATATATATATATATACTAATATATAAATACAATCAATAATAAATGAACTCACGCAAAAATGGATACCGTTTCCATAATATATATATTATATATATATATATATATATTATATATATATATATATATATATATATATATATATATATATATATATATATATATATGAGAGAGAGAGATTGTGGAAACGCTCGTTTCCCGACAGTATCTATTATATATATATATATTATATACATACATAAATATATATATATATATATATATATATATATATATATATATATATATATATATATATTATAAATTATGGAAACGGTATCCATTTTGCGTGAGATCATTTAATATTTATTGTGTTTATAGGTAAACTAAATTATGATATTCACAATTGCCGATTGCAATTTTTTTTACAAAAGTGACCTTGCAGCGTGTTTAGGCTTCCCCGCGTCTCCTTTAGGATAGTTCGATATCCCGCACCACGGGCGTCGATCGGTGGGGGGGGGGGGACAGCATAGGAATTGTCCCCCCCACCTTTCAGTTCAGAAAAATTGCGAGGCATATAGCCTGACTCAACAATCCTCTCTCTTAAAAGCTGCTACATAGGACTAGCTAGACAATAAACTCGCGATATGAAGTTCAGCAAAGTTATTTATCGCAAATTAGCACGAGGCAAACATATTTTATTTTGAGGCATGTTTTGCTGTTAGTGCGCCATAATCCGTGATAGTTATTTAAACAAACGTAATATTTTAATGTATTGAACGAAATATTAGACAACTCTTCACAGTAATCATCACAGGAGAGTTATCGAACAGCCCGTGGCATTTATACAAAAAATGCTTTATTATTTAACTGCACATTGATGATTTTTAATTTGTCGCGCATACGCAGAAAGGCCAATCGGAAAGTTTATAACTACCGAAATAATGTAAGCTACTGCCGGGCTCTATCAACCTTGTGTTGATATTATTAATAGGCTCTAGCCATCAAATACATTTTAAATGATGAAATTTGTGTTGCACTTTCACCCCTCGCCTGCTTGATGCTTATCGCCTACGACAGAAGCGGCGGATTCCTTCACTTTGTGTAACTTATTCCCATTAATTTTTGAGTGACGAACAATTTCTTGCCAAAATGTTGGATTGGGAAGTTCTACACAGGCACAGCATGGGCGTCGATCAGTGGGGGACGAGGGGAACGTTGACCACCCCACGGCTTGAGGGGGTCAGCATAGGAAATGTCCTCATACTTTTTCAGTTCATAAAACAAAAATTTATAAGCATATATAGCGAGACTGATCACTCCCCTCTCTTAAAAACCCTACATCGATCTAGTAGTAAAATTAATAATAAGATATAAACTTCCCACTACCTAGTGGAAAATCACTAGCTAAATTGCTTGGTTGGCCCGCAACTTGATCTTAGTCCTTAAAATTAATAATAAGATATAAACTTCCCACTACCTAGTGGAAAATCACTAGATAAATTGCTTGGTTGGCCCGCAACTTGATTTTAGTAAATTGCCACCATGTCGGGCTCTGTCATTTTGCACCCTTGTGTTGATATATTAATAGGCATTAACCATCAAACACATTAAAGATTATTAATTTTGCTTGCCCTGTCACCCCTCGGATTGCAGCCTGGTCGACCTGGTCGATATTTATATCGCCTACGGCGGGACCAGCGGATTGATGCACTTTGTGAAATTTGATCTCATTTTAGTGATGACAAATTTCTTTGCCAAAAGGTGGGATTGGGAAGTCCTATACAGGCACCCCTGTAAGCTCTGCATCTTGTCACTCTCTGAATCAGACAAGCAGTGTTGGATCTAAAGTCTACCCCTCAAATGTTCAGTGATTGGGGTGGGCCATGTCCCCTCTTCAAATATATGTTGCCAACATAACTATTATAAATAGCATAACATAAAGGCTTTTTTCAGTTTATTTAGAATTAGCACCAGACCAACAATGGATTATGTTTTATATTTTACAAAAAAATAGTTACGTGTATTTCAGGTCATGTGACGCGGCATGCCAAAACCAGGCTTTTGTCGGCAAGTTGACAGTTCCATATTATTATTGATTCTATTAGAGGAGATGAAGAGCTTTAAAATGATACCAAGATGAACACTCTATATTGTGCTTGGGCAAAGTTACTCCACTTCAAGTGCATAAGTTTGTGGAATGTCACTTCCGAGAAATGAGTTTTTAAAGTGGTCGGTCGTAAAAAGTGATATCGTGGAACATTACCATAGCAACCACATCTTTATAATACTCCAATTGTCCTGAAATGTTTCATATACCTAGAGACGGTATATACTCATAATATGTGAAAGTATAAAAAATCGACCATTTTGCCAGCGCAATATTTCACCGCTCGCGCCGGGGGTTTGCGCCGGAGGCCAATGTAGTAGCGATCCGATGTTGAAATAAATCATACAAAATAAAAGTTCTCGACGGATTTGATTCATTTTTATGTTATTTAGCAGCTAAAACGTATGGCTACATTTGTCTCGCAGGAAGTAGGACATTTATCCGTTCAGTAATTATTTGGGTGCAGGATAGTGCGCTAAATTAGCCTAAAAATGGCTTTGTTTTAGACTAATTAGCTGTGAAATTAATGAGGGGCTTGCATTAAAATGCTCATTATTACCCCTTTCAACACTATTTCATGGTATTTATTATGGAAATATTAAAAGATTTATGATTTTGCTGATTGATTCCGCCAAGAACCCACTTTCGACATTTTGAGGGTATGCTGACTAATTACACCTTGGAGCCGATCGAGGATCTGCGGCAAGCGCCTGGTTTTGGCGTGCCGCGTCATATATATATATATATATATATATATATATATATATATATATATATATATATATATATATATATATATATATATATATATATAGGCGCCGATCGAGGATCTGCGGCAAGCGCCTGGTTTTGGCGTGCCGCGTCATATATATATGTATATATATATATATATATATATATATATATATATATATATATATATATATATATATATATATATATATATATATATACATATATATATGACGCGGCACGCCAAAACCAGGCGCTTGCCGCAGATCCTCGATCGGCGCCATATATATATATATATATATATATATATATATATATATATATATATATATATATATATATATATATATATATATATATATATATATATATATATATATATACATATACATATACATATATATACTAAATTTATTTCGTATTGCCAAAATACGAACAAGTCTGACAACTGCAGCATGCAAGACTCTCGTCCACGCCCTCGTCACATCACGGCTAGACTACGGAAACGCAGTCCTGTATGGCATCTCCGACCGCCTCTTGCACCGCCTTGAGATGGTGCAGCGCTCGGCGGCCAGAGTAGTGCTGCGGCTCAGGCGCGGTGACCGGCGAAGCATGACGGCCGCATTGAAACAACTGCACTGGTTGCCCGTGAAGTATCGCATCGAGTACAAGATACTCGTCATTGTGTTTCGCGCCCTACACGAGCGGATGCCGGCGTACATTGCCTCGCTGATCACACCGTACGTGCCGCGTCGCGCCCTGCGATCTGCAGACCGCGCGTTGCTAGTGGTTCCTCGGCACAACCTCGAACGTTATGGACGCCGCTCATTCTCTCGTGCAGGACCAACTCTTTGGAACGCACTACCTGAGGACTTGCGTTCTACAGTGTGCATGAACAAGTTTAAAACACACCTTAAGACTTATTATTTCAAGATTGTTTTTAATGTCTTTTTAATGTAACTTTATTTATTACTTATTTACTCTTAATTAGCTCAACCAGCATGTCATTTTAATTATTTATTAATTAATAGTTTACAAATTAACATATATTTGAGTTTTTAATAATTACAATTGACACAACTATTACATTGCTGTAGTCATATGTTAAAAATTAAGTACTATGTATATTATTATATATTTATTTATTCTGCTACTTTATACACACATATATATGTATGCATATTTTCTTGACTACATTGACATATGATATAGACTACAACAATGGCATCTCTGTTTAATTTTAGTTTCTCTTGTAGTTCTCTACAACACTGATTTAGACAAACGTTCTCATATGTTTTACTTGTACTTTTATTTTATTTATTTCTTAGGATGTTTTAATGTTGTAAACACTACCGAACAGAGTTTGTACTTTGGATTTTAGTGTCTAAATAAAGTGTATTATTATTATTATTATTATATGCATGTATATTTGTAGCTTTGCGAGTATTATGACCGTGTATATTATAAATGGGGATAACTTTCCAACTTAATAAATAAACTGGCTAATTACTATGCCTACATTTATATAATAATTTTAAGTTCTTGCCATTTTAAATGATCATCAATTTTCAAGTGTTTTAAAAAGTGGTTCTGTGTGTAAATTGTACTCTTCAATGTTATTATTCGGTCTGCCTGTTTGAATTATCAATAGTCGACTACCTTTGATTCCCCAAACCGTAATACAATCATTAATGTATGATAGTATTTGAGAATTGTATAAGTATTTTTATGTCTAGCGGTAGTACTTGCTTTAGTTTGTTTAAAACTCACGCAGTTTTGGAACATTTATTTGCAATATTATTTACGGGTTTTTTTTCATGTAAGATTTTTGTCCAGAGTTAATCCTAGGAAATTAAATTCTTCCACTTGTTCGATGTTAATATTATTGATTTTAAGAGTAAGAGTTTGCGTCTCTTTTTAGGTAAATGAAAAGTCATGTATTTATATTTATGTTTGTTTAAGGACAATATATTTATATTTAACCATTCCATAACGGTACCGAGTTCATCATTTACTAAGGAGTCTACACTTGTGGTTTTTATATTGTATTATATCACATTGGAGAGTGTTGTATGTATCATCTGCATACACAATGAAGTCAAATATATTACTGACTAGTGGGAGATCATTAATATAAATAGTAAACAATAAAGGTTGTACAATTTATCCTTGTGGAACTCCGACATTTTACTGGAAAGATTCCTGATTGCAATTAATAAATTTCAACATACTGTCGTCGGTTCCTTAAATAATTTTCAACTAAAAGTACAATCGAACCACCCAGACCATAAAACCTTAATTTAATAACTTATTATGATGTCAGTAGAAATTACTAGTTGTGTAAGCATAAATATTGCTTGAATAATTTACTTCCAACTTGATGAACATTTTGACGAATATATATTTAATTATATATAATTGATTATATATAATACACACACTACACACACACACACACACACACACACACACACACACACACACACACACACACACACACACACACACACACACACACACACTCACACACTCACACACTCACACACTCACACACACACACCAAGAAAGATATTGACAAGATGTGGATGTGGTTTTATTAAAATGTATCATATGTTCTGCTTTCATTGTAAAATGATATCATTCAAAGCAATACTATAAATTACACAACTTAACAGGCCCAGGTGCCTTAGTATAATGTTTGCTTGTTCAAGTGAAACAAACGTTTTCAAGTGAAACAAACTATTATATCGACAATTGGAGATCATGTCGTACGTTTGTATTATTACTGCAGTTGGATGATTACATGTCCTTCTGGTGTTAGTACGAGATGTGCATGTGTGCGTGTACTTGTACGTGCGTGCGAAGTTGTGTGGTCGTGTAAGACAGCGCCTTCGGGTGGATATGCTTGTGTTCCTTGTGTTCACGCTGCAGTTTGCATCGAGTCGCAGTCGTATCAGGAGAACCAGATTAGGCACTTGTGTGTCGGATTCATCGGAGAATTGACAGGACACGAGAAAGCCTCGGCGAACTGTGGCGTGTTCGACAACGGCCCAATTACCCTGCAGGAAAAAGGTGACCAACACAGTGAATGTGTGTGTGTGTGTGTGTGTGTGTGTGTGTGTGTGTGTGTGCGTGTGTGCGTGCGTGCGTGCGTGCGTGCGTGTGTGTGTGTGCTTGAGTGAGTGAGTGATTGAGTGAGTGAGTGAGTGAGCGAGCGAGCGAGCGAGCGAGCGAGCGAGCGAGCGAGCGAGTGAGTGAGTGAGTGAGTGAGTGAGTGAGTGAGTGAGTGAGTGAGTGAGTGAGAGCGACGATGTGATAACATTTTCTTAATGTATTACCTGAACTTTGCATTTGCATGGGTGTCCGTGTACAGCAATAAGAGTGCAACTCTCTTTGTGTAAAAAGTACACCAATTCTGCAATGAAAAATCAATAACAAAAATAGCACATTGTTCTAGACTTAGTTTCGGATTATGATATGATGTAAGCAACTCTTCGCATTAATAACCATTTACGAAATATCGAACAGCCTGATGATGCTTGTATGTTTAACGTATTGCATTCAATTCTTGACATTCTGGTCCCTTCGTAAACCAGCGTAAACCAGAATGTCAAGAATTGTTCGAGTAGTTAACGTCTGGTAGAATTCTTGTCGATTTAATGAATAGCATTAGTGTCTACTGAGACGGCAGACATTTAGCCGGGAAGATTGTAAGGAAGTAGATTGGGTGTATACATATAATAGTGGTACAGGTTCCAAAAAGGGGTAGGTTGACCAGTTAATTGTTAGGTCCTGTTTACTGCGGTCAACGAATCACTACACCCACGAAATCCTGTTTACTGTAGCCTTCCTACTAGGAAAGGCAAATCCTGTTTATAGCAGTATTCCTGGTAAGGAAGTAGGGAGTGTTGCAGTAATCGGAGGATGAGGGGGTAGCAAGTCATAGCGAGTCACCGTTTGGTCAGACTTTAAAAAGCCGGTCGGCGGCTGACTGAGCGACGCAACAGACAGCGGGCACCGACAGCGCCTGGTCGCTGTCGGTCGTCTGGGTTGGTTTGACAAGTCTATAAGTGTAGGGAAGAACCACTATAGGAAGGAGTCGGCCTCACATAAATAATGTGAGAGTCGCGGTATCTCCAGAGCAGTGTTGGGGGTTTTGTTTTAAACACATAAGACCACAATAAAGAACTTAGTAATGATTGGTGCCGATTGGTTGTTGTGTGTGTACAAAATCGACCCGTCACACACACACACACGCACACGCACACGCACACGCACACACACACACACACACACACACACACACACACACACACACACACACACACACATATATTATAGGACATGTATTGTAGATTCCATAAAAAAAATACATACCTGTGCGAAAGAAAGGAAGAAGAGTTGTTGTTTAGTCATGTTGAGTGCAGGTAAGTTCGCATGGGGGTCTTCGTTATCTTTAAGCCATGCCATATAGGCATGGTAGCTAGCCTTTAAGCCTCCACTGTCAGCTATGTTCTCGGATAGACTGAGTTTTCCATTTAGCTACAAACACACACCATTCCCATATCAACACATGTTCTTCTGAGCACTATCATAAAATACATCATAAGAGCCTGTCTCACGAATAGCTTTTTGCGCAGCCAAATATATCGGTCTTGCGTGAACATGCAGCCAAATACATCTCAATGTATACCCTGTAGGGTTCAGTTAAACAGAAACGGGAAGACTGGGGGTTCACGCTGTCAGGGATCTACGTGCTGCCATTTTGATAACCGAACTTCAGAATGTCATCACGATACAATAGTTACTTACAGTGGTTCAACTCGTTTAGTTCACCTACGTTATTGAGGTAATCAACATGAATACTCATCGGTGGTTGTAGATGCCGCCTATTCGAGTTAAAACAAAAGAATAACAACATAGTAATAAATAATGAGTCAGCCTGTTGAGCGCCATATTGTTAAGCAAAATCCAAAATGAGGGGCAATATTAACATTAACCAATTGAATCAATGATAATAAATAAATTGTAAAGCGCTTAGGGAGTCTTATAAGGACTGAATACTGAGGTATATAAGGACTTACCTTTTCATTTTATCTTATCTTACAATATTGTTTGGTTGTATACATATTGCATTACAAACTACGTTAGCTACCGGTCCAGATGTTAAGAAGCTCACGTTCAGTTTTGTCAAAGCTGTTTTTAAACCTTCTATCCATTTCCAAGACACACGGCGTAGTTGCGTGAATTGTGGCAGCGGCAGCGGCAGACTCATGGTCGGATGGACTGTAAATCTGTAGAGGTGCTATATAACATGCTAGCCAAAATTACATATTTCTTCTATATCTAGTTTCGCTGTGATGGTAATCGAGAGGTTTGCGAGAATTGTTTATGTAAAATTGCGTTTCTGTAAGAGAACTTACATTTTTTCCAAACACGGTGTAATTACTGTACTGATCAACCATGCATTTCGACTTTTTCGCGAATCTCTTTGAAGAACTTTCTGTCCACCAGTTGTTTAATTTTCCAGACTCATCAAACAAGCGACCTAATGATGCAACGTAGTAAACTATCAAAACGAAATTACAAAGCAATTTTTCATGTTTTTTTTTTAAATACGGTGCACTTTCATATTAATGAACCTATTGCCTTAAGACAGCCATTGCAATGATGAAGGTGTTTGTTTAATTTATATCAGCGGTTCTTAACGCCTGGGTCACGACCCAAATCTGCATAGACAAGTAATTTTGAGTGGGTCGCCAAACGTTTATAGTATTGATGTTTGAACTTAAGTTTCTAAGTTTAAGCAATGCAAAACATGTATGCCAGATATAGCCTGAATTTGACATAAAGTTAGACATAACAGGTATTTCAAAGGTTAATCAACTGAAGACTTAGATTAATTGCAAATTTAGTATCTCGACTTCAGTTTGGGTCGCAGCCAAAACAATTTAAGAACCGTTGTTATAAAATATTATAAATGCACAAAATGGCAGTGCAAAACGTTTGAAATAAATAAAACTATTTACATGTAAAACAATGGAAACACTTCGATTTTACGTAGTGTAATTTTAATATAAAAACATTATGTAAGACGTACTCATCCGGTGGTGTTTTATCGTGTTACTGTCTCAAAATGTTCGAGCACCATACTGCTGAGAATATCTCGGGTAAATCATTCCTAAGATATTTAAATACAACAAACTTAATTTGACTGAATTCATGGTGAATAATAAACATTATATAAAACACTCCTGCGTATTATTATACGACGTAGATGTTAGACACTAATAAACGACATATTATTTACCTCTATGGTCGAATGCATGTGACATTTCATGTCCTATGACTGCGCCTATGCCCCCAAAGTTCACGGACCTGAAACATGTTTTAAAGGTTTGCTTTCACTACCACTACCACTTAATTACAGTTGTCTCTGTTCACAAGAGTCTCTGCATATAAATCTTACTGTATAGTTATATTTTCTAAACCTTTCGTGATTCATTACATTGACAATATATATATATAATTATAATTGATCAATCAACGTCTAGGTATAGTCTAGCTAACGCAATTGTGTGTGTGTGTGTGTGTGCGTGCGTGCGTGCGTGCGTGCGTGCGTGCGCTTGACGGTTAACGTTTTGTTCCTGAATGTATCCATTTCGGACGCCAGACTTTCACAGATCTATCTATAACACCTGGAATGTAAAAGTAACATGCATTTATTTTCGAAATTTCCCGCTAATAAAGGAAGGACTCGTGGACGCCAGATAATTATTCGCAATGTCAGATAATTATTCGCAATGTCACGTGTATTTATGATCACTTGTACATATTGCGACTGTTCCAACCTGCATAGACCATCGGCATTGTTTCTATACATGTCTGACTTACATAGGAAAACCGTTGCCATACATTTGATTCTGTATGATACCTGCAGGAAACACAATCATATTTCGAGCATGAGCGAAGTATGCATTTGTTTCGGCAGGGCCCATGCGCCACCTGCAACAGCAATGTTACATGATGCCAGGTTGTACGGTATTGTCATTTATCCTGAAAGGAAACGAAAGTTTGAAAAGCAAAATACAGTTTAGGTGATGGCCTCTTTCATAAACATATTCTCTTTCGCCGTTTATTATATAATACTCTAAACGTGAATATTATCACATTTGGAGCGTTTATGATCGTGATCCAAATTGCAAAATGTACAAATGTGTTGTACACTGATGAAGAAACAACGTGAACCGATTTTATTGATGGCATAGGTATATCTCGGTGTACTAGATTTGGTCAAATTTAATCTGGGACTACTTGAAATTAAAGTGTATAAGTATGTAATACAACGTAAAATCACAGTATTAGCTGCACCTCTCTGTCTGCGTCTGTCTGCCTGTCTGTCCCCCTCTCAATAAATATATCTAAATACTATATATATATATACATTATATATATATATATATATATAATATATATATATATATATATATATATATATATATATATATATATATATATATCCTCTCTCGCCTATTAATATAATAGCTGCTTGATCATGTAATAAAAACACATGATAATATTATAATAACTGTCTGATAATGTAATAGCATTACCTGATAATGTAATAAACTTGCTGCCTGATAATGTGATATAGTGCTCCTGCCTGATAATGTAATACCCTTTGCCCGAAAATGTAATAATGTACATCTTTCACGTAGGACTTTCAATTTGATTTCTTGCGCTTAGTCCATTTTATCTATTATTCATCTATTTCGCAATACTGCAATTTTTGTCAGTCTTTTTTAGATTAAATCCAATATGCAGATACCAAATCTTAAGTCAGATTTGTACCAGCAGGTCAGGATTTTGAGATATACAATCTCGCACCATGAGCTATGACCTATTCATTCTCGCACCATTTACGAATGACGGGTTGGTCCTAATATGCTACTTTATAACTGTGAGCTTCATTGATATCGAACTTGTCAGCGCAAATCGTGTTATCGATGACCGCACAAGAGTTCCCTTTCCGTGCTATAAGGTCAGGGTATCTCACACTCACAGGCGTGGGGTTCGCCGGTTCAATCCTAGTGTAAAAGCTAGATGAAGAAATGGTTTATTAAGGTGGTATTTATGAAGATAGTATCACACACTTGAGGATGTGAAGTAATATAAGTACCGCGAAGTTACATCAGTCAGTACCAGTTATATGTGCACACCGCTCGCACGCACGCACGATCACACACGCATGCACATGCGCACATGTGGAAGGTAATGGTGCATCACTAAGAAGATAATATAAGACGGATGCACATATCACAGAACGTCCATTATCCATACTTATTGGTATTGCGAGGCTTGCCTAGCTTCTCCAAGTTCATTCGGCCTCTGTATAGAGCGTCATTTACTTGGTTCAGAAGGAAGTTATCTTCCACATAGAACCGCTGAAATAACAGAAGATCACCCTCGTAACATTTGGCTAATTATATTACATGTGTTACAACAATGCCTAATGTCGGTAATAATAAATGTTCAACGTGCACTCATTCGATAATTAACCATGACTAACTCGACGTGCTGGGTATCGCGACTCGTTTGTCTGCGGGCGTTTGTTATTTTGCCTCAAAATGAGCCAAGGATAATGAATCATTTTGCGAAGGTTTCCAGCCAGCCGTATATCTTGACCGGATATTTTTGTATTCCTGTTTATCAAATGCGATCACGAGTTGAGTTTTCACGCTCCATATACACATCACCACCCGGTGATGTGTATATGGAGCGTAAACTAATGTCTTCCTCACCTCATATGATGAATGTTCGAAATTGTATCATCCTGAACAATATGACTATCCTAGGCATGCACGGTGCAGTTATAATACTTAGGCTTAAGCGTTCCAGTAGAATTGCCACATTTGCTGAAACGTACGACTTCGGAAATCATAATTTGACGGTGACCTTTGACATTATATTCACATTTAATGTACAGCTTGACAGCATTACGATAGTCCCAGTTTTATGGGGAGATGTTGGGCCTACAAATGATATGATTTGCTTTCGTTACATTTGCAATGTAGCGATCCAATTTGGCAGGACTGACAATGAATTCGGGGTAGCCGATCTTCTGTGACATAGCCGCGGTCTTTTGTACTGCATGTGCCCTCGTGACGTCATCCATCCACTCTACGTTCTTAAAATTGTCCGAATAGGAACGACGAAGATATCTCAGAATCTCCAAAATCTAAGACGAAAACAACGAATACTGAATACAACAAGTACACATACTAAGGTTTGCTTTATGAAAAAACTACATGAACTGGCTTATCTGAGGTTATATTGTAACTGTCATATTCGTCGTTGCAATGAAGTAAATCGCAACCCTACAATTACCAACCGTATAACGTTTCCTAAACGTCTCACACATTAACCTAACTAGCTTCCTGTGTTATGATGTGAACGAACCAAGACAGCATTACTAGTTCTGATTGTGTATTTAACTCATCCGCCTTTTTGATGTAGAAATAACAAAATAAAATTCATTCAACTTGCTCTCTACAGTAGCCAACATAGCTCAACAAGTGAAAGAAAATTTGATGTAACACAAACGTAAGTACAAAATAATGACATACGAAACGCACCTGTTTCTTACTACGACTACTGAAATATTTGTCAATAAATAGAGCTCCAACCCCAAATGGCAAAGCTTTCTTGACCCATCTAACACAGTTCTGCCATCGCGGGGTAGGATGATCTATTCCAAACATAGCAGATCTAACCTTGAAGTGTGCTGCTTGGTATGACTTGGACATGTACCGGGTAAATGTCTTTATAAATTGCCAAACAATGTAGTTGGCAAGTGTTCTGCAATGATGACATCATAGTAATAATAACAATATTGATTGCCTTCATGTTATTGACATACAAACAATTAATGTGCATAGTAGCATATCATATTATATTTAACATCGAAGAAAATAAAAAAAAACCTTGCTCATAGTTCCTTATTCACATAATTGTGTTAAAGTGGAACGTAATGTGCAATTGTGCGAAGACTAAAATAGTTTAATATCACATAATCTCAATTTACTGTTAACAATTATCCATTATCGACATGCGAATAATATCCTTAAATTGTAATCTCTCACGCGCCCCCAGTCACGTAAAAGCGGATTAAGTCAATTTTAAAACAACATTATATAACACAATTTTGTTTTTCTTCAGTTATTAGCGCCGCAGTGACATTCGGTACATGTTGGATATTTTAAACTGGCAGTTTTATTTATTAAACATCGACGACACTTCTCTGTTGCTTGACATAACTTGTCCTGGATATTCTTGTTGACGTATTAATGACGTATGGTTCATAACATGTTTGGCGCCATGCAGTTATGCACATATTAATTTAATGTCAACGATTCTTGGCTGAAGAAAATAACACAATATGAAACAAAGAGGTTGAAATAATAACATACACATGCGGAGTTGTCTTCACCATTTCGTTCATCTTTCTGAGATAATTAGGCACCTTCACCAACACCCGTTCACTTGAAGGTATTTTGTAGCCAAATCTTGCCTCCAAGTAAACAGAAATGTTAATCTGAAATAAGTCTTTGTCATGTGAAAATTATGACAATGCTTTTGAATTAAAACGATTTCGAATAATAGCAAGCTTTATGAATATTCGTATTGCTCGTGTGTGTGTGTGTGTGTGTGTGTGTGTGTGTGTGTGTGTGTGTGTGTGTGTGTGTGTGTGTGTGTGTGTGTGTGTGTGTATGTTGTGTGCGTGTGTATGTGGGTGTCTGCGCGTAAAAACGGCACATACGCGTATGTGTGTGTGTGTGTGTGTGTGTGTGTGTGTGTGTGTGTGTGTGTGTGTGTGTGTGTGAGATCGAGAGAGTGTGAGTGTGTAGATATGTGTGTATGTATGTATGTATGCATGCATGCATGTGTGTATGTATGTATGTATGTATGTATGTATGTATGTATGTATGTATGTATGTATGTATGTATGTATGTATGTATTTATTTATTTATTTATGTATGTATGTATGTATATATGTATGTAAGTATGTATGTATGTAAGTATGTATGTATGTATTTATGTATGTACATATATTGCGACATCAAATTTACTGGTTTAGCATAGCACGTGACATAATGAGAATCGTTGTTATGATCACGAATAATGAGAAAGAGGGAAGTCACAAAGATGAGTACAAGAATTTAACACCTGTTACGCACATTAGTCATAATCTTGTCAAACTGTTCCAAAGTCATCCTGCGATATGGCTTTTTAAGATCCCTCATATGCTGTAATGATTCAAAATTCTGCAATTCAAGTTCATAGCATAAGTTATACGTGCATGCTTGTGAGAGTGGTAAAGGTTTACATGGTGAAAACATTATGATTGAAATCAATTATGCATATAGGCTAAAGAGGTGTGGTTAGCCTAGAAAACAACTGTGGTAAATGTAATCAATAAATCCATTTCGAGGAAAAGACGTCTCACAGCACCCACTTTTTTGTAAAATCGCAGCAGAGTGATCACGTTAAGCACTGGTCCTTTTGACCTAATGTGTTCAATAGCACCTAGATATGTTCTACCTTATGAACGTTTTTGTTAATTTAAACCAATATCGGGTCCTACAACAAATTCAGCTTGGTTTGGCTTCGTTGCCTAAACAACTACTTTGGGCAACGTTGGTCATTTGCATAACTTCAACATGGCGACTGAGCACATCGTACACACTTATTTTACAACCAATTATATTAGCATTATGTGTAGTACGTATTTTAGGGGTGTTTGGGTATGTAGAATCCATTTCTGATGTTAATTTTTCAGTTCAATGTCACGGTCAGATGCTGATGCTCAGGTTAATGTCAACGTTGACCTATCGGTGGACAATAATTGAATACTTTTGCTAAATAACATTTTACTTTATTTATCAACTCATCTCTTTCACCTACATAATTATCACAATACAATAAAAGTAGTTTCTTAGTGAACATATAAATCACCTGAGCTAAGCTGCTCTCAAACTTGAAGACTTCTTCTGCCACCGTCGCCGTCTCGTTGCCTCCTCCGAGCAGTTTGCCAACGGTAGTGTAGTACTCGACAAAGAGTGGGAGGGTACTCGCCTTTTTGTATAACTTGTATGGTAAAGTAATCCTGGGTTGAGTAAACTGCAACCATAATTCGTGTACTACACATTGCATACAAACTGATATGTTATGTATATTTGTTATAATCATTCACTCACCCACTCACTCATTCTCTCATATACCCATTCAGCTCTAGCGACTTGAGGGTAAATATATCGCTTTAATTTGTTACATTTAACCCAAACTGCCCATCTATATTAATTGGTCTTTCAGCATAACTACACGCGTAACCATCTTGCGATATGTGTCATACGGATAATGGTTTATTGATGGTTTCTGAGATAGTATTTAAATTTAATAATGTTGCGTTACTTTGGCAAAGACCTGGCGACAGAGTAATTTATTTGTAGGCGCGTTGATTATCATAATGTTTTCATATATGACAACAGATAAGCAGAATAAGTGTTGGTCACTGTGCCGTCAGTTCTTTGGCGACACTATACATTCGTTAATGGGTACCCATGTCGATTTAATGTTTTCTTTTAAGGTGATAATTTTCAAAAGACAAACATGTAACATTACTAAGGTGGATTGCTACTGGAATATATGAATTTAGAAAATTGCTTAGTAATTTGTCTTACCCTCCATGAACGAGGCTGTGATTTGCTTTGCTGAAATTGTAACGCTCGAATTCTTTTGTTAAGGATTTATGAACCTCAAATGACTTTGTTTTCAACCTATTTAAAATTACCTTCCGTTCTAAGCGTTACCAAACACACCCCAATGAACTTTAGCACTAAAAAACATAACGCGGACACCAATACTATCACTCTCTCATATAATTATCAAGTTATGATAACTTTGCTAACCGTATTCGATTTTTCTACGATAAGAACTCAACCAATTTTGATGAAAACCTCCGCAGAAATATATTTCATTCCTTGAACACATATGCCTTGTGTTGGTTTGTTAGTTCCTAAGATACTATGACTAGGTTACATTTCAGCTGTTCAGGATGTTCAGCCATCTAGTCGGTCATCTGGGATTCTGAAAATGATAATTATTGTATTTCTGAAATGTCGTATATCCAGAGTGTAATTCCGCTCTCATTGTATCCTCTTAATTTCGATATAATGAAATTTTAATATAATTCAATAAATTGATAAGATTCACTATTGCATACCCACCCTAATCTTCTGTTTCGAAATGTCTTTAGTATCGTATCCAACGTGCATTGAAAACAAAGGTGTAACACCATATCGACCCACTTCTGCTAGGGCCTTCTCTAAATTCCATGTGTTTTTGTTAAACGTCCCCGAGACATGGTCGTTAGTCACTGACCACGAACCCGCTGACTTTATCCGCTGAAAGAAATACAAGCGTCTCATAAAGTTAAGTGAATTCAATTATTGTATCACACGTAAATGTATAAAATTGAGGGTGTAACCACTATCCACAGAGTTAGATCATTAATCTTTCCCCTATAGAGAGTGACAATCTGGCCCGCTGCACTGAAGCCGCTGTGGACCACTGGCTGCCATTCACTTGCCAGGCAGAAAGTGCTGTACTCACTGGCAGGATATATAGAATAGAACTGTTGAGCAACGTAATAAATGTCTGCTAAGACGAAATTTGTAATTTGGATATGTGTTGCTGTGCCCCTAGCCCTAGGTCGAGTTAAGACAGCTCATGATTAATATCTGGAGTAGGCCAGCAGGGCCAGCTGTTGAATGTTTTGAGTTGGTTCACTGTGTTGACGTAGGGATCTGAATAGTTGTCACTGTGGTTCCTTGGCAATGTGAATAATGATTCAGTGGGATAGGCTGTAGCCTCCAGCTTAATCATTAGGGGAAGGACTGTGACCCGGATTATATAGAACCGAAACACTGGACAGTTCGGTGGTTAACACTGATGTGAGCAACGTTAATCCATTTGGGAACATGCTGGCTACAACAGTCATTGTGAAGTAGCAAGTATGGTTATTTTCTTTGTAGCGTACAACTGTACCAACCAACAGAAAACAGGATCCGGAGTCTCTTTCCACTGGTTATACAATGTATAGCTTAGGTTATAGTCTCTGCGAACATATTTATGTTCCACGGCAATTAATTCAGAAAATTAAACACTAATACATGAAATTACCAAACTAATTCTGTTTAGCAGGACATGAAAGGGAAACTGTGGTCATTTTTAGAAAACCTGTTACTATGACATGACATCCATGCTATTCATTTAGTGTTATTACTATTGATATCGTATCATTAGTTAGTTGACTATCTTAGCATTACTATTTTTCTACCTTTTATACTACTGTTGTTGTTAGTAATGTTGGCAGCTCTGTTTTGTGGTTGTTTTCTCTATTCTCTCATCCACTTTGCATGGTCTGTTTTTTATCTGTGAAATTGGAGGACGAACTTCACTCAGTTGGTTGATTTTTTAATGACTTTTTGTAAAACATGACAACAATTGTGGATCTGGTAGAATAACAAATTAAATAGTACTAAGCTGTACTCATCCATCACACAGTGAGACACTGTAAGCCTGTTGATTTGTTTCAGACAGGCATATTAGTGAGGCAACTGTTTGAACACACTGCACCCAATTATACAACACTGGCTAACTGATGTCAGTAAATATATAACGTGATAATTATGTAGAAAACTTGGTGCAGTCCTATGTATATACAAGGACTGCAGTGGCTTTCTGCCTGGCAATAGCATGGCTGTCACCAGCCCATGTTGACTTTAAAGTATCATGTGTAAACTGATAGCGGCCGAGCGATCTTGTTCAACTGGTGTGTTCTATTTATATCTATGCCACTATCACAGTGCATATACATTAGTTGCAAAATAACAAGCATCTATGCCGAAGTAGTTCCGACCTACAACTTAACAAATAATTGATTACTTATCTGAATATTATATTAAGTACATTTTTCATAAACATCAATGATTATAACATACTCTGCTTGTCAATGAAAACATTAATGAACTCAGTTTGTTCAAATGTCATAGCTGGTATATGTCAATCGCCTACTTACCATTAACATTAGATTAGAACTCTGAGTGTCGCTAGTAGTTTGATTCATGCATGCCTGATAGTGTGTTTTTACTTTTTTGATTGCTGTGGAATCGACTCCTCTATATGAATGGCCAGGTTTTTCAAACAACTGCAAACCAGAAATGTAAAGGATTAAAACAACGGCTTCACGTCAGCAAATTATTGAGAAAGGAATTGCCAGCGGTTCAAATACAAAATACTGACCAAAGGTAGAACAACAATTGGTAAGTTTCTAATGACGCACCAAGCTTGTCAGACGAATCTCAATTAAAACTTCGTTCCAGCGATGACAGGAATGGATAAGGGGAGAGCACCGGGCACAGACGAGTTGCGAGGGGAGAGGGTAACAGTAGCATGTGATATTATAGTGTCGTGTACAAGGAGGTTGCTGAACATCTGCATGAGGCAAGGTAACGTGCCAAAAGAATGACAGAGACAGGGCTAATTGTCCCAATATGAATTAGGAAGGGAAGTGTGCAAGACACAGGGAAATACCGAGGTACAAGATTTCTCAGTCACGCCATGAAATGGCCAGAGAGAGTTCTTGATAGGCTGTGTAGGAAACGGGTAGAGCAAGAATTGGGTTAAGAACAGCAAAGGTCCAGAAAGGGCAGAGAGACGTCAAAACGTATGTTTGCACTGGGTTTGCAAAAATGTTTATGACGCAGTCCCAGGACAAATGGTGATGGCGACAACAAAATGGCCAGTAGCAGGGGCCAGGCAGGTGGAAGTATATAATATATGAGAAAACAACAGCAAGAATTGTAGTTGGAGCGGGAATGTCGGAAGAATTCCTTTTTAACATCGGCTTATAAGAAGGGAGTGCCTTTAGCCATTTATTATGTTACTGTACCTAATAAACAGGAAAATCAAACATGACGAAGATTATTCTCTTAGGAAGCTAATATAAGCAGGTGACCTGGTAATAACATACAATTCTCCACAAGCAAGAACTACCCGAAGTGTTGGTGGAATGGAAGGAGGTAACCAAGAAGCACGGACTGAGAATGAGCCTCGGGAAGACAGAAGTGGTATAGGTTGGACGTCGGAGAGAGGAGTTGAATATTACGTTAGATGGAAACGAGATTAAGCAAGTGAATGGATTTGGAATGATTACGGTGTATAGTCAATCAGATGTGGAAGTACGATGTCTTACAGAAAGAGGAACTAATATTTGGAGAAATGTTGAGGGTGTGTGTCATGTTTCACAGCGGCATATCTAAATGACCTGGAGACTGTAACATTGACACAGTAACAACAACATAAACTGCATGTTTGTGAGAACAGCTGAGTGAAAAAACCCAAAGAAGATAGAAAGATGAAGGATGAACGATCTGAGGAAAGAAATTGAACTGCAAAATACCTTATTATAATTTTAGTGAAAAGTCAGATCCGATGGGGCGGGTGGGAGCCCTTCATGATGAGAAAAATGAAAAGATCAAGGACTAGAACAACATTGGTTACTCTTACCTGCCAGCGTTTACATCAACCACTACACTTTTCTTGATTACGTTAATTTAAATTGTGATATGTAAACTGTACCTGTTTAAGCACAGATGCAGTCCAATGATTCATTCTGTGTAGACTGCCCCACATTGCTGCGTGTTTCGGCAACATTGGATCATTAATGGCTCCACCGCATGCATACTGGTAGAAGTCATCACACGGCTGGGCGGTCATGTCCATCTTAGCCATCATGGAGGCAGCGAGAGAGACACACTTCACAGTGTCACACACCTGTAGTAGTAGCAGTAGCGGTAGCGGGAGCTGTAGTGGTAGCGGTAGCGGCAGTAGTAGTAGTAGTAGTAGCAGCAGCAGCAGCAGCAGCAGCAGCAGCAGCAGCAGCAGCAGCAGTAGTAGTAGATGTAGTAGCAGCAGCAGCAGCAGCAGCAGTACTACTACTAGTAGTAGTAGCAGTAGCAGTAGCAGTAGCAGTAGCAGCAGCAGCAGCAGCAGTAGAAGTAGTAGTAGCAGTAGTAGTAGTAGTAGTCATAGTAGTAGCAATAGTAGTAGGTGGTGGCGGTGGTGGTGGTTTAGGTGGTTTAGGTGGTTTAGGTGGTTTAGGTGGTTTAGGTGGTGGTGGTTTAGGTGGTTTAGGTGGTTTAGGTGGTTTAGGTGGTGGTGGTAACGGTAGCGGTAGCAGTAGCAGTAGCAATAGTAGTCTAGCGGGTATATTTTCGGGAATATGAGCTCACTCAAGAACGCAACATACACTAACCATTATACAATGCATCTTCCGTAAATAACAAATTCAAACAGAAAGTTATTTATTCAGGATGCACAACTCATTATGTTCTGCCGGTCCAGAGGCTGCCACACAGATTTTATTTCCTGCTCAAGATACAGTGCGCCTAAAATACACGAAGCAAGCTTGGGTGATCTGTCAGTTCAGAAATGTTACTGTGATTACTCAAAGAATAACGGCTACGAAAGTAAGCCGTCCTAGAATCATCCAGCTTTCTTAATTCTCAATTACCTTTTGCCCTTGCCTGGATTGTGAGGTCTGGCCAGGCAACTGAAGTGTCAGCAGCGCTGTCACTACAATCAGCAAACTGGCACAAATCGCGAGTGCAAGGCACACGATTATTTGTGTGCCAATGTGTATTCTCTTCTTGTCAAGCCCTTTATTACATATAGTGACAAATATATACTACACTAAATAGTTCATTCGTGCAAACAATATAACCTTGTCTATAACAATGAAGAATGGAATACAACATGTTACTTTGTCCGCTTAATGCACACGGAAAGTTGCGTTTCGCGTGATGTTAAAATTGCATTTACATGGAAACAATTATCCAACATGTATATCTTATAATCAATCAGCCTAGCGCAAACAGTGTTATGTATTGTTTGCTATAATATATCACACACGCGATTGTGCATATATGTTAGATGATGTTATAACGCCGGGCCACAGGTTGCCACACAGACCTTCCTGCCAGATGAATCAGTGCGTCGAGAAAAATGCACAAGACAACCGATTTTGACGGTTTGTGATTGGATTTGCTGTTTTAAACAACAACCATTTACAAGTAAGCATTCCATAAAATGTTCCACCTGTTTTAACCCCTGTCTGTGAAGTGCTCAGACTCTACCATTATTATGTTGTTATGCAATAACAATACATGTGTAATGTTCTACACTTCTCTAATTATACAAAAACGGAGGATGTTTCATACCAATATTGTCCTCAGTGTATGTTGGAATTCTCTTTAGGAAATGAGCGGTTTCTATATCAGTCTCAGCAGTGCCTTCATTCATCGTCAAGTTTCGTGTTACCTCGTCTTGACTCCTACACTGTTATCTACAATATGTAAACACTTGTTAAACACACCCCTAAACTTTACAACAACATCGTATCAAGGCGATGCCTCCAAACGAAATTGCACAAATGCAGGTAAATTTTGATTGACCAATACCTCTTTCACACTACAAATGGGTTTCGAGCCAGATTAGTTAATGTGCATTAACTAATCCGGTTCAGGGTGTTGCTTTCACACTGCAACTGCCTGAACCAGAGTAGTTCTTGTCAACTAGTGTGGCTCTTGTAATTAATGACCACATATTGTCACAGGGGAGCAAGTGTATTATGGCTACATCTACCAAGCCAGTCCCTATAGTACTATACATCTGGAATCAATTAAGTCACATTTAGTGCAACTTGGCATTAATCCCCTTTGCGTTCACACTAGCAATTTTAACCGGTTTAAAACTAAACCGGTTAGAAACCTCCTCAAGGTAGTGGATTAGTTTAATCCCGTTTAACGCTTTGATCCGGTTTAGATTTTGTAGTGCGAACGCTCAGTCAATGTGGGAGCGAAACCGGTTTCGCACCGGATTAAATTTGCTAGTATGAACGGTGAGACATTCAACGCCCTACCACATCACATACTTATAAAAACTGAATTAAATTTAAATTAACAGAGTGTTTGCTACCGTTTTTTATTTGTTTATAAGCGCATGTTGTGGTAATAATTATTCGGATCAGCAGTCGGAATGATGCCGACATGATTAGTTTGTACACAAATGCACATTCAGATGCATGCGCAGTCCCAACACAAGGTTATAGACAGCTGGGACAAGAGGCAGGAATGGCTAATACAAGCAAGAAAAGGACATGTATAAACCTGTAAGAAAACGGGGCTCATCATTCATGTTCCTATGGAAATTATTTAATATGAGTCACATTTTATTGCACAGGATATTGGGCATGCATTCTGTTCCATCTGTAGACTGTAGACAGTGTAGTGTAGACAATTCCAAAATGCGACGAATGTTTGTCGTTGTTCTGGACATTTATACCGATGGTGGTTGTTTCCCTAAATTAAATATCTATTATGCCTAGTTTGCAGAAGAACAGACAACGTCATCACTTTGTTTAAACAAAATTATCTTACGGAAGAATTTAATAAGGTTTTCGTAAACATGCAAAAATTGAACGATTTAACTCACGATTATTGCACACATCAGACGAACCCAGTCCGACAGTCGGCTACAATTAAAATGAATTATCACTCAGACTCTGGCTCTGCCTTAGCTTGTTCCTAGTCCTTGTATGAAGATGGTATTGGACGTTTGAAAAGTTTCAATTGTGTATTACACATAAGTACTCACATTTGTCAGAATACAACTAGTTCGACGTCGTATCCGCCCTTGATTACAAGAGCAAAGCTTTTGTTTACAACGAGTTTCTACATATGGCAGCTTCCGCGCGTCCCCGCTAGGCTAATCACGCACCACGCGGGCATATAAGAACTAACCAGGGGTGATATGCATGTCCTCAGACTAGCTTAGGCGCCGCACAGGCGCTACCCTCAGACTAACTGTGTCGTGGCCCAGCGAGTGATTCAGTCGGTATGCATGAACCGGTCGCAGCGCGATTTAGGCGCCGCATAGTTAGTCTGTGGACGGCGATTCTGAGAGTCAATTGAGGAGTATTCGAGGCTATTTGAGGAGCTTCGGAACAGGGATTCCCCACGAATTCTGCCGCATTGCGCACGCGCGCGGTGACGCACGGGGTCAAATAGGGGTTCATCGCACGTCGTGGTCAGTGTTTGTTTACATTAACCTTGGCGTGGAAGTCGGCGAAGGTGGGAAGCGCATGGAGACAAAAGTTAAGCGTAAGCCGCCTGTGGTGGTCCCAGTTTCGACTCAGTCCAGGATTCGACTAAACGCATATCACGCATGCGCGCGCATGCGCAGTGACCGCTTTTAGCTGTTTTTGACGCGTTGTGACGTAGTGGCAACGGCATACGTCATGCCCGTCATGCGCATGCGCAATGTACGTCATAGATTCGGCTAAACGGACATTGCGCATGCGCAATGTACGTCAGAACCCGTTATGACGCTAGCTTGTTGCAAAGGGCAGAGGCTATTCACACAGATGCTCAGCGCATACTACACAAAACAGAACAATCTTTCACAGTATATCAGTGTGCTATATCTGTAATTCCATGATTGTTGTTCATAAAAAATATTAAAAACATTCTTTGGAGTGATGTACTTATACGAATATAAAACAGTAAACATGCAGATGTTGCAATATATGCTTGCTCTCTAAAACCGTGTAACGGGCCGAGATTCGACTAAACGGACATAGCGCATGCGCAATGTACGTCAGAGCCCGTCATGATCCGAGTTTGCGTTGGTGACAACCCAGCCAGCAGTCACTCCGTTTAATTATATCTATATTGTAATTGTTCCACGAGAAGTGTGTAAATTTTCTTTAACAATGGAGGACGAATATACTGAGTATATGACTTGCTTAAAAGAATTTCTACTTCACGGAACGCATCGCCGTGGAATCGGCAGACGTCTAAGAGACGCGGTCGGCAAGGCGTCGAGGGCTCAAAACTATGAGGTAGACGGTAAGTAAAATACATGTTTCAGTCATATTAGCCTAATTTTGCCAGCATAGCCTAAGTAGTAATTCAGTAGATAATGGAGTACAACTAAATTAGTTTTTATGTTGTCCCATTAAATGTAATTGAACTTGGAATTAAAAATTACGTGCAATGACACTTCCAAGTTCCCGAAGCGGCAAAGGGCAGAGGCTATTTACATAGATGCTGAGCACATGCTGGTAGAACTAATATTCGTCATACCTTGGCTAAACCACTTTATTGCTACTACAAAAAAACAGAACCATCTTTCACAGTGTATCAGTGTGCTAAATCTTAAATTCCATGATTGTTGTTAAACAAAATCGTTGCAGTGCTGTACTTACAGTAATATAAACCAGTATAAAGGCAGATGTTGCAAAATATGCTTGCTCTCTAAAATCGTGTAGCTTGTCTACACTGTGTGACCAGGAACCATGTAATGTATTTATATACCTACCTTGGTGACAGTTTTATTGTCGAAACATATAGTTTCCAGTTTACCACTTTAAACTTATTTGCATAACTTAGTCATACTCATAACGTTAGTGAATGAATGTGACAGCTGACAGGGACTATTACATTTTGTTCATCACAAGGTTGCAGTACACAGTGGTTATGTGAGATGCTGTTATATATGTCTCTGTTGCTTTAAAAGTTTGATGCGACTTGAGCAAGACACCTTAAGGCTTATACTGGTGAGTGTCACAAATTATTACCCCAAAATTGTGTTCTTGCTATCATCGTACTATGATATGTCGTACAAAGGAATTGGGTATCACTGGATAGTGTCAACATTCTCACAACTAGTGTTAGTTAATATTTAGTATTATGACAAGTTTTATTGTCACTCTCAGCTCATGGATATAGGTATGACTTTATCTGTAACCATTAATTAATTGTAGTTTGTTAAGTATTCACGATGTACCATGTCAGCATAATATTACATTGACATTGTATAAGTTGGTAACTTAGGGTTAACAAACTGTGACAAAGTATGAACTGAATGTATTCACTATCTAGTGCATGCCCCACTGGGGCCAGACAAAATAATATTAATGATCACCTGACCTGCTGGGTTTCACTAGGGTTAATAGAAAACACATATGTCCAATATAGGGTAGTAATAGAGATGCACAGCCATGTTAATGACATAGATATACAGTGCCAAGAGGGGAGGCACCAATTAAAACAAGTCCAATCAAGATTAAATACTACAATCCACTTTATATCCTCAAATTACGGCCCACTGAGCTAGTCACATCTACATAGATGTCCAGCCAGTTATAACACAAGACTTTTTAGTGTGATTACACACAGACAGACACCCAGCATGCTCAGCTCCTGCTGACCAACTCCCTCAACTTTATTTTCACACTTTCATCTAAGCTAGCCTGACTACACATTCAAATTAACCAATAATTCCCGCCAAGCATACACAAAGACAAAGACATCAACTAGGCTATTGGTAATGATTAATATGTGGTTTGGGGGTCTTCATATTTCCACCAAACATACTTAAAGACAAAGACACTGACTAGGGTACTGCTAATTATTGACATGTGGTTTCTGGTTTCTCTACCACTACTTAACTCATCACTGGTCTAAACACCTACTCACTAATTAATTCCTAACCTAATAATTTATAATAAGCCCTACCTACCATACCAATACAGCATAGCTAAAATATGTTTATAATTGCTAGCTGTCTTATTTTTGTTGCTGTAGTTCGTATTATCCCTAACATTGCTAGTTTATGTAGAAGGCGCAAACAAAGAGTGTAGTCAGTACATTGTATAACAGACAATTGCATTTCATCATATTGTTTGATGTTGACTTTACATAATATCATTTGCAGATTAGTACGCTTAGGAGGCTTAATGATGTGGGTTCTTGTATTAAATTTTGTTATGTCTGTTTCTCTAGGCAAGGTTGGACAAGGCAAAGCATCAACAGGTTGAACACCGCAAAGGCAGGCTGACCTTGAGCAGATGGACAACAATAGCTTGTTCTCGGTTAACCACGAATACTAGTAGTACTAACAAGTACTTGCCCCCCCCCACCAACCCTGTTCAAAACCAGACACTGCATTAGTAAATACTTTATTAAATATAATGTCATGAACAGATTAATAATTTTGTCTTCTTTGCATGGATGTATGTTTCACCTATTAAAAACAGAAAACTGTTATTGGTAATTGTGTTGTGAAATCGTGAAAAAATTAGTGTGTTTATTGGCTTTAATGATAAAGGAATGAAAATGCTATGTTGTGAATGTTCTTATTTTAACAACTTGTTGTTTCATTGTCTGTTGGACTTCCTTATGAGAACATATGTAGTTGTTAACTTGTTTCTTCATTAGATAGATCTTCTACCTGTTGTAAGTCACCAGTACTGTTCACCAGCCTGGTCATTGGGGATCCAAGAGAGAAGCTGACATGCATTCACCAAATATTGTAGTTTTATAAAGATAATCAACTTGTCATGTGGATTTATCAATTGAATTTATATATTTGATTTGTAATTAAGGGTAAATACTAATGTTTTGGTTTCAGTAGTTGGTTCAATTCCAACTGGTTTGTGCACAAATACCCCTGGTATGGGCTTATTGACCGAAACATTGCATTTACCCTTGTAATTATGCTGAGTATATACATGAGTATAAATAAAATGAAATACAAATTTAGGTCAAGTATCATTGAAGATATAGGTCACTGAACTTTGACCCAAATCGCATACTGACCACTACAGTAATGCCTGTAACTCTGCTATCAATCAAGCTAGAGGAAAGCTAATACACATGTGCATATAATTTTCATAAAATTAAAACAATAGTATAAATAAAAATGTTGTAATTTTAGAAATTTGACTTTTGACCTCAGATACCCAAAAATGTATCCTCTGATTTTTTTTATTTTGTACACAATATCCGATACTATTGCAGAAGAGTCCCTGAAAATATTAGAGTGGTGCAGTGGGCAAATAATAAGTTTCAGAGATACATTAAATTAAGTACACCCATGGATGATAAATTGCACCAGGATAGCACTGTATAACTGTATAAAAGAATATTTGCAAAATCAGAGGATACATGTTCTGAGTATTTGAGGTCAAATTAAAAAAATTACAACATTCTTATTTACACTAATGTTTTAATTTTATAATAATTATGTGTGCATGTTTATAGGCTTTCCAATGATATATTGATTGTTTCTCTGGCTTTATTAATAGCCGAGTTACAGGCATTAATGTAGCAGTCATTATGCGATTTGGGTCAATGTTCAGTGACCTATATCTTCAATGATACTTGACCTAGATTTTTATTTAATTTTTTATTTTCATATTCTCGCATAAGCCAACAACTGTACTAAATTTCCTCAAAATTGGAGACGGGTGATGATTTGAGTGATTGATTTGACATGGAATGTTAAATTCCCGGCTTCATAACCACCATAGCTCCCTGGCGTATACATATATCTGTTGACAAATTATATGCGTCTTATCGATTTTGATATTGACCAACTATTTTGCATGGATGTGCCTCTCAGCATGATTTCTAAGGATTTAGGCACAATAGAAGTTATATACTATTTACTATTATTAATATAAGCATTTAATGGGATACACAAAAGAGGGTTTTCGTCCTGTATGGTGGAATATGTTATACTAACAGATTACAAATACCTCTTGTGCATGGTACACCATGGCAGCATCTATATATGGTATATCATTAAGCATGCATGGGCATTGATCGGTGTGGGATGAGGGTGACGTGTCCCCCCATTTTTTAGCTTGAGTGGGACTGCATAGGAAATGTCCCCTTCACCTCTTCAATCCAGAAAAAATGTCTCCCTCTCACCTATCTCATAAGCCCCTACATAAGTCTAGTAGCTAAAAATAATAAACTGATGATATGAAATTCCCACTACCCAGAGGAAAACCGACTAGATAAATTGCTTGGTTGAACAGATAACCCAACTTGATATTACTTCAGCATATTAATAGGCAGCCTGCTGGATACTTGAATTTCGAGTCTGTTATCTGTGCTTTAATTAAGGATTTGACCAAACAATCATAACGTTGTGTTGATCATAAACTTTTTTTACAGTCACAATACTCAAATACACGTAACCTACATTACAATTTTAAATAGCGTACTTGTACACCTTTGTTTAATTTATAATTAGTAATAGACCAATAAGAAATGATTATATATACTAAAAACAATGTTATAATTATGCATGTCAGATTATATATATATGTATATATATACATATATATATATATATATACAAAATAATCTGTATGTAAGTATTTATAAATACATACATATAAATGTATATACATATATATCAATTGGTCCCCATATGTAACTATGTTATATACACATATATATAAATTAAATATATATATGTAAACATAGACATAAATGTATATATAACATGTGTGGACCAATTATATATATGTATATACATTTATGTATTTACATATATATTTAATTTATTTATATATATGTGTGTGTTTAATGACTTTGAAGGAAATTTTCATATATATTCTTTGGTGTTTTGGAACAAAACAAGATTTGACAATTATTATATTCCAACATTATTAATTAATGCAATTTTCTGAGATAAAATAATTATTGTTGACATACACCCATGTTGTCATACTCTAACTGTGTTATTAAATATTGTTTCACTTGCATTACTGTACTTTTATAAATAATATTTTTTAGATACTGGAGCTTTGGTGTATAAACCACCGAACTCAAACATACGACAACGAATTGTGACAGATCGCAACGAAAGACAGAACATTCTTTGGCAGATGCATTCAGCACCTCATGCTGGTCAAAGTGGTGTTAATGCCACTGTTGATAAGATAACCCAGCTGATCTACTGGAAAGGTGTGAAGAACGATGTCCAGGCATACGTAAGTTATCTTCTCTAACCGCAACATTCCAACTGTGATGCAAACTGGCAATTTTAACATTTGGCTGGCCATACATTAATTATAACCATCAATATTATGTGTTGCTGTATGTATTAAACAATTAACTAATTTATGTTATCAAATAACCAATAATTTAATAGATAAAAAGCTAAATTAAAACAAAATTTATACACTACAGTTGTCATACATTTATGACAACCATTGTAATAAATGTGAATTGTTATAGTGATATTGTTTAGTCCTTTGAGTTAAAGTAATTGCAGTGACATTTGGCCGATGTTTAATGCCCACAGAGCATATGTCCAGATGTAATTAATTAGAACAGGCTAAATATGTATTGGTTTTAACAGGACAATAAGCTTTTTCTGATTTTGTATCTCATGTGATATTGCCACACAAAATATCTGTATTTGATTAAAGCTATTTGTTTCTGGTTTGCGTATTTAAAAACTCTAGTAGTATTTTTCTGTAAATATTTCTATTGACAGTCCATGTTATAATGCCATGAGAGATTGTAGCTCACCAACTCTCCTGCAAAACATATAACATAAATTTTACTGCTATCATAATCTTTAATAGTCTGTAAGTTATATATTTTCTTTTGATTCAGATTGGTCATTGTGATACCTGTCAGCGGTATGATAAGCTGAAGACTGTGGCACCAAAACTGACCCCAATCAAAATTGTTGAACCTATGCGTATGGTTGGGATGGATCTTATAGGTATTGCTTTATTTTAATGTATACACATATACCTATTGTTGGTCTTCGGAAACATGGATATATATATTATCTACATATGAATATGTTCATTCTCTTCATCTGATTAATCGGTGAAATCTCATCTACCAAATGGTGATGTATTAAAACACCGATAGAGTGTTGTTTAGGTTTTATTTCAAGATGAAAGTGTATGCTTTTCCAATGGGTAAGAAATAACTAGGACAATTTTACAATGGTTGGAGACACATTTTGATATTACCAGAATAAATGTTAAAATGCAATAGTGATGATAACAGTTGCTGTTTCAGATGAAACAATTTGTGAAGTGTTTGGAACGAGTGGCTCAACTTACCACCTCAAGCATCAGCTTACCCATGTCTTGCTTATTTCTGAACAAAATGTTATCTGGATTCAATGTATTATTTTAGAGATATAATTGTTAATTATTAATGAAAGTAAAATGTAATGACAATTTAAAAAGAAGGTCACTATTTGGTTTACAGTACTTTGTTATTTTGTTTGTAGGTCCACTACCAGAGACACAGGCTGGAATGAAGTATGTCCTTACCCTCACCGACTACTTCACAAAGTATGTTGAGTTCTCTCCGTTAACACAGAAGTCGGGTCTGTGTGTGGCACGTGCACTGAAAACCTACATCTACAGGTATGATTACTACTGCATGTTAAGTTTATTTCAGCAGGATATACCCTTTTCCCAGATAAATTAAACTTGTAGAAATGTAGGTAAATAGTAAATATGTTTACAATGAAAGTAAACATTGATTAAATGAACAAAGTAAGCAAGCAACTACATTGATTGGAGATATTAAATACATATAAACTATAGTAGTGCTACATATAATTTATCTTAAGACAATTGAGAATCACTGATACTTTGTAGTGTCTTTTTTCTTCACTAAAGTAGGTATTATAACATGTGTAAATATGTCAAAACGTCCTTTTGTTTTACAGGTATGGTGCCCCCACAAAACTACTCTCAGACCAGGGCAGAGAATTTGTCAACAAGTTGAATGATGATCTGGCAAAGAAGTTTGACATAAAACGCATGATAACAGCTGCTTATCATCCGCAGACTAATGGACTGGATGAAAGGTGCTACCACTACCAGTACATCATGTAGTCAGTTATGTTAGTTTTGTTGAAGTAGTTCAATAATGCTCATGGATTATGAGTTGCCCATTAATGTTATAATCATAATTTTACTGTGAATATTTAGACTTTTATCAAGGCCATAATTATTTTCTGTCTATGTTTCCATTGTATGCAATTGCTAGAATTGCATATCGGCATACACTGTACTAATACAGTCCGTTTTGTACATACCTGGAACTGTTTTGATCACATAACAAGTTAAACCTGTTTTAGGACCAACCAGACACTGAAGACGAGACTAAGCAAGCTCGCGAGTGAGCACCAGGTAGACTGGGATGAGTACCTGGAGGAAGTGGCCTTCAGTATCCACACACAGAGACAGCGCTCCACAAAATGTACACCTTTCTTCTTAATGTTCAACCGACATCCACGTCTACCTACGGAGGTGATTATAACATAACTCTCCTTTAGTGTAGCTAGTTATGATATTTCTAATGTAAAGATGGTGTGTATGTTGAGTACTTTCCTTCTACACATTTTGCACATTTGTTTACGTGTTAACATGCTTTAGGGTGGCATTACTATTAGTATAGTGTGTACATTGCTGTGTTCATTCTCTTCCTTTGATTAATCAGTGAAGTCTCATCTACCGAACGACCTTATACCAAATAGCGATGTATTAAACCAAAACACTGATATAGTGTTGTTTAGTTATTTAATTACAGATGAAAGAGTAAGCTTATATTCTCAACTGACCATTCTATTTCCTCTTTTGTGTTATTACATAGATGGACGTTGTTGACATGGACACCCATGTTGACATTCCGAGGTATACTGAGGAGGAGGTGGACGCATACCAGGAGCGTCTTGTGCAACAAATCCCAATGGTGCACGAGAAGGTAGGTACAACTTATTAACAACTGTCCTGATATAATAATTGTTGTGATGTTTGTAATCACCTTGCTATGAATAGAGCACAGCGTAGTTCTTTGTGTTATATAGAATTCGGTACATATGACTGCTCAAAATGCTATACTACTCATTTCATTGAAACATTGTTCATTCTAAAAATCATGTTTATTTATCTAATAAATATTCAGCCATGTTTCAATTAATGCATGAAACCTATTCATACATAGAATATGAGGAATCAGTGCAGAAGGGGTGGCAAGTTTGGGCCGCAGTGGACAGGTCCCTACAGGTAATTAATTCAAATGTATGTCTTAATTGAAATCTCTAATGATCCTGAATATATTATTAATCTGGTGTAATACATGCATTGATATTAATTATGAAACATGCTTATTTTATGCTGTATTTATAGTGTGTTTTAATTGAATAGTATTCTAATAAATATTATAAGTTTTTTTACATTGTAGGACATTGTATGACAGGTCATGGTTTCAGGGAGAAGAGATCATTCCGATGCAAACCGTCATGGGTTAATGCAGACAAAGACTGGTTTGTAGTAAGGTTACAATGATCTATGCATGTGTTTGCAGGATTAAACTCATTATGTTCATGTTATGCTGCTGAGAACCAAACTTCTTCAACATATAAAGATAATTTGCTATACATCGTCCTTTTCTTTTTCAATGCAGAATCACACAGATTGGTGACAATTACCAGGTGTCATTGGCCAGCACAGGTGGTACTCGTCTGAAAACCAAGGTCGTGTATGAACAACTAAAACCCTACAGTGCTCCAGCAACCGCCAACACCACGAGGCCACCTACGTCTGCTGTGACAACCGCCAATACAACGAGGCCACTTACGTCTGCTGTGACAACCGCCAACACAACGAGGCCACCTACGTCTGCTGTGACAACCGCCAACACAACGAGGCCACCTACGTCTGCTGTGACAACCGCCAACACAACGAGGCCACCTACGTCTGCTGTGACAACCGCCAACACAACGAGGCCACCTACGTCTGCTGTGACAACCGCCAACACAACGAGGCCACCTACGTCTGCTGTGACAACCGCCAACACAACGAGGCCACCTACGTCTGCTGTGACAACCGCCAACACAACGAGGCCACCTACGTTACGTTGGCGTTGGTCGGTCGGTCGGTCGGTCGGTCGGTCGGTCGGTCGGTCGGTCGGTCGGTCGGTCGGTCGGTCGGTCGGTCGGTCGGTCGGTCGGTCGGTCGGTCGGTCGGTCGGTCGGTCGGTCGGTCGGTCGGTCGGTCGGTCGGTCGGTCGGTCGGTCGGTCGGTCGGTCGGTCGGTCGGTCGGTCGGTCGGTCGGTCGGTCGGTCGGTCGGTCGGTCGGTCGGTCGGTCGGTCGGTCGGTCGGTCGGTCGGTCGGTCGGTCGGTCGGTCGGTCGGTCGGTCGGTCGGTCGGTCGGTCGGTCGGTCGGTCGGTCGGTCGGTCGGTCGGTCGGTCGGTCGGTCGGTCATTAATGTGGCTAACAAGTTGTATGTTTGCAATTTGACAAAGATTTGAGATGGACGAATCATTTTTATTGAGTGTTGTTCAGTTCAAACAGTGATGCTGGTATCTAGACATTTGGTGTGCATCACATGTGAGTGTCTTTTCTTGGAACTTGTTCGTATCGAATAAGCAATCAATTGTGTTTGAAAAGTTCAAATGATCATTAATCACTTTTCACATGTGTGGTTCTAATGCTGTTATGACACATTAAAGTCGTGTGGAATGTTTATTCTTAAAGATAGTCATAATTCAGTTTCTATGTTGCTGCATTGCTACAACACATTTAATGAAAAATATTAAAATATATTATACATCATAATACATGTATTATTTCACAATGTTCATGTATGTAAACGTGTTATGTATGTGAATGGACATTATGAAATGTAAATAATGTAACTGCTATCACACAACACCCTGAGTCGCAGCATGGATGGCTATTTCAGTATTTTTTTTATTAGCAATGGTGTTTAAAGATGACATTTTAATCTTGTTTATCGTGATTAGTAATATCAAATGATAAGTATGTTATGGAATATTCAACTATTAATGTATTATATATCATTGTATTTGGTAGTAATTCAGCAGTGAACATTCTGGGCTAATTAATAATTACATGTATAATAACTGTATTTCGTTATAAACATATAGCTACTTCTGTTGTAAGTATAACGCCCCAGAGAAAAATCAATCATACTATATGAAGCTTGTCTGCTAGGCTAACAAATCATATATTACCAAGTGTAATTAAGATTGACTACAATACCACCTGTTAGTGCACATGCATCTTGAATAAATATGTTCCGGCCATTCATTGTTAACAATTTTACGTATGCATGCACTATCATTACATAGTTGAATATATATATATATATATATATAAACATGTATTTATTATACATATGTAATAAAAGTATATATTATGTATATCATGAATGCGTAGTTTTATATAGAATATTCATTAGAAAACGACCCCATGAATTCTATAGAAAATCTATAATTTCCTATAGAATTATATAGAAAACTTCTTTAGACAAATCGATAAATTCTCTAGAAAACTGTAGGCCTGGTAAAATCAATTGGAAAGTCTGTAGAATTTTATAGAAAACTATAGGCCCTGTAACATCTATAGAAAAATCTGTAGTTTTCTATAAAAATCTATACTTTTTGTGTGTAAAACATCAGGCCCCATAAAATCTATAGAAAAATCTATAGCAAAATCTATAGTTTTCTATAAAATATTCTTTATAAACCAATAGACCCCATGAATTTTATAGAAAATCTATAGTTTACTATACAAAACGATAGACCTCAAAAATCTATAGTAAATTCTATAGAATTTATAATAACATAGAAAAATCTAAAATATTATAGAGAAAACCAAAGTCCTGTAAAATCTCTAGAAAAGTCTGCAGTGGAGGGGTAGCAAATAGCCATCTCCCAAGAAAACGAAGCAGGACACCGCGGCTGTGCATATAGACAGCGCCACGCGCCTTCTAATGATGTAGCCTCGATACTAATTATAACCTCGACTGACGAAAATAACGCTCTAAATAACACAACACGTTCGAGTGAGTGAAAATGATCACATAAGTTTATCTATTTTTATTTAAGATGTGCGTGATGACAATATTATTTCAATATTTGACGTATTACTAACGGAAACTACGTTAGTAACAAAGGCGAATCCTGGACTGGGTCGAAACTGGGACCGCTACCGTCGCGGTCCCAGTTTCGGTCGAATCCTGGACTGGTCGAAACGTGGACCACCACACCGCCCTGTCGAGATGACGAAATAATATGTTTAACGAAGTGGTTACGTAGCCGAGCATCGGAACCCTGTACCTCGGCGTTATAGGTCCGAGCACTCAACGCGCATGCGCCAATTGTCACGTGTTGCACCTTGCGTCCGCTCTTTCTCATGGCAGCCAAGCATGGGTTGAGGTTGGGATGAACGTAGGCGATGGTTTTGACGCAAATAAAGAAAAGAAAACAGCCGTGCAACTCTACATTGACCACAGGCGGGACTGTAAGACATCGGCTGCGTCGGTGGCTCTATATCCTGGCTGCGCTGGCAAGATTAAGCCCGAGCACAAGTACTTCGAAGATAAATGCCAGTCGATTCGGCTCACAGACAACTCGGCCCGGGCCGAGCTGGCTCAAGATAACTCGTCGCCGATCACGAGACGACTCGGCGTCCATATGAGACAACTGGGGACATTTGTTTAAATTTTGCACCACCTAAATTTTGCTGTTATCATTATCTTTATCGAATTGCAATATGACATTTTTAACCACCGAATAAGTGTCAGTTTTATATTACAATAATAATATAATTCATGCTTAATGTAATATTATACTAGTTATTGTTTTGCTTGATTGATTTTATGTTAGTGAAATAGTTGTGTGCATTATTACGTTTTTAATACAGTATTTATTTTTTATAAAATTATAATAAAATGTATTAAAACTGCAATTAAAATGTCGCAAGCATAATACCATAATGACCATAATTTTCATTTTGTTGTTGTTGTTATGAGATGTATGTCATGTTGACTAAATTGTTTGTGATTGATATTGTTTGCGTACATTTCATTATTTCAGTGCATTAAATTAATAATTATCTCAGGCATAATTATGTTTTACAAATATAACCCCTTCTACCTTAGGTATTACGCAGTTCCTGCTGTTAAATACTAGATTATCCGAAAATCTCACGTGTCATGATAACCCTTTTGTGCAATGTTTTAAAAATTCATTTATCTATGTATTTATATTTGTATTGAGCGTCGAAAATAAATTCACCGTCATGTCATGTATATGTTTTACATTTCTCCTCTTACATAAACACTGTATATAATCAAAACACTGCAACCATAACGAAACTCAAAACTGGCAGTGTTGACTATATGAGCTATTTTCCCATTTCGTTACATTACCCACTAATCTAGCATGTGTCATGGTAACCCTTTTGTATAACTATATAACTAGTATTATGCCATTTGTGAAATGTATATATGTTTTACATTTCTCCTTTCTTACTTTTATGCTTATATTATGCATATTTACATTACTGTGTCAGATTTCAAGTGCATGACATGTAGTTATATACCCTGTTAATAATGTCGGTATGGAATCAGTTACCATAAATTAGTAATGTATTCTAGATGATAGAGATCACGTAGCAAGTTTTTTTTACATTAGTGCAATACTCAAGCATGCTTTACATTAATGTGTCAGATTGCAAGTCGATTTATCTTCGCGCATGACGCGTACATACGTCACTTAAATATTAATGTTACCCAGGTAATCATCACTGTAGAGATGTTCTTTTGTCATCTTCCAGTAATAAACTGCTTCATACAATATTGCTACATTACACATGTGTGTATTTAATAATTCTGCATAAAGTAATACAGCAGTTATATAATTTCAGGAAACAGCAACTATATTCGTATTACTTTAACAAGATTTAACAAGATTGTGCCACAGCAACTATTATATAAGCTGCAAATAAATATTATCTTCTAAAGTACACATATTACTTATAATCTTTTTCTAATGGAACTGGCTCTATTAAAATGATAATATTAAATTTACTATATAAAAACATGAAGTCCATCAATCATTCTGCTATACTACAGCAATTACAATCTGCAGTTCTCAAAACGCAATTACTTTGGCCTGTTATGCTCTATGAATAAAATAAATTCATCAACCAGCCATATGCTGTAGACGATGATGCCCCTGTTGTTTCTTTCGGTGCTCATGTAATTATTAATGCTCATATTTATTAATTATAATGTCGTTATGGGTATATATTACTTACTTAGATTCATACCATTAACGCAACAAAAAAAACATTTATAATCATGCAATTGGGCTTATACATTTTAAGTATTTTGATTCATTTTTTCCATAGGCTATGACTTGTTATAATGGACTTATAAATATTAATCGAATATCCTTATGAATCGCTAGTAGCAGTAGTATGATTACGCACCCGTACTGATACTGATGCGAAGGGTAACGTGAAAGTACAACCAAGAAATCGCCTGTGCGTTGAATGCTCGGACCTTTATCACAAACAAACACGGTTCCGATGCTCGGCCTGCTGCACCGCGTCCGAGCACCGGGGAAAGTCAAAGTAGGCGCTTGAGTGCTCGGACCTTTATCACCAGCGAACACGGTTCCGATGCTCGGCTACGCAACAACGTCCTATGTTTAATTGAGGGAATCGGCAACTAAAAAACTATTTTGATGAGCAAGTTACAAAATTCGGTAACAATCAAGAAAATGGTAAGTTTGACGAGAGTTCACCGCTAAAGTGAATTCGCTCGGTGGCGCAAGAACGGAGGACAACCTAAAGGCTAAACAAAAGGGGAAACATTTTAAATCTGCGGTCTTAAAACGCACTACGTGATCAAGGAAAAGTGAGAGGCAGACCACCAAATTGACCTCTGTATGCTGATATCATCATGGATACAACTGGTGAAGGAACCGATGTGACAACGGGAATTGATGGCGAGTATTCATATCTAGTCAAATGAATGATTACTGTCTGTGGTGTGTGTTGTACTTTCAAGTGTCACCGTATTATGTACAATTCCTTATTTACTACAGTGACTTTCTTGGTAAAAAAAAAAATTAAACAAAGGAAATAAAATCCCAATCAGTGTTTTATATTTAAATTAAATTATTTTAATTTGTGATGTGTGCTTGTGACATATTACAACAAAACTAAATGGCACTAAAGCGAGAACTGACTGTTTTCAGACTTGTTGATAGCATAATTATTATAACATAAAATAAATTTATATTAAAACATGTACTGGTATATATGTAATTATTGTTGGAGTACAGTTGTCACAGCTATAATTCTCATTCCGATAAAAATGAACCAAATACATTAATGACACGTATGAAACTTTATTTTATATAGTTCAATATCCATTAGTAAATCAAACATATGCCTATATTCAAATTTTTATAATGGTATGAATGCTACAGACAGTTGTATTGTGAAAGCAACTCTTATGCAGAACTGTTATACAGAAATAATTCTTATGTACAGTAACACGCAACTCATACATGATACAATGGAAATAATATATTAACACAATGCGTAAATATGTAATATTTACAAAACTTATAATGTTCACGTTTCAGTGCAAGGCACAGACAGCTTCATGTTGGACACAGGTGATGGCCAGGCTATGGCTCTGCCAGTCGATGATGCATGGGGTGAGCAATCTCTATTTATCTTTGATTTTCATATCTAATTAGCAATGTCAAACAGCTTATGTAAACAATGTGGGTTGCATCAAGCATCCTATTAATGGAAACTTACCAGGAGAGAGAGAGAGAGAGCCATCATAAAAATAGCACAGGCAGCCACCTTAAAGTGGCAGGCATCCATAACCAGGGCAATTATATTACAATAGCAATACACAAGAGCATGGCCAGCCCTAGAGTTGGTGACTGGTAGAGTTACATAATAGGACAGAGGTCAGTATCCACACTTTGTCACATCTACAATGATCTGTCACCTTCTAAATTCAAAACAATAATCATACTTACATATCACACACAAACACACAGACACATACACACACACGTTGGTGTATGGGAGTATATACACATTTTTGATCAATTAAATGAACATCTTAACTCTATATTATGTGAGTAAACAACATGTCGGGTAAGACTGAACCATGGTAGCATACAGGTATAGTGACTCTATTCTTCAGTTACAGAAAACAGGATTGACTATGTCAATAACAAAGTGCATGTGTTAATTCAAATAAGTTACTAAAGCAACATGTTTTGGCATTCCAGATGTATCATCATCTGTGATGCCTGCACCACTGCCAGAACCTCCACCACAGCCTGAGCCAGGTGCCAGCTGGTTTATGCAGCTGGAGTCACTAAAGCAGCAGTTACTGCTACTTTGACAGTTACGTTGACACAATGGGCATCTGTGTATGTCTGTTCGTGTTGATTCCACGTGTTGAGGATCGGTGAGAGAATATATACCCACTGTCCCCAAGAAACACATCAGTCAATGGTTTTCGTGGCGACTCGAATGCTGAAACAGCTGCTATTCCCTCAGGATTCTGGAATCTTGCACTGAACCCGGCCACTTGGCAAATGGCAATGCAGTTCATAATCCTCATGTCAGCATCACATATGAACTACAACAGAGACAGATGACACTCATTTAATGTGCATGTTTTTATACCTGAGTCGATGCATTTTTTAATACTTTATACTGTGTAGTTATTACTAGTTTGTGCATGAAACAAAACTGTGTCTTACATTTTATTTAGAAGTGGTCAATAGCACAGGGGTGAAATACAATTATTTCTTAATTATTAAGTGTTGAATTTGTAACTGATGCATTTCAAACAGCACTTTATTGTTAAGTTTAAATGACTACAGTAAAATAGTACCTGGACATTTTTGCATTTAAACACATTTATAGCATTAAACATGCAAATAAAAAAATGGTACATAGGTAAAAAGATCCAAGTATCCTACATCATTCTCTTGATCTATCATAATAAAAACAGCCTTTCCATTCAAGCAATAAACCCCTAGCATGCAGGCATCTATGTATGCTACCCTGTCCTCAAAGTGTAGCCATGTGTGATCAGCTGCAAGAAGCACTTGAACAAACAATAGTAGGAGCTGGTGGCTGGGGACAGATGTCTGGTGTTACTAATTGCAATTAAGTGGCATGTGCAAATAAGGTAGCTACAGTGTACTTTAATTAGAGGAAACATCAGTGACTGGCACAAGAGGCAAAATTAACTGTTTCACAGTGTACAATAAATAAATAATAATAATAGTTTATTTCTTATATAGCGCCCCATCCAAATAATTGTTCTGGGGCGCTTTACAATGATTATTCCTAAAATAATAATAATAAAAATACATACTAATAACATAATATATATATATATATATAATAATACTAAAAAGTTAATACAATACTACTTTGATGAAATGAGGATATACTAATAAAACAAATATGATACTTTAAAATACAGACTTAAATTGGCACACAACTGCACACTATATTAAACATGAATAAATAAGTAAAATAGTATAAACATGTAGTAAATAAAAATAAAATAGTATACATATATACTATACTAAACACATATATCCATAGGTGTTTCACATAAGTGAATAATAATAATAATTCAAGTACCCTGTATATGTGGTCAAATCAATACATCATCATATTTGTGATGATATATTCCTACATAGCTACAGTTGGTATGCTGTCAAATGTCACCAATATAGGCAAGTAATAATTTTTGAGGAACTTCTACCTTCCCTCAGACCATACAGAGCAAATATATGTTAGGAGTGTTATTAGCAACAAAACCAAGCTGCTCACAGGTGACAACTAAAAAATTTAACCTGCTTTCATTGGACCTCAGTGATAATGGTTTTCGTTCTTACTAGAAAATGTGGTCAATTTTCAAATGATCTATTGAAATTTTTGACTGAAGAAAAGCAAATGAAATCTAACTAAAATAATAGCCATACTGAAATAAAAGTACTTGAAATATTATTTGAGAAAAAAATCAAATAATTTAGGGAAGTATTTCAATACAAATGTATACAACCGATTCATTTTACGTAGTGTCACATACAATTACAAATAGTTAATAACATGTAATTACATTTTAATTATGAAGTTGTATTTAAATCTATGTTTGATCATGTATTCGCATCATTTAAAAAAATTGTGGTCATTCAAGTACTTCAAGAAGTACTTCAGTAAATACGTATTACCTAGTATGTTAAAATAGAGTCACATTGCATAAAGGTTTTGTGAAATTTAAACTATTTGATAAATCACACGTTGCCTGGACGTTTATCGAGTGAAAATTCTCCCTGTTGACATATGCTCGTGCGGACGTGGGTCCCGTCGATTCATGCCGCCGCGGTGGGGAATCCCGCTAGCCGGAGGAACTCGCCTTCTGTCGGTCGGCTTGTTGTTGCGTCGGTAGCTGTACCCACTCATGCATCCGAGCGAACAAAGCGTTGGTCACACGGTGGATGGTTCGGGAAGCGGTTGACTGGTCGATACGGATGGTCTCAGCCACCAAGTTTTAGAAACAAACTCGCATACGTGTCTATAACTTGCAGAGTAGCCGGCAAGGAGCCTTATCGCGTGTCGATCGGGGTACTCTAAGTCGTCTAGCAGTTCATCCACGATTGTTAGGATATCGTGACGGCGAAATCTAAACTTGTCGTATAACTCTCCGTCATCGTACATATCCAGTGGATTCTTCCTATCCAGGAATACCCGATTTCGCGTCAAATTCCTCCTGTGTTGACTTCTCCAAACTACTACGGCCGCCATTTTTATACCCACCTCCTAAGAGTTACACCTCCTAGCTAGAGGGCCTAGAGATAGACGGTCGCAGTGCGGGCAACAGCCTAAAATCGAGTCTATGCGGTGCTCATGCATACCGGATTAGCGAACTTGCGACCTCGCAACCGAGTTATACCCCGTTTCGCGACTTAGTCCCTGGCCATGCATACGGCGCCAGTTGCTTAATTTGGTGATAATAATAATAATGGTGCATAACTCAGCAGCATAAGCTTCATGGTACGGTCCATATTTTTCTAATGGTAATCATTCTGATTACACAGTCGTGTTGTGTGTTCAATAAAGAGTATAAACTAAAGTGAAAGGTAACGTATGCCAATTTACACCACAATTAGGTCGCAATAGTCGTGCCATCTAGTGTTTAATGTGATGTTGCCTTGGGACGACTAGCGATTATGGGACATCGGGACTACTGTTGGAATTACATATTAACAGTATACAACACATTTATATATATATTTCTACATTTCTACAGATTAGTCAGCTAACGGAACCCTGTCGAACAATTAGAAACCGTTAAAGTAAGAAACAGATAAAATGACACACTTATACTATGAATACAGAATAGAAGCACGAAGTTATATCCTCTATATATTAACCACCTAAACACCGGCCACCATATTTTGCACCATTGTGTTACCTTACCTTATGATACCTTATGACGGTTCTGATCGCAGGATTGTGTGCTCCTCTGTGATCAGCTCTTCATTATCTATTAAATTTAAATCACGTGTTCCGGTTCTATTGTTAGTAATTTTTAGCGGTGCTTCGAAGTCATATAAAATATCCTGATTATACCAAAATTTGTCTAGTAGTGTTTTAAATGAATTTAGAGATTTAGCTGTTACAACTGTATCTGGGAGACTATTCCATGGTTCAGTAATTCTAATTGGAAATACATTATTTCTTAAGTTTAGCTTGGCTCTTTTTGTGAATAGTTTTAGGGAATGTCCTCTGTTTCCTGTTCTTTGTGATATCTCTTTGTTTTTCAGCAGATTTGGCACAGATTCGTGGTCATATATGTTGTGTAGTATTTTATAGACTTCTATCATGTCTCCTCTTAATCTTCGATATGCTAATGTAGGTAATTTAAGCAGTTTGAGTCTTTCTGTATATGATATGTCCCTCATACCTGGTAATTCTTTAGTGGCTCTTCTCTGAATATTTTCTAAGGCAATTTTGTGTTTCATTTTATATGGGGCCATACTGCCATAGCATAGTCTAGGTGTGATCTAACCATTGTTTTGTAGAGTGGCAAAAAAGTATATTTATCTAGAAATTGGAAGGTTCTTCTAATTATTTTGGTCATTTTATTTGCCTTATTTACCACTTGGCTTATATGTTCATCAAATGTGAGTTTTGAGTCAAAGGTTACCCCTAGGTCTTTTTGTTTATCATGTGTGTCTATTGTTTTTGTGACATTGTTCATTGTTGTATAGTATTGATTTTCTCCTACATTATTTTTTCCAATTTCCATATGTGTACATTTATCTGGGTGTAGTGTTAGCATCCAATCATGACTCCATTTTTCTATGGTGGTTATGTCCTGTTGTAGTATATCTTGATCATTCGTATTTATTATGGGTCTAAATATTTTAATATCATCAGCAAATAGAAATGTGTCGGATTGAGTAAGGTCTGGTAAGTCGTTTATGTATAATACAAAGAGTAGAGGTCCTAGGACTGATCCCTGCGGTATTCCAGGTGTTACATCATGCCAATTTGACTCCTTTCCGTTTACTGCCACCTTTTGTCTTCTGTTTGAGATGAAAGCTTCTATCCAATTTACTATTTCTTTACTAATATTTAGACTGTTTAATTTACTTATTAGTCTTTTGTGTGGTACAGTGTCGAATGCCTTTTTAAAGTCCATGTACATAACATCTGTGTGGTGTCCTCTGTCTATTTCATAGGTCCAGGTATCTAGTATTGTTATTAGTTGTAAAGCTGTAGATCTGCCGGAAATAAAGCCATACTGTTTTGGACTGAAAAGACCATTTTCTTTCATATAATTGGTAATGTGATTTCTGATTATTTTTTCCATGCATTTGCAGACTATGCTTGTTAGACTTATTGGACGGTAATTACTGGCAAATTTTTTATTTCCATTTTTGTACATTGCTGATATCTTTGCATCCTTCCAATCATCAGGAATACAGGATGTTTTTATTGATGTTTCAAATATTTTACACAGAGGGTGACAAATTACACCTGAGAGCTCCATTAGTAGCCTAGTGCTTATTTCGTCGGGACCAGGTGATTTACTGATGTTAAGTTCTTTTAAAATTTGTAATATTGTGTTTTCAGTTATAGTTAATTTATCCATTTCTGTTTTGTTGTTAACTGTGGGCATAGTTGGAATGTACCCTGGCTGTTCTGTAGTAAAGACACTAGAGAAGTAGTCTGCAAATATATTTGCTTTTTCTTCATCTTTTGTTGTTGTTTGTGATTTTTGATCTGTGTAATCTGTGTTTAATTCACCGATTCCTTGTTTGAGTGTAGTTTTGGATTTGTAATATCTCCAGAATACGTTTGGGTTTTTCTTTGTCTGGTTTGCTAAATGTCGTTCAAACTCCTTTGAATGAATGTTTATTTAACAACAGCAACACAGGAATATACAACATAGTATGAAAAATAATACAATACATAATGGTAACGACAATACAATATAATATCGGTGCTGTTGTTAAAAGGACATAGCAGAAGTCATATGACTTGTAAGGCGCTATGCCCTTCTCAACTAAAATGCGTAATAGTTACAGTAAAAGTTATAAGATTTAATACAACCAACAATAATATTTTTGTTGCATTGTGTTAATTGTTCATAAATACGAAGAAAGTAACGTCGACTTTAAACTTTTTTTAAATTGTTGTAAACTTGGCAACTGTCTTATATTACTTTCAAGACCGTTCCATACGTGTATTCCTCTGACAGTAATTGACAGTAGTCTATGGGTGGTGTTCGCTTTTTTAACATAAAATAGTTTAGATTGTCTGGTATCATACTTGTGTACGGCTGCAGTTGGTTCAAAGAACGCTTGTAAACGACCTTCTAAACAGTGGTTGTTTGCTTTATAAAGCATAACCATAGTCCTATGTGTAATTAAATCATGAAGTTTAAGAATTCTTGAACAGTGAAAAAGTACAGATGTATGACCATGGTAATCAAGACTATATATTATTCGTATAGCTTTTTTCTGTAGCAGAGAGAGTTTTCTTACTCTAGACGGATACGTATTTCCCCATATTTCACAGCAATAAGACATATATGGTTCAACAAGTGATTGGTATAACGTGCGTAATGCTTGAATATCAAGAACATCCTTTGTTTTATACAAAACACCTATGCTTTTTGATACCTTCGTTTCAACCGTTTTTATCTGCTCTCTCCACGTTAAGTTTTCATCAATGATTACACCAAGGAATTTTGTATGTGACACCTGCTCAATGTTCTTTCTATTCAAAACAATGTTTACTGTTGGTCTAAGTTGTTTTTTATTTGCAAACATGATAAAATTGGTTTTGTTCACATTAAGCGATAATTTATTAACTCTGAACCATATATCTAGTTTTTCTAGTTCGTTATTAACTGTACATGTTGTATCCATAATATTCCTAGTTGAGTAAAAAATGGTAGTGTCATCATAATATTAAGCAATTTTGACACTTCACACATGTCATTTATATATAAAATAAATAGTACTGGGCCCAGGATTGATCCTTGTGGGACTCCACACTTGATATTCTTTAGCTCTGAATTACTTTTGTTATAGCACACATACTGACCACGATTGGCTAAATAACTTTTAATCCAATCTAGTGCCAAACCCCTTATTCCATAACATTGTAACTTACTTAGCAGTATTTTATGATCAACGGTGTCAAATGCTTTCTTCAGATCAATAAAGACCCCGATAGTGCTTTCTTGTTTATCTATTGCTGAAGTTACCTTTTCGACAAATTCGGTTAACGCTAATGAAGTTGAGTGATTACTTCTGAAGCCATATTGCCCGTCAGTCAATACGTGATGATTTTCAATGAATGACATTAACCTTTTATTAAATATTTTTTCTAGTATTTTGGAGAATTGGGGTAACAGTGATATAGGTCTATAGTTAGAAAATTGGAGACGATCTCCTGATTTAAAAACAGGAATAACTTTTGCCGTTTTCATGTCATTTGGAAATATTCCGGTGATTAATGATCTGTTAAATATATAGGTTAAAGGTCTTACAATTTGCTTTATTACATGTTTAACAGTTTTCATGCTGATTTCGTTGTGTCCATACGAAGTCTTACTTTTGCACCCTGACACAATTTCGCTTACTTCTTTCTCAGTAACGGGATACATATACATTGACTCTGATACCTGGTTTTTTTAGAAAGTCAGTCGGTTGTGTTCCTTGGCATGGCTCTATACTGTTAGATAAGATTGTACCTATGTTAACAAAGAAGTTATTGAAATGATTAGCAATTTCTTCGTTGTCTAATGTTACTCGATCGTTATCAACAATGAATTCATTTGAATATTTTGCTTCCGACTTTCTTTTGCCAATTATAGTGTTAAGAATTTTCCACGTTTCACTAGTGTTGGCCTTACACTCTTCGAGTTTCTGTCTATAATAGTTCTTTTTTTCAATACGCAAGATTTTTGTTAACTTGTTTTTGTAGTTTTTATAGCGACTTTCTGTTAACAATTACCTTCTTTTTAGAAATGCTAAGTACAAGTTTTTTTTTAATGCAAGCATTTTTTAGGCCTCTTGATATCCAATTTTAGGCCTCTTTCGGAGCTTTCTTGTTAGTGCTCTGAGTTTATTTCTACTTTTGCAATATTCTAGATATTTTGTCCCATCCCTAGTCTCCATGTATCTTGTCCATAGTCTATTTTTGCGTCTGATTAGCTTTCTGGTGTTGGCGTTTAATGGGAAGTTTCCCTTTCTATTACTTGAGACTTCCTTTTGAGGTACATGTTTATCTTCTAACGTATGTAGTATAGTTTTAAGGATCTCCCATTGATCATTTACATTGTCCTTACAAAGTCTGAATTTATCTTCCCAGTTTATGTGTACGAGGTCGGTCCTCATTTCATCATAATTAGCCATTTTGAAAAGCTTTCTCTTTTTTGTATAATTGTTTATGGCGACATTGCAGAGAATGTTAAATCTGATGACACTATGGTCACTTTTGCCCAAAGGGCTAGAATATTCAATTTCACCTATATTGTCTTCCTCATTTGATAAGATTAGATCTAACAGATTTGACTTGTTTGTTCCTCTTCCTCTAGTTGGTTTTTTAACATGTTGGAACATAAAGTTGTCCCTGAGGCATTCAATGAATTTATAGGATATATTGTTTGGGTTTTCTGATTTTGTTGTCCAAAGATCCCAGTTTATGTCTGGTAGATTGTAATCACCTGTGAGTACAATATGTTTGTATTTAAGTTTGGACACTGACCCAATCATATTTAGGAGTTCAGTGTTATTTTCCTCTGTCCCCCCATCACTTCTATACATACATCCAAATAGTAGTTTTGTTTTGTTTTTAAGTTTGACATCTATAAATAAGCATTCTTTGAAAGTTGTGAGAACATTTATTTGTTCTGCCTGTAGGGTGCTAATTGTATAAATTACGATACCTCTACCTTCACTAGAATCAATGTTTTTGGTGAACATGGTGTATCCTTTTATGGAAAATTCTGGGATTGTTACTTTGCATTTTGGGTTTTTGGGTTTTACCTCGTTTATAGCAATTATGTGGGGTTTTAATTCTTCAATTCTTCTTTCAAATTCATTCAACTTATTTCTTAGTTGATCTGCATTTGTATAGAAGCACAGGATACTGTTCACATCAGAATTTTCATTTATTGTGTTGACCTTTCTGACTGCTTTTTTTTTGCGGGTGTGTAGTGTTTATTGTGTTTTCCTTATCTTTCTTATTTTTCGTTCCCATGGTGGACCCCTGACTCTGTATATATATTCCCCCGACTGATCAGCTGCTTCCTGTCTCTTTGCTTCTTCAAATAGTTTTTTTGACTCCTCTCTTTCTTGTTTTGTTTTGTCATGGTCTATCTTGATGTTTCCAAATTTGTCGTTGTTTTTCAGTTGGTGGAAATTTCTCAGAATGGAACGTTTGTTGTCAGTTTTTGGAAATTTGATCAGAACTGGTCTGGGATGATTGCTTGTATCTTCGCTTAGTTTTCCAATTCTACGGATTTCCATGTGCATGATGTCTGTTTCTGTGAAGTTATTGTCTATTTCTGTGCATAATTCCAGAATTTGTTGTTCGTCGTGTTGAGAATGATGACATTGTTGTTGCCTATTGGGCTTCAGCCAACTGGTTGCTTATCGCCCACGACAGAAGTGGAGGATTCCTTCACACTGGATAACTAAAACCATATTTGAATGATAACAAATTTGTCTGCACATTAGTATAATTGCCAATTGGGATCAACGTCAGTGTTGTCGCTATAACTGTATATTTGCCTACACTGGATAGCTCACAGGCCCCTACTAACCCTAACCTAAATTATAATAATTCATCATTCCCAGGAATATTTATGTTTTACAAATATTTCGTTTTAGACACAGTTTGAGATCCAAAATAGTGCTCCGATTTGTGTCAGCCGGAAGCGCAGTGGCCATATTATGTGCACTAAGAAGTTTGTTTTTGCCGACGGCACCGTCTTTTCGGCGTCAAACGTGCGCCAAGACGCGCTGTTTATGGAATATAAATATGCATGGGATGATGTTGAATTACTGAATTTACGAAATGAAGTAGCAAATGGTGCCAAAGATAATGGTAAAATTGAGTTTGTGCGGATTCGACGCTTGAGTGCTCAAATTTCTTTTCTTTACCAAAAGCAAAGGCATCGGGTAGGACTGAAAAGGAGAGTCCTAGGCTATGTACACTAATCCCAGGTGAAGATGAAAATCGCTAACAATGTAAAATTGTGTGTGCCTGGTTGCAACGTTTCCCAGAAGTTCCTGGAATTCTTCAAAGAAATTAGCTGGGTGACCTGGAGGGCGATATATACAAATGAAAAATCCAAAGAAGCACGAATTTGACATGTTAACACAGATAGATTCAAACCTGGTATAGAGAGGGCTGGTGTGCAGGTTTACGTTGAATAGTTTTGAGATAGGGAAACTAACACCACCGCCTCGTCCAACTAGACGTGGTCGGTGGTGAAAGGAATAGCCAGGAGGGGAAATGTCGGCAATACAGACGAAAGTACCTCACTAAAAACTACTATAATATATATATATATATATATATATATATATATATATATATATATATATATATATATATTATGGAAACGGTATCCATTTTTGCGTGAGATCATTTATTATATTTATATGTTAGTATATATATATATATATATATATATATATATATATATATATATATATATATATATATATATATTATAAATTATGGAAACGGTATCCATTTTGCGTGAGATTATTTAATATTTATTGTGTTTTTAGGTAAACTAAATTCTGATATTCACAATTGCCGATTGCAAAGTTGTTTACAAAAGTGACCTTGCAGCGTTTTTAAGTTTCCCCGCGTCTCCTTTAGGATAGTTCGATATCCCGCACCATACGGAGAACAAGAACCAGATGTTTATTTTTGACCCCAACAAGTACAGGAATTAATAATCATATGATGTGCATAAGTCATAAACAGACGTCATCATAAGTAATTTAAAAAAAACTGTGAAATGAGAGTCAGTGACTCCTGTTAAGACTGAAGAATCGCTATTACAGGAGCCACTATTTTTCGTTAATACGATTCTTTTATCTCTTTATAGGTGAAAATATCTCTGATGCACGTGTAATGATGCTTGTCTGTAGTACAAGAAGAAATAATTAAGCGACAATCCATAAATACATGTAACATTTCTTTACATCTATCCATGTACGTGTACATTAAAATTCTATGGCTTTGAAGATTGAATTGACATGTAACAATCAAATATTGTACATGCGTTTTTATGTTTGTAAGCGATAATTTATTTAAATAATATGCAAACCCATATAAACTGTGAGTACATTTGTTTTCTAAATCTAATTCTGGAGTATCGTGTATGACGTGAGGCATGTAAGTTATTTTTTTCTGGCAAATTCGTGTCTTGTCATATATGCATGTATATTTGTAGCTTTGCGAGTATTATGACCGTGTATATTATAAATGGGGATAACTTTCCAACTTAATAAATAAACTGGCTAATTAATATGCCTACATTTATATAATAATTTTAAGTTCTTGCCATTTTAAATGATCATCAATTTTCAAGTGTTTTAAAGAGTGGTTCTGTGTGTAAATTGTACCTCTTCAATGTTATTATTCGGTCTGCCTGTTTGAATTATCAATAGTCAACTACCTTTGATTCCCCAAACCGTAATACAAAACTTAATGTATGATAGTATTTGAGAATTGTATAAGTATTTTTATGTCTAGCGGTAGTACTTGCTTTAGTTTGTTTAAAACTCACGCAGTTTTGAAAGACTTATTTGCAATATCATTTACGTGTTTTTTCATGTAAGATTTTTGTCCAGAGTTAATCCTAGGAAATTAAATTCTTCCACTTGTTCGATGTTAATATTATTGATTTTAAGAGTAAGAATTTGCGTCTCTTTTTAGGTAAATGAAAAGTCATGTATTTAGATTTATGTTTGTTTAAGGACAATCTATTTATATTTAACCATTCCATAACGGTACCGAGTTCGTCATTTACTAAGGAGTCTACACTTGTGGTTTATATATTGTTTTATATCAATACATTGGTTTAATGGAGAGTGTTGTATGTATCATCTGCTTACATAATTAAGTCAAATATATTACTGACTAGTGGGAGATCATTAATATAAATAGTAAACAATAAAGGTCGTAAAGTTGATCCTTGTGGAACTCCGACATTTTACTGGAAAGATTCCTGATTGCAATTAATAAATTTCAACATACTGTCTTCGGTTCCTTAAACAATGTTCAACTAAAAGTACAATCGAACCACCCAGGTTATAACATCTTAATTTAATAACATTAATTTAATAACAATGGTATCAAAAGGCTTTGACCCAAGAAATATATTAATTGGCACCTAATTTTGTCCATGTGATTTATAATTCTGTCTACTAATTCAAGCGCAGCATATTCAATGCAGAGTTTGGTCTAAAACACAGTGGTTATCGAACAATAGTTTAGCTTCATTAAAATATGAAGAAAATTGGGTAGAAAATATTTTCTAGTACCGTTAATATTGGTGGTAATAGAGAAATTGGTGTATAATTTTTAAATAATGTGGGATCATCGTTATTAAATATTGGAATTACTTTGGCGATTTTTAGTTGATCTGGAAAAAATTCCAGACAGACATAACTGTGTGACAGACTGGGAGGGGGCGAAACTGATGGATAGAGAGATGAACAGGTTTGCGCGTTAGATAAAAAGAAGCCATCTGGATTAGGAACAGATTACCAACTAGGAACAGAGACGAGGGCCTACAGATCAAGTCACGCGTGGGACAGTCTGCTCGCCACGCCATCTAGCGAGCAGTAACAATTCAGTTCCTGATGAATGCCGCCGATGGGGGCTGAAACGTTGATGTCAGTAGAAATTACTAGTAGTGTAATAATAAATATTGCTTGAATAATTTACTTCCAACTTGATGAACATTTTGACGAATATATATAATTGATTATATATATATATATATATATATATATATATATATATATATATATATATATATATATATATATATATATATATATATATATATATATACCCACACGCACGCACGCACGCACACACACACACACACACACACCAAGAAAGATATTGACAAGATGTGGATGTGGCTTTATTAAAATGTATCATGTGTTCTGCTTTCATTGTAAAATGGAATCATTCAAAGCAATACTATAAACTACAAAGCTTAACAGGCCCAGGTGCCTTAGTATAATGTTTGCTTGTTCAAGTGAAACAAACGTTTTCAAGTGAAACAAACTATTATATCGACAAGTGGAGATCATGTCGTACGTCTGTATTGTTACAGCTGTTGGGTGTATTACATGTCCTTCTGGTGTTAGTACGTGTCTGCTGATGTGCACGTGTGCGTGTACTTGTGCGTGCGTGCGCAGTTGTGTGGTCGTGTAAGACAGCGCCTTCGGGTGGACATGCTTGTGTTCCTTGTGTTCACGCTGCAGTTTGCATCGAGGCGCAGTCGTATCACGAGAACCAGATTGGGCACTTGTGTGCAGGATTCATTGGAGAATTGACAGGACACGAGAAAGCCTCGGCGAAATGTCGCGTGTTCGACAACGGTCCAATTACCCTGCAGGAAAAAGGTGACCAACACATTCAGTGAATGTCTGTGTGTGTGTGTGTGTGTGTGTGTGTGTGTGTGTGTGTGTGTGTGTATGTGTGTGTGTGTGTGTGTGTGCGTGCGTGTGGGTGTGTGTGTGAGTGTGTGTGTGTTTGTGTGTGTGTTTGTGTGTGTGTATGCGTGCGTGCGTGCGTTCGTGCGCGCGCGCGCGCGCGCGCGTGTGTGTGTGTGTGTGTGTGTGTGTGTGTGTGTGTGTGTGTGTGTGTGTGTGTAGAGAGAGAGAGAAATAGCGCGCGTGGCAAAGCAAGCGGGAGAGTGAGTGAGTGAGTGAGTGAGTGAGTGAGTGAGTGAGTGAGTGAATGAGTGATGAGTGAGAGCGACGATGTGATAACATTATCTTAATGTATTACCTGAACTTTGCAATTGCATGGTTATCCGTGTACAGCAATATGAGAGCAACTCGCTTTGTGGAAAACGTACACCAATTCTGCAATGAAAATCATTTAAAAAATAGCACATTGTTCTAGACTTAATTTCGGATTATGATCTGGTGTAAGCAACTCTTCGTATTAATAACCATATACGAAACATCGAACAGCCTCATAGTGTTTGTATGTGTAACGTATTGCATTTTCAGATACCTCGAATATTGAATACATCCGCAAACATTTCATATTTTTCGTGTGAAAACGTTATATTCAATTTACACTGACTAGGTCGGTATATCATGTATCACCATGTGAAGGATTTGTTTTAATAGTGACTGATAAGTGAATATATTTGTTTCATTTAACAAAGCATGTTGAAATGGATGTAATGTATTATTTATCCTGCCTAACGAATCAACTACAACATTTCTCGAGTTATTCTTCTTCTTTTTCCGAGCAACATAACCTGTCCAGCCATCAACTCAGTACGTCTTCGTAATTTTTCAATCAATGACAATATACGTAACTTTCCATAAAACTATTCACGTTTACATCACGTCGCACGTGAATACTTTGGAAAACCATCTTTGAGCCTGCGAAGGAAAATTATCAATTATTTTGAGTATTGACTCTTCATTAATTTCTAGGAACTGGACACGAATTTTAGAATTTCATGTCAAATAATAACCATAATTTGTATTAGTATTGTATAATATTTGTATTTTATTTTGTATGCATGTCCTTGCCTATGTTTGTAAAAAATAAATGAATTAAAGTAATTTACAATTTCGGCATTATTAGCTTTGTTATTGTCTCAATACCTAAAATGTTTTGTTAGTGATCTTTTTGCTTGATCTTCGTAACATTTCGTTAATAGTATACCATGTTTATCTCGCATCACTGTCATACGTGTTAAACAGTTGTTCATAATATAACAGTTTGGCTACTCCAATAGTTCCTTTCTTATTTATTTGTCTTTTTAATGAAATGTTTGATCGATATTGCATTTAAGTTAATTATGTAGGTTATCTATGTGTTTCGTTGATTTAAGTATAACATTTGTTATCCATTGAGAATATTTGTGTTTGTGTTTTTTAAACTTCACTAATTTATGTGGAATGTCTTTACTGTTTGCTTTTCCATGTACATCAGTAATATTTTTTTATTATTATTAGGATCATGCAAAGGGGTTTGGATTGGTTTCTCCATTATAGTCGAGTTGATTATTATAGAGGCAAAGCTTAACATAGCTGTTTCATTAGATAAGTGTATGTTGATTAATTTGGGAGTATATTTTTTGAATGGTGCATTGCCAATAAATATGGAATATGGTTGGTGGTCTGAGAACTGCTTGATTGGGATACCTGCTGTTCATGTTAGCATTAATTTACTGATTTTGCAAAACAATCAAAGTACCATTTAGGAAAGAAAATCTGGTAGGGAATGCTATTTGTTTGAAGAAACTAAATCCAGTTAAGGTGTCATCAAACTCACTCCAATATCTGACTTTAAGCAACTTTATATTAAAACCTCATATGGGCATATTTCCTAAGAATGATAAAATATATAAGACATTCAATACAAAATACATACCTGTGCAAAAGAAAGGAAGAAGAGTTGTTCTTTATTCATGTTTAGTGCAGGTAAGGTGGGATAAGGGTCTTCGTTATCCTTAAGCCATGCCATATACGCATTATAGCTAGCCTTTAAGCCTCCACAGTCAGCTATGTTCTCAGACAGACCGAGTTCACCATTTAGCTACAAACACACATCGTTCTTACTTTGAGACAAGCTGATATCACAGGCGGCACGTTCAATGGTAGCCATAAAAATCAAATAAATCATGAGAGCCTGTCTCACGAATAGCTTTGTACACAGCCAGATACACCACTCTTACGAGAACAGGCAAAACACTCACAACAACAGAGAAGCAAATGAATGAAAAGATGTGCCGAATACTTTGAAAAATTACTCAGCATGCCAGCTCTAGTGAACATTGACTCAACAGGCAAGCTCCAGTGAGCATTGCCGACATACAACCTGCAGAGGTATTACTAGAGGTAAACAGCCACAAACCAACGAGGGAAGATATCAGGAAAGCCTTCATGACATTGAATAAATGGTAATCTGCACGGCCAGATGGCGTACCAACAGAAGCATTGAAAGCAGATATGAACACATCAAAAGATGTGGTGTTCGGAATCATTAAGAAAATCTAGGATGACGAGGACGAACGGGAAGAGTAAAAAGAATGATATCTTGGCAAAAATACCAAATAACGGAGACCTTTAAGTGTGCCAGAAAGTGTAGGGGAATTATGCTTGTACAGTTTTCGACAGCCTTGACAGCAATGCCAAGTGGCATTTCATGAGATATTATGGAATTCCAAAGAAGTTAATTTCCATAATCAGAAGCATATTCAATGGAATGACCTGTTGAGTTCTGCATGAAGGGAATACCATAGACAAGCTTAATGTAAAGACAGGTATCAGACAAGGCTGCATTCTGGCACCTTTTCTCTTTCTTGTGGCTGTTGACTGGATCGTGAAAACAGGTACAGAGGAAGGCAGAACGGCTTTCGGTGGACACTTTGGGGTAAACGATACGATCTGGAGTTTGTTGATGATGTTTATTTTCTTGCATATAACCAAACCAAATGCAAGAAAAAAACATCACTTATAGACGCAACTACATCTAACCTAGGACTAAATGTCAACAAAGGTGAAACGAAGTTCATGAGAATCAACAGCAAGAACAACAGCGCAATCATATTGCATGGAGTAGTCCTGGAGGAAGTGAAGTATTTCACATCCCTAGGAAGTGTAATGGATACAAGTGGAGGAACAGGCTGTGTCGTCAGAGCTACGACAGGGAAAGCAAGAGCAGCGTAATTTCGTCGTACTCAGCAACAAAAACATCCAGAGAAATGTCACTATCAACAAAAACTATGCATTTTAAACTTAAATATTAAGGCGATGCTAGTTTATGATGCAGAGATGTGGCGTGTCACAAAATGGATCCATGCTGCAGAAGATCCAGACTTTTGTAAACATGTCCCTAAAGAGAATTCTAAAAATATGATGGCCAGAAACTAGTAGCAACAATACACTATGGGACAGAACCAAGCAAGAACCAACTGAAAAAGAAATAAAATAGAAAGAGAAAGTGGAGATGGGTGGGAAACGGGGACGGCCGAGATACACATGGCGCAGAGAAATGGAAAGGGAGATGGCACAAGCAGTACAGAAATGGAAAGATCTGGAAATAAATGCCGAAAACCGTGCCCGGTGGACAAGAGTTGATAGCCTGTGCTCCGACCTGGAATGAAAAGGCTTAAGTCAAGTAAGTCAGCTGTGATCTTACATAAATATCTTTTGTTGGTGTCAGGGTTGGCACTTAGGACCGACTTAGCCGGGTTACTTATGCTAAGAATAGTTGTTCACATCTGAATAACTAACACGTAAGTCGATTCAACATGCCAAAGACGGGGGGTTCTCACTGTCAGAGTGCCACGTGTCACCATTTTGATAACCGAACTTCGGGATGTCATCATGATACAATATTTGCATTGAGGTAATAATCAATATGAATACTCATCGGTCCTTGGGCGGTTGTAGATGCCGCATTTTAGACTTAAAACAAATGAATAATAACATACTAATAAGTAATGAGTCAACCTGTAGAGCGCCATATTGTTACACAAAATCCAAAACGAGGTGCTAAATACAATTAATACATGAATGTTAAAATTAACGTGTTGAATCAATGATAATAAATACATTCTAACGCGCTTTGAGGATCTTATAAGGACTGAATACTGAACTATATACGAACTTACCTTCTTATTTTATCTTATATAATAATATTGTTTGGTTGTGTAAACATTACATTACAATCTACGTTAGCTACTGGTCCAGATGTTAAGAAGCTCATGTTCAGTTTTGTCAAAGCTGTTTTTAAACATTCTCTCCGCTTCCAAGACACACGGCGTAGTTGCGTGAACTGTGGCAGCGGCAGACTCATGCGCTTAAAACGGGTGGAAGGTAAATTTGTAGAGGGAGGGCCTACTATATAACATGTTAGCCATAATTACATCTTTCTGCTGTATCTAATTTAGCTATGATGGTAATCGTGATATTCAAGCGGGTTGCACAAATTGCTTATGTAAAATTACGTTTCTTCAGCCTAACTTACATTTTTCCCGTACACGGTGTAATTACTGTATTGATCAACCATGCATTTCGCCTTTTCCATGAATGTCTTTGTAGAACTTTCTGTCCACCAGTTGGTCATGTTTCCAAACTGATCATACAAGCGACCTAATGACGCAACGTAGTAAACTATGAAAACTAAATGACAAAGCAAATGTTTTTTTTAATACAGTGCACTTTCACATCAATGAGCATATTTTCTTTAAACACATACGACAGACATTGCAGTGATGAAGGTGTTAGTTTAATTTAGATTAGTGGTTCTCAACGCCTGTGTCGCGACCCCAATCTGGGTCGCGACCCCAATCTGGGTCGCTAAGCAATTTTGAGTAGGTCGCCAAAGGTTTTTAGTATAGCTGTTCACATTTTAGTTTCCAGGTTGCCCTTACTAGGTGCACGCAATACAAAACAATTATGCTAGATGTAGCATGGATTTGAAACGCCATTAGACATAGCAAGAATAAATGTTCCGATTCGACTTATCCAAAGTTCATCAATTGAAAAGATGGATTGCAAACTTAGTCTCTTGACTTCAGTTTGGGTCGCAACCAAAACAGTTTAAGAACCGTTTTGTAGTTTTCGTCACATTTTATCAGACAGTATCTCAGGAGGGATCTATCAGTCTTAGCTGGTTGTTATATACTGTATTCGTGCTAAACACTCGATTATTTGACATATTAATTCATTTGCTTCTGCTACGTAATTCTGCGGAAATGAGGACTGCATGTTTTTTGTAATATGCGTTGCACGCAATCTTCGTTACGTAATAACAAACCAATGACCATATTTTCAAATTTACTATTATTATTACGGACATTTTCTGAGACGTTCAGCTTTCATGCCAAGTTCGACATTTTAAGTTAATTACGAAATATTATAGTCAACCTCTTTTTGTACCTTGATACATTCAAAACATTGTCATTTAAATACAACAGACTGAATTTGACTGAACTCATGTTGAACAATAACAGTTTACGTTAACGCTCCAATAACCACTAACAAATGATATACTATTTACCTTTGGTGTCGAATGCATGTGAAATTTCATGTCCAAAGATTGCTCCTATGCCCCCAAAGTTCACGGACCTGGAAAAGGTTTAAATGTTTGCTTTCAGTAGATGGAAAATATAATTGTACTTAATTACAATTGTTACTGAAGAAAAAAAATACATTCAGACGTGTATTTGCATATACATCTTACTATGCAGTTCTACCCTGTTGCATAGACTTTTCGTGATTTGTTACATTCATAATAATGTATAATCGATATATAAATGTGTAGCTATAATCGATATAATGTACGCAAATGTGTGTGTATGTATGTGAGTGTGTGTGCGTGCGTGCGTGTGTGTGTGTGTGTCTGTGTGTGTGTCTGTGTGTGTGTGTGTGTGTGTGTGTGTGTGTGTGTGTGTGTGTGTGTGTGTGTGTGTGTGTGTGTGCCTGTGTGTGTATGTGTGTGTTTGTGTATGCTTGTGTGTGTGTGCTAGCGCGGATGTGCGTGCGTGTGTATGCATGCATGCATGCGTGCGTGCGTGCGTGCGTGCGTGCGCGCTTGTAGATTAACGTTTTGTTCCTGAAATCTTTCACAGGTCTATCTGTATTACATGGAGACAGAAAAATAAATAACCATTTTAAAAGAATTTTTCCGCGGATAAAGGATTTGTGGACTTCAGGTCATTATTCGCAATGCGACGTTGATTCATGCTGCTATCCCAAGCTGCATAGACCATCGACCCGTTATTGAGGACATCTGCCTAATGCACGTGACACTAATGACAACTAGGACCACGAGAAGTATCCGTACTACCATCCTTTATTGAAAGACGACCAACGAAACCTAGGACTGTTTCTATGCAAAATAAAAAGAAAATTGTGGCAAGTCCTGTAAAAACAAGGGATTATTCTATACTGTCAAAATAAACGTTTTCATTTATTAGAATATTCTTATAATATTATGTAGGCCTATCGTGATGATGTAGAACATACTAGCATGGTGTAGAATACATATTATAGTGTGGAAAATATATATGATGAGACTTTATTTATTTTTAAATGAAGAGATATTGATCAGATAATGGCCATAATAAAAATGTTGACTAATTAGTTAATTTGAAGAATCCTCATCGTACTCCAACATTTTACTTTAGGAAGTTTCAAGCTATTTCAATATACGGTATTCAAGCTATCCAAGTTACTAACGTGAACAACGTGAACATCTATATTTGAGAAAAACATAAGGCAATGTTACCTAGACATTGTTCCTATACATGTTTGACTTACATAGGGAAACCGTTGCCATACATTTGATTTTGTATGATCGCAGCAGGAAACACAATCGTGTTTTGAGACTGGTCGAAGTATGCATTTACGTCGGCGGGGCTCAAGTACCACCTGCAACAGCAATATTACACGTTGCCAGGTTGTACGGTGTTGTCATTAATTCTGAAAGGAAACGAAATTCTGAATAGCAAAATACATTTTAGGTTCATAGAGATATTCTCTTTCGCCGTTTATTATATCATAATCTAAACGTGGACATTATCACGTTTGGAGAATTTATAATCGTGATCCAAATTACAAAATATAGGCCCTACATACTTGTTGGGCATTGATGAAGAGACAACGTGTACTTGCATCGATGTCATAGGTATATTACAGAGTAGTAGTAATGAAATACTAGATTAGCTCAAATTTAATCTGTGACTACTTGTCAATTTAAAGTGTATGTATATATACTAAAATGCAAACATACAGTAATGGCTGCATATGTCTACCTCCCCTCTCTCTGTCTGTCACACTCTTTCTCTCTCTCTCTCTCTCTCTATAGTTTATTTTCGGACTTATATATGTGTATATATATACATGTATATATGCATATACATGTATATGTATTTATATAGCTATATATACATATATATATATAATATACGGGGTTGCATATATATATATATATACATATTATCAGGCACAAACTTAGCCCGGCGTTATTCGCTACTTAGTTCGAAGCGACACTCTACTGAGGCTACAGCAAAAGGAATTTTCGTCGTGACCGTATTGGCGTACGTTTTAATCACACTGAAACACTATTCTATTTATTTATTATTATTTAAATAAGCTAACGGATCGAAATAATGTCAGAAACAATGCTTGGAACATGATACGCGCTTGAGCTTAGATTGTATTCAATGATACGCTTTATTATACTGCTAACATTTGAAGAAGAAAAATAAGAATTTTGTTTTATTCGACGAGTATTTTAGACAATACACACATACAATAGTATTAATGTAAACCAATTCAGAACAATACAAATATAAAAATCACAGCTAACATGATAATAGTGTGTATAATTGATAATGCAACGTAGGGTCAGGATACACCTGAAAGACCGTACTAGTCGCTATCGAGGAGCCACCTTTTAAGAAATAAATAAAATTTACAAAATCATTATATCATCTAAAATAAATTCTTCCAGAAACAAACAAAAACATTATCTGAAGATGCACTTGCGCAACTTACATGGTTATTGTATTTTAAGGCACTGTTGTAAATATACATACTGTATAAATTTGATAAGTGTGTTTTATTCTTAATTATGCATGCATACATACATAATAGTTTTGCCTAGTGTATTTTACTTGATAATTGTGTAAGAAATGAAGTTTAGCATACGTGGCAAATCCATGTGTACTGTGTGAGATAGGTTTTTCTTTTTAACTATTTCCGGAAGATGGTATAACAATAGTGGCAAATTATGCCTGAGACATTTCTTTGCAAAATCATGTTTAATTTGATAACTGAATATTTTATTTTTGGCTCTTGTATCATGACTATGTACTTCATTTTTAAGCATAATCCTCCAATTTTGTAAATATGTGTAAATGTTAATAGTAACATTTTAATTGTTGTAATTGTAGGATTTCATGTACTTTTAATGTTTGTGTACTGTGGTTCAGTGTGGGAAATGTAATTACTTAAAGTAATAATTCTCAGGGCATTTTGAAGTTTTATTACTCCATCTGATTAAAAGCCCCATGCCATGATATAATAATTAATGTGTGGCACCATTAATGAGTTATATAATATTTGTATAATATATAAAGGTAACACGCTTCCATTTGTGTAAAATTCAATTTTTTTTTAGAACACGCATTTTATTTTTGTCAGTGTCCTTTTTCCAGTTTCAATTTGTATCTATAATTAAACACAAGAAATTTAATTTCTTGACTTGTTCAATATCTACAGGGTGAGTATCTGTATATTTGTCTTTGCCTTTTGAAATGGTATGTGTTGGTATATGTAGGTCTTAATAGACATGGGGACAACATCTTGGAAACCAAGCATTAGTTAATAGTTACAGACTTGCCACATTTTTGGGATGGCAATCCGTATTTTTGACATAAAATTTTATAAGAATCCGTATCAATAATCAGATCTTCCAGTTAACTGGCCTAAGTTATTAAGGCCTTTTAAAAAACTTTTTTTATTATTGCCATATATTGGCCAGTGGCAGGTATCGCAGTGGCACAGTAAGGCGAATCGATCCGTCGTCGTATACCATGTATACTTTCAGCAAGGTAGAATGAAGTAACGTAAAATATAGAAGTAAAAAGAAGGAAAGTAAACAAAAAAATACTTTGTTACAAGTAAAAGTTATTCCCTAAAAATGTATTTCGTTACAAGTACATTTCAAAATAAACTACTTAAGTAATATAACGAAGTAAATATATTTCGTCACATCCCACCACTGATCATAAGTACCGCCAAGTTACATTAGTACCAGTTACACGCACACAGCACGCACTTTCACACAAGCAAGGAAAGGTTAGTGGCACAACGTTTTGAAGATAATATAAGACGAATACATAGGACACATCACAAAACGTCCATTATCCATACTCATCGCGTCTGCGAGCTTTGCCTAGTTCCTTCAAGCCCTTTTTCTCTCTGTATAGAGCGTCATTTACTATGTTCAGAAGGAAGTTATCTTTCACGTAGGACCGCTGAAATTACAAAAGATCATCCTCATGAGATTTTGCTAATTATGGGTAGATGTTACTTTTGTTATAGCTATGCTTATTGTCGGTAATAATAAATGTTCAACGATTATGTGTCTGTTTATACATATATAGAACATCAGTGGTTAATTACAAACACATGGAATACAGCTACCAAATTTGATGGGCCGTGTAGTTGTCGACCAGAAACCTACTTCCCCAATATTAAGTAAACTAATTTTCACCAATTCGACGAATATAAAGCCGCTGTGTTAAGCGACATGTTATTTATTTAACATAAAACATGTTAGTTCGTGCAATGCTAATATAAAACATTAACACACACGCTCACAGCTGTAATTACAGGGCACGTGCTGTATATCACGACTCGGTTGCCCATAGGCGTTTGTTTTTTCGCTTCAAAATTAGCCAATTAAAATGTATTATATTGCGAGGGTTTCCAACCAGCTCGTCCATATTTAGATCGGATGTTGTGTTACTTCTGTATATCAAATGAGATTGTAAATGGAGTTGTCGGGTGGTGATGTGCATATGGAGCGAAGAATAATGTCACTCTATCATGATGAATATCCGAAATTATACCATCCTGAAATATATAATTAACTTAACATGCATGGTGCAATTACAGCTTAAGCGTTCCAACAGAAACGATACATTTGCAGAAGCAGATGATTTCGATAAAAAACTTAATTTTACGGTGACCTTTCGTTTACGTTTACTGTATAGCTTGACAGCATTACGACAGCCCACGTTTTTGGGATATGTTGGGCCTACAAATGATATAAAACTTGCGTTCGTTACATTTGCAATGTAGCAATCCAATTTGGCAGGACTGGCAATGAATTCGGGGTAGCCGATCTTCTGTGACATATTCGCGTTCTTTGTTATTGCATATGCCCTCGTGACCTTATCCATCCACTGTACGTTCTTAAAATTGTCCGAAAAGGAACGACGAAGATATCTCAGAATCTCCAAAATCTAAGACGGAATTAATGCATGCTGATTACAACAAGTTCACAAACAAGGTTTATTTTAAGAAAAATAGCTTAACTTGCATGAGTGTTGTTACAACCAATAATGTAATAATCGCCCGTTAATGTAATAACTACCCGATAATGTAATAAAATCAACCGATAATGTAATAACCGCCCGTTAATGTAATAAAATCAACCGATAATGTAATAAACTTGCTACCCGATAATCTAATAATTTTCGCCCGTTAATGTAATAAACTCCTCTTGCCTGATAATGTAATAACTTTCGCCCGTTAATGTAATAACGTACATATTTCACGTAGGACTTGGTCGATTTCGTGGATTTCATGTTGATTTCTTGCACTTAGTCCATTTTTCTGTCGCATATTTCGCAATACTGCTATGTTTACTAATGGGTAGTAGTAATCTTTTTAGATTAAATTCAATATGTTGATTCCAAACCTGAAATTAGATTCGTCGCAGCAGGTCAGATTGTTGGATTATACATTTTCGCACCACGTCATACATACTCGCACCATTTACGAATGACGGTTTCCCTTTCCATGCTATAATGTTAGGGTATCTAATGCCGCAGGCTTGGTGTTTGCCTGTTCAATGCTATTTTGAAAGCCATATTAAGAAAGGGTTGATTAAAGAATGTTTTATTATGTAATTTGTTGACACTTTCGTGTCTGTAAATTCTCGCATGATGTAGTCTCGATCCAATTATATAATATATATACATATATATATATATATATATATACATTTATATATATATACACATTTATATATATACATATATATATACATTACCAAAAGACACCGCCTCTCTGCCTGTGGACCCACATCTATACTAAATTTGCATGTATCGCCTGATATTGTGCATGTGATATAATGGGTCCATGTGGATGGTTCGTAGAGTTATACATTGTTATATAAGACTACAATGAACAAGCTAACAGTCCCACAAATAACGATGGAAAGAAGTAGGTCAAACATAGCATACCGGGATAGAAAGGAAACATATTGGTAACACACCTCTGGTCAGTCTCAATTAGTAATAGTAACCTGAGGAACAATTGAGAGGTAAACCGGCGAAACCATGGAATACCGAACTAGTCGGCAAAGGATTGCGCAAACAAATGTAAAATGTAACCGAGTATTGCAAAATATATTTGTTTGCATTGTGGATGGACTGCCGAGTTATTTAATGTAACTCTGTCTGCCTGTGCCATATCACTCACTTTGATTTCGTCACAGTTATTCTTGGCACAGTTTGGTTAAATTAGGTTTCGCGCTATGTAAATGAGGGGATATCTATCTAGGATACTTTGTGCATAGCATAAATGAACCGATCCCGGACAGATTAATGGGATTGTAATTTTCAAACGGTGTTATTGCGGAAGACTGCTTTTTGTCCCCAAGCACGGCTGGGTAATTCGGCTATTGTATGTAAATATATATAAATATATATATATATATATATACATATATATATATATATATATGTGTGTGTGTGTGTGTGTGTGTGTGTGTGTGTGTGTGTGTGTGTGTGTGTGTGTGTGTGTGTGTGTGTGTGTGTGTTTGTATATGTAAATAACATATATAGTATGTCATAATCTTTATATTATGAAGTACTATGTATTTGATATATTATTGACACTGAATAATACCGTTACCTACGATATTACTGGAGGAGTAAATGTTACTGGCTGTTTTAGAAACCAAGTATTTAGTTTTGGCTAAGTTAACAGACACAGTGTTAAGTTTTAGTCATTCATTAACTATTCCTAGTTCTGTATTTAACGCATCGTCTACGTTTCGATATTGTTCATTACGTTGCAAATGACTCAAGAGTACCTAACCGTACAGAAAATTATTTGTTCACTGGCCTTGGCAAAGTTTATAATGTATATAATAAACAACAGTGGGCCTAACATCGAGCCTTGAGGTACGCCGGTTGAATTATCATGTATTTCAGAGTTTTCGTTCTCTACTTCAACATACCTCTTTTTGTTAGTTAAATAATTTCTAATTAAACTTAATACTACACCACTAACGCCATACTATGTTGTCTAGTAATATCCTATAACCCAAAGTAGCAAAGGCTTTTGAAAAGTCCAGCTAATATTTGTGGGAATTCCATGTCTATCCATGTGTTATTACTATCACATCAATGAATTGAATGCCAGCGAATTCAGTGCTATTCGGGATGCGAGATTTTACATCCTAGACGCATGGAAACGTACACATAATAGCGTTTATTATGGTCTAGTTATCACTTTTTTAAGTGATGTATAATATGTATCCAAAATGCACAGTAACGTATATGCAATTCTAGCCAATATTGTGTTAATGTACCGCATCATATTTAGATTATAAATTTATTTGGGAAAAACACATCTCTAAATAGTGTTACTAATTGTATAGAGTTTGTGTATGCACAGCATCTAGATACTAGATACTGTGCACACATATTTTGATATGGTATTTATAAATTCACCATATATATATATAATATTTTTATACATATATATATATATATATATTCGTTGTGTCCAACGGAACGTGTGCGTTTCAGTAACATATTGCCTTTAACCTGGTTGTTTATTTCCGAATCAGTTCGTTTGATATTTTTGTGTCGAAGCAAGCGATAGTATAGAACGGTAAAAGATATGATAGACATAATTTTTGAGTTCATGTTGCATCGTTCAGGGGATATACATCGTGTAATAGTTGAGAGGGTTTCCTTTTAGCGTCATATTATTCAAATTAGACAACTGTCCTACGGCCAATCAATTTGCTTGCTATGTTCACAATGCGTGCGAACTTTATTTGTATTGGTCATATTGCCGTGCCATGTAAATAAGTATTTAAATATCGAAATGTTTTCTATCAAATCTCAGTAGATAAATGAAATTGCTGACTGACGTATGTCAAAGCTTTGATCTAATAAAGCAGGGCAGACAGAGGATAGTTGTCATACTTTTTCGAATTTTCCCTATTTTATTCTTTATAATAAATGTTACCTTGAGCATTATTTTTATTTACATTAATTGCAATCTATAATTCATGTACGAATATTAATATCGATGTACCCTTATTAAAAATAGTATATTTTTTATTCAAATTTTTATTAAGTAGCTAAACGCTATATAAAAAAGTGTCACGTTAAGCGTAATTAATCAATTTTACTCACACGCTACGTCAAAAAAAAAATTGTTGGAATCGTAGACCATTTCAGGACGACATATTTGGACATGAATAGGATAGGTACCCATTGTATGAATCTAACCAAAACGGTTTATAAAATACTGATCATAACGTAATTATTCTATATTACAATTTAGTCAAGCGCAGCTAAAATTATAATAACGTATATACTTTACTTTACATACACAAAACGAAAGACGTCGCAAGCACTTCAATATTCAGTTGCGGAAACAAAAATTACAAATGGGGATTCATATTTACTAAACGATCATTGCAGTGTTCTCGCTTTCTAGGAGATGCACTACTTGCTTTGTGATAACCAACCCCAGGTTCACTTATCCAGGTACTTGAAGCTAACGAGTATTCCGATTTAACTGACAAGTTAGAAATCAGTTTGCTAGCAATACTAAGAAAGTGATATTTCGTTCGTATAAATCGAGAAAAAACTAGAGAAATAACTCATCCTTGCGAAGCTCCGGAATGATTCCGTCCGATAGCACGGGTCTTTTCACAGACAGGCGATAAGTCCTACATAGACAATCACATAGAAACTGCCTACTCCATAGAAGATTTACATCAACATTCAATATGAACGACAAATTTGCAAGACGCGTTGCGCCATTTTACTCACCTTCGAATGGAAATTGTTCTTCTCTTTGTTTCTTTCGTGTAACTTCCTCTCTTTCCTACATCGCTGACGTGAAGATACCTTAGGTATGGAGTAGCTCGCCAATACTGGTATTGCCCGCCAACATCTTTATATACTCATGTTTTCCCGCCTCCCAAGACCACGACCACGTGTTCCCGTCCCCGCGGTCTTTTTTGGTGTCTTTCCATTATCACGTCTGCGTGCCGAAAGCGTTCCTACATATTTCTGCGTACTCTACGTCCACTCTTTATGGTAGACTACTCATATTCGGCATTGTTAAGATAGATCGGACGTTGGGTAGACTACCATAAAGCGCGGACTTGGGGGTACAAGGGTATTACTCGGACGCCATAGTAGGCTACTCATCGCAAAATGGGAATTCTTCTCCTCACTGCTAGTTTCTCTTTTCATATACCAAGACATAAACTTTATATATATATATATGTATGTATATATGTATGCATAAATAAATACCCGGACAGACAAATACATTCGGGTAATTGAAATGACAAAGGTCATAGAAGTGATATCTTGTGCAGTTTGGCCATTTGGCTTATTTCATCTATTTTTCATATATATTATATATATATATATATATATATATATATATATTCTCCATCCAATTATATATGCACATATATTTGGCTTATTTCGTCTACTTTTCATCTATTATATATATATATATATATAATAGATGAAAAATAGACGAAATAGGCCAAATATGTGTGTGCATATATAATTTGATCGAGAATACATCATACGAGAATACGTGGACACGAAAGTGTCAACAAACTACATAATAAAACCTTAATAAAACATTCTTTAATCAACCATTTCTTAACCTGGCTTTCAAACTAGCATCGAACCGGCGAACACCAAACCTGCGGCATTAGATACCCTAACATTATAGCAAACCGTCATTCGTAAATGGTGCGAGAATGTATAACGTGGTGCGAAAATGTATAACTCAAAATCTAACTTCAGGTTTGGAATCAACATGTTGAATTTAATATAAAAAGAGTACTACTACCCATTAGTAAATATGGCAGTATTGCGAAATAGGCGACAGAAAAAATGGACTAAGTGCAAGAAATCAACATGAAATCCACGAAAACGACTAAGTCCTACGTGAAATATGTACGTTATTACATTAACGGGCGAAAGTTATTACATTATCAGGCAAGAGGAGTTTATTACATTAACGGGCGAAAATTATTACATTATCGGGTAGCAAGTTTATTACATTATCGGTTGATTTTATTACATTAACAGGCGGTTATTACATTATCGGTTGATTTTATTACATTATCGGGTAGTTATTACATTAACGGGCGATTATTACATTATCGGTTATATAGTGTTATATATTAGCTCATTTCCAATTGTCATATTCGTGGTTGCTTCAGAAGAAAACGGTTATAATAAGCTCGCTAATAAGGAAATATAATTAATAAACTGATCTTCATTATAAAGAACCGAAATTATTAAAGGTCAATTATATATACAACCTGCAAGTATTTACGTTTTATCATAAATTAATGACTGATCAACTACCAAAATATTTTTATAATATACCTTACACTAACATTTATGAAATATATCAATATGACACATGAGACAGAAATCGCTTATTTATGAAAAAGAAAATCACGTTTTCGCAAACAAATGTATGAGATAACAATAGCCCGAATGATATTACTGACAAAGTCCGTACTCATAGTCTACATGGTTACTCCAGATACATAAAGCCATATTTTCTATGCATTTATGCATTCAACTGTACTAAAACAATTGTTACATCTGCCGAAATCAAGTAGGCGTACGTGAATAGTTATTTATTTTCATATATTAATATAATTATATATATATATAATTATCTTATAAACATCTACAAATATGCACGTATATACAGATATGTGTATATCTAAACATTATGCATGCTTATGTGTGCATAAGCTTGAGTGTACCAGTGTAAGCATAATGTATTATTATTGCTATCATATGTTGTTTTGTGTGTGGGGGGGGGGGTGGTCGGGGGGGGGGGGTGTGTGTGCGTGTGCGTGTTGACTGTATTATATTGGTCAAAATCAATTAATCTGAGTCTGAATGAAGCAACTCGCAACCCTACAATTACCAACCGTTAAATAAAGTGTCTCCAAACCTAACTAGCTTCCGGCGTATGAGCAAGACAGTATTGCAAGATCTGGTTGTCTATTTAATCCATCCGCCTTTCTAATGTAGAACTAATTGAAAAAGATACATTTTCGGTGAAGGACTAATTATAACCCACTCTCCTACGAAAATGACATATGAAACGCACCTGTTTCTTATTACGACCACTGAAATATTTGTCAATAAACAGAGCTCCAACTCCAAATGGCAATGATCTCTTGACCCATCTAACACAGCTGCGCCATCGCGGGGTAGGTTGATTTATTCCAAACACTGCAGATCTAACCTTGAAGTGTGCTTCTTGATATGACTTGGACATGTACCGGGTAAATGTCTTTATAAATTGCCAAACAATGTAGTTGGCAAGTGTCCTGAAATGTCATCATAGTTATCCATATGCGAATAATATTAATATCTATGCAGTCCATACATTTTGGATTTCAAAATGGAAGCTAAATATCAGCGACACGTTTTGTTTTGATTGGCATAACGTGTCCTGCATATTCTTAAGACAACGCAGGGTGTAGTATTAACGGATACGTCAATGCAATTTACTAGAATAATCAGTTATCATGTACACACATACATAATGGTTTATGAGCGTTGCTAAAGAGGTATAGCGGACGGTGTCTTTGGATTTACCCATTACGTGACTTGTTGCCTAACTTAACGACATTCCGTTGTATGTTTTGTTGACAATCTGGCTTCACGCGTTTTATTATGACAAAGAAACAAAAACTACAGTGTTTACAGTGACAATTGCACGCAGAATGTTTGATCCAGTAGACGTTATGCCGCCCTAATAACGTGGTGTCATTATTGTTGGCAAAATAAAGATTGACGGACGTCACATGCACGCCCAGTTTGGATTGTGATGTGGGCAAATCAAGCATTCTTAATTACGTCTTTAAAATACGTCTTAACCTCGGCCAAAACGCTATTAACAAACCGTTTACGTCGTTTTGCAGTATTAATAATAATTCACATGGACGTATTTTACATTATAAATTTAATATTATTAAATGAGGTATTTATGACGTATAGTTCATAACCTGCTTAAGGTCATGAAGTTGTGCGCATATTATTGTAATGTCAATGATTCTTGGCTGAACAAAAATAAGATATGAAGAGATTGGACTAATAACATACACCTTCGGAGTTGTTTTCAACATTTCGTTCATCTTGCTGAGATAGTTAGGCACAAAAACCAACACCTGTTCACTTGAAGGTATTTTGTAGCCAAATCTTGTCTCCAAGTAAACCGAAATATCAATCTGAAACAAGTCTTTGTCATGTGAAAACTGTGACAATGTTTTTTGAATTAAAATGATGTCGATGAATAAAACGTTTCATGAATATTCGTAGTGCACGCCGCGCGCGCTCGTCTGTGTGTGCATGCGTGCGTGTGCTGTGTGTGCGTGTGCGCGTGCGCGTGCAGGTGCAGGTTCGTGTGCGTGTGCGTCTGCGTGTGCGTGTGCGTGTGTGTGTGTGTGGATGTGCGTATGTGTGTGCATGTGTGCGTGGGTGCATGTGTGCATGTGTGTAAGTGTGTACGTGTGTCTGTGTACATGCAAATCACATTAAATTTTGTGAATAATCGATGTGGCAAAGTTGCGAACGCATTTCCAGTTTGTTACCTGTTACTCTGTAGTCTGTTGTAACCAGACACACCAACCACATTACATTGTGACACCAGATTAACTGGTTCAGCATAATTATACGTGACATAATGAGAATAGTTGTTGTGATCACGAATAATGAGAAAGAGGGAAGTCACAAACACGAGAACAAGAATTTAACAACACCTGTTACTCACATTAGTCATATTATTGTCAAACTCAGCCAAAGTCATTTTGTGATAATACTTGTCAGGATCCCTCCTATATTGCAATGATTCAAAATTCTGCAATTCAAGTTCATGGCATACGTTATATGGAAAGCATACTGTACTTGTCAGTTTTAGCAGCCTAAACTGTTTATGCACTTTAATTACAATACTCCTACAGCATATGACTTGTGTTACATTCATATAATGTTACATCTACCAATATGATTACTGCGTGATTTTTACAACATCATACACTATATTTCAGATAGTCTAATATGGTTATAGTACAATAATCCAAAACTTCTTTTTTGTAAATTGAATTAGTTGGTAATAAATGTAAGAACTAGTCCATTTGACAGTCACATGTATTCAACGGCACCTAGAAATGTTCGATCTTATGAATTGTTTATGTTGAATTAGACTCATATCGGGTTCTGGAACAAATCCAGCTTGTTTGGCTTTGGTTGCCCACACGGCTATTTTCTGAAATTCTGGTAATTAATCTTTAAAACAATACTCTAGAACTAGTCCTCTAAGAATTATGTATAATAACTCTTTTTAGGGGGGTTGGGTATGTATAATCAATTTTGTATGTTAGTTGGTTGCTCATTTCAAGGTCAAGATCATATGCTGACGGTCATGTTAAGGTCAAAGTGAACCTCTCCTTGGACAATAAATAAATACTTTTACTAAATAACATTTTATTTTATTCATGAACATTATGGATAATCTTACAATACTTGACGCACTTGTTAGTAATCAGTCATAATTTTAATTATTTGAAATACTTTGTCATACATGATCTTAGAGCCAATTATCTACATCATAGTCAGACAGAAGTTTGTTTTGCATAGCCACGTGTCGATCCATCCATATATACTTATGTTAAACTCACAATGATTGACTTTTTAAAATGTGTATGCAAAGTCTCAACTATTGCAATGATAATTATAATAATCTATTTCAGAACCTATCTATATGAAAGATGTTGTGATATTTTTAAAACATCATTTACGAACTTTCCAACAGTTCTGATGTTCTTTTATTTAACGATCTTGTTCTTCCCATATCGTTTTTCGACAATGACGTCGCTCGTTTTCTGATTTAGCAATATATTGTGGTAATAGTAAGCAAATTAGTGCCATTAAAAAATAGGGATGAAATCTTAATAATTTTTTCTGAGCTAGATCTCAGATACTTGTACGACAGATATATCCATAAGGAAAATATAGAAACAAACCCTTTTAATTTAGCATATATTAATAGTAATTATTATGATGTTAACGATATACTTCCTGACAAGCTTAGTCATAACAATTGTCAGTACAAAGTAATCCGCCTAAACATACAAGGACTTTTAATCATACGTTGATTAACTTAGAACATTTTTATCTGAGCTCTCTTATGCGCATGTTAAAATTTATTATATCTTAATTTGTACTCGCGCAACCATTCACGTGTGCACGTGCACATATGTGCGTGTCAGAGGGTGTTACAGTTTTTTCTTCGACGCTTTTCTTTTTGAAAGCCAAATTTTAATAAATTCATCTATGACTCCTCGTATGTAAAAGTACCGCTTATATTTGTTTCCAGAATTCTCCATTGGTCAACTGTAGTTTAGCAGTTGACGCCAATTGACTGTATACACCGCTAAGTATACAGTGGAATATCACTATCATGGCCACTCTCGACCGGAATAGCGAGGTTGTATTACCGGAATTAATTTCCTCTACTTTACTGTTAAAAAAATAATATGGGCGTCACAGAGTGACTTTAATTGAGAGCTGGCTGTATTACCGAGGTGACCATAAAGTAAGTTTTTCGAATTGCACATCAGTTGCACATAATTTGCTATAACGCGAAAACAAACAATCCATGTTTTATAATAACAAATTCATCACGAAATTATTTTCTGGATGTGTTTACGTCGCTTCATCTGGGTGACGAGAATGTTCGCTACTTTAGTTAGTTATTTCTACACATTCAATCGCAATATCAAAACAGTAAGTTGTTTCTCAAAGTGCTTAATTATATGAAATAAGAAGTTAAACAATCAAACTGAAATGTGACCACCGCATCGTGTATAAACTCCACATACTGGCTCATGATAGATTGTTTGCTATTCTGAGGAAGAATATGGTTTGGTACAGATCGCACTGTCCAACACTCATCTTCCATGTACATAATTAGCCAATACAACCAGAGTGGTTTCTTAATATACATATATATATATATCACCTGGGCTAAGCTGCTCTCAAACCTGAAGACTTCTTCTGCCACGATCGCCGTCTCGTTGCCTCCTCCGAGCAGTTTGCCAACGGTAGTGAAGTACTCGACAAAGAGTGGGAGGGTACTCGCCTTTTTGTATAACTTGTATGGCAAAGTAAGCATCTCGGGTTGAGTAAACTGCAACCACAATGTATGTACTACATATTGTAAACAAACTGATAATAATAATAACACAAGTTTTATTGGCAACTCAACCGAGTTGGATTGACATTACACAATAAAATACAATTAACACATCAAAACATCACATAATATCAATACATGAGATACCGCAAATCATACCGTATTAATAGACTTGTTTACTGGTAGTTGTATAAAGCCCACCGTATAAAGGAGTTACGGAATCTATTCGTTCAAGTAACCCGTAACGGGTACACATTGTCACGTCTAATATTATATTATTCGGTATGACTTTTGTCAAGCAGCAGATAATTTAATCTATCTGTGCCGACTTTAATTTTACCAAAATATTTTTGACAAATGCTGTTCTGTCTTACATTCAACGTATCCAGGTTAACGTCTAAGTATCTCCGCGTAACCCAATCAAAGGAAAAATACATTTTAATGCCGTTTTGTGTATATAACTTCAATATTGTCAGACAAATATTGGGGCAAGTTAGTGTGCCTTACAGGACATGCATATTTTAAAACGGGTCTCACCACACTAACATATACACTGACCAGAACTTTCTGTGTAATCCCTGCACGCTTTAACTGATATAACATGTACAATCGTTTACCGGCTTTTTTTTCACAATATTCTCCACGTGTTTATTCCATGTTAGATCCTGAGAAATGGTCACACCTAACAGTTTGGCATGGCAAACTTGTGCTATATCACATATGAACCAGTTCGACAAGAACGTCTGTGGTGGACGTTCCGCTAATTCCTCCAAATTGCTTAGCATCAATTTCACCTTCAATTGTTTCATCGACCCATTTCATTATTATTGATTCAAACACTTAGGCAGCTATTGGAGTTACTGGAGTTAATGCAGCGTTAGTTTGACAAAGACTTGGCGATTTATTTGTAGGCGCATTTACTATCACAATGTTTAATCAATAATGTTGGTCATTGTGTCGTCAGTCTTTGATGACACGCCGTCTACCGTCTAGGCATCACCAAACTTACCGTCATTGAACTTAAAAGATAAAAACGTATAACACTAAGGTGGAATGCTATTGGAATATATGGATTTAACACATTTGTTTAGTAATTTGTCTTAAACACCATCACAGTCCAGTGAATCAACCAAAATACCACGTGTCCCTAAAAACATTTCTTTGCACTTTTTCGTTAGTTCATGTCATATAACAAAATCAGATAATTATGGACTCTTCACCCACTTGTCTTTTTCATAATCCAATATGGTCGAAATGATTGGACTGAAATACTAGAAATGACAACTTCTGAACGAATTGACTTAGGAGGGGGATATATGGATCTAGACATAATTTTTGGTGGTAAGGATTTATTTCTGAAGTTTTGCTAATTAAATTTTTGTGATGTTGAAAGAAAGAGGCCTTGAAATGAAAGAGGCCTTGATTGGCTTTGATTTTAACGCTCAAATTCTAAAACATTTTAAGGATTTCGGGGCTTCAAATGACGTTGTTTTCAACCTATTTAAAATTATATTACCGTCTAGGTATCACCAAACACACCGTCAATGAACTTTAAAATTGAGACAAACATTATGTTGACACCACTCTTTTATATTATTATCATGAGAACGAGAATGAAAATTGTAAGGAGTGTTGGCTTTTTGGCAATCATTTTGATATTTCTGCAATATGAATTCAACAATCATGATGAAAACCTTCGCAGAAATAGATTCTTGCCCAAAACACATGTCTAGAAATTAGGGGTAGGGAGGGAGACATGACAAGGTCTTGGGAAAATACGGAGTTCTGCCACTGGACTATCATTCTACCTGCGGTATCTTCTCTTAATCTTGGTGTAATGAAATTACAATATAATTCAACGAATTTATGATAAGATTCTGCATACCCACCGTAATCTTCTGTTTCAAAAATTCTTTACTATCATATGCAACGTGCATTGAAAACAAAGGTGAAACACCATATCGACCCACTTCTGTCAGGACCTTTTCTAAATTCCATGTGTTTTTGTTAAACGTCCCCGAGACACTGTCTTTGGTCACTGACCACGAACCCGCCGACTTTATCAGCTGAAAGAATACAAGCGTCTCATGATAAATTCATTTATCGTCTCATAGCGTCTCATGATAAATTCATTTATCGTCTCATATGTAAATGTATAAAACTGAGGGTGTAAACAGTATTATTGTGCATTTATATATTAGTTGCAAAATAATAAGCATTTATGCCGACGTAGTTCCGATAGTCTACAAAGACTAGCGTACAACTTGGCCTTCTCAAGACGAGTGTACACGTAGTTGAGTAAGGTCAGCACCGCGTCGTCCACGCCCCGGTTGTGTCTATATGCAAACTGGAGCGGATCATACTGACATACCTGCTGCAGGAGTTGTGAGAACAAGCCTTTCATTATCACAGAGGTCAGCGTTACCAGCAGGAAGTCATTCGTACCAGATGGCAGTGGCTTCTATGGAACAGGGCAGATGACACCGGATATCCATATACGAGTTATGTAGTGCTGCTTGCAGGACCAGTTAAACAGGATGCTGAAAACTGCTCCAAGCTGGGTATGACACTACTTCATGACACAGCCGCCGTTGTTGTCCAGTCCTGGTACCATACAGGGATTAACCCGTTGAAGAACCCGACTAATGTCATCTGGAGTGGTTTCATGTAAGTCATGATCATCTAGCTAGGACTGAAGTTGGTCCACCGCAGCTCGGCGTTCGTGTGTGAAGTCGCGGCGATCGAAACGAATGAAAAAAGTTCCCGTCCTTCACGAACTTCATGTTCTCCTCCTTCGTTCCTGTGACGGAGACAGATAATTTGTGGAGCTGAGCACCCGCAAGGGTTTTAAGTCCAAGCTGATCTCATGTGCCATATTGAAACTGCCGTTCGATTTTGTCTCTGTAGTCTTTTTGGCCTCTCTAATATGTTTCTTTTAACTCACTTTAAATCATTGTTGCCCTTCACGTGATCATGTGTCACGAAAGCCCTTTTCTTGTCATTCAGGGATTGTTGTTGGCGAAGATCCTGACTTGATTAGTTGGAATGATCATGTTCTCACAGAACTTTATATAGTCCATGATCACATCAACAGTGTCAGTATAGACATCTCATGTTGCGCAATCAAAGCAACCCTGAAGAGTTTCTGTTGCGTCTTTACTCCATGTTGTCACTGTTATCCGCACCGTCTTCTGTCTCTGTACTACTGTTCTGTATGCCGGTATCATATCCATTGCACGGTGATCACCTGTGCCCAGGAGCGCGCCTTCTTTGCGGATTTGTAAACGACTCTATCATTACCACCATAACAAAGGTCCAAGATGTTACTACCGCATGTGTGGCACGTTCCATACTGCTGGTATCTAGGGAGTGGCTTTTCAAGCCTGCATCTACTGAAGTCGCCGAGAATCAGGCATGGCGAGTCAGCGACGCCGTCTCAAGTCGTTGCACACAGTTCATAATGGTTTCGGCTGCTGGGGGAGCTAGCAGAATTCTCGGGGCAGATACGTGGGCCTGAGTGACAGTGACAATAGTTCAAAGTGAAAATCCTTCCCCAAACGGTGACTGAGTTACACCACCATTCACTCACATAAACACACAGCTCTCCCCTTCAGATTTCCCACGGGATCTTTGTCTCTGTCCATTCTGACAGGCATGTCAAATCCATCAGTAGCAAGTTCGCTGTCTGTCAAACACGCATCTTTGTATGGCCATTGTAGTGCGAAATGTGCTTGACGTTCATTCACTTTCGAGCGTAGTGATCGGACATTGGCTAGTATAATAGAGGGAAAGGGCACAGAGAGTATCTTGTTGTTTACCTCGAGTCGCTGTTAAATTCCGCCCTCTTGCCACGCTTATCTAGTAAAACCTGTACCTGACAGCACTAAACATTCTGGTAGTTCAAACATGCTAGATCTCATAGCAAGTATTTCTCAAACGTCTACTTACCATTAACATTAGCTTAGAACTCTGAGTGTCGGTGTAGGTTTGATTCATGCATGCCTGATAGTTTGTTTTTACTTTTTTGATTGCCGTGGAATCGACTCCTCTGTATGAATGGCCAGGTTTTTCAAATAACTGCAAACCAGAAATGTAAACAATTGCAACAAGGGCTGTACGTCAGCAAATTGTTGTATTGTAAATACCGGAGTACAACCCTTCTCAGTCACGCCATGAAGCCCATAGAGAAAGAGACCTTGATGGGAGGGTTAGGAAACGAGTAGAGCAAGAATTGGACGAAGAACAGCAAGGTTTCAGAAAGGGCAGAGGGGTGACAAAACGATTGCACTGTGTCAGTTAGTACATAGACGTTGGGGATGCAAGGGAATATGGCAGTAGAACTTCTGGACCTGGAAAAGGCTTATGACACCTTCCAAATGGAAATGGTGATGGCAACAATGAGTCGGATGGGATTGCCAAAAGCAGGTGCCTGACTGCTGGAAGCAATGTATGAGAAAACAAAAGGAAGCGTTGTAGTTGGAGCAGGCATGCAGGAAGAGTTCCCTTGTAACATCCATTCGAGACAAGGGAGTGCCCTTAGCCATTTATTATTATTATTATAGTACTGTGCCTGATAAAGAGGAAGATCAGCCATGAGGAAAAGTATTCTCAAAAGTTGATAATATAAGCAGATGATCTGGCAGTAATAACAGATAACAAGCAAGAACTACCCGAAGTGTTGGTGGAATGGAAGGGGGTGACCAAGAAGCACGGACTGAGAACGAGGCTCGAAAAGACAAAGGTGATGTGGGTTGAGAGACGCGTTGAACATCACGTTAGATGGAAACGAGATTAAGCAAGTGAATGGATTTGTGTATCTTGGAGGAATAATTGCTTGGAGAAAGGTTGATGGAGTGTGTCATGTGCCACACCGATATATATATATATATATACATATATATATATATATATATATATATATATATATATATATATATATATATATATATATATATATATATATATATATATATATATATATATATATATATATATATATATATATATATATATATATATATATATATGGTAGAGAGATGAAAGATGAACGATCTGAGGAAAGTACAAAACAGCTTAACAGACGTTTTTTTGATGAGAAGTCGGATCCAATGGGCTGGTCATGTGGAAAGGATGCCATCCGGTAAATTGGCAAAGCTAGCAGAATTAATTAAGATACCAAGGTCACAGAAGAAGGGGAAGACCACAGCTAAGATGGGAGACATGCGTGAGGAAAAATGAAAAGATCAAGGAGAACAACATTGGTTACTCTTAACTGCCAGCGTTTACATCAACCACTTCACTTTTTTTGATTGGCATACGAATTAATCAACATTATATCAAATTACTTCCTTTGATATATATAATTATATATATATATATATTATATATATATATATGTATATATATATATATATATATATATATATATATATATATATATATATATACTGGTGTGACATATAAACTGTACCTGTTTAAGCACAGATGCAGTCCAATGACCCATTCTGTGTAGAGTACCCCACAATGGTGCGTATTTCGGCAACAATGGATCATTAATGGCTCCGCCACATGCGTACTGGTAGAAGTCATCACACGGCTGAGCGGTCATGTCCATCTTAGCCATCATGGAGGCAGCGAGAGAGACACACTTCACAGTGTGGCACACCTGTGCGTGCCATTACACAATTTAGTAGTAGTAGCGGTAATAGTAGTAGTAGCAGTAGTAGCAGTAGTAGTAGCAGTAGTAGCAGTAGTAGCAGTAGCAGTAGTAGTAGTAGTAGCAGCAGTAGTAGTAGACACATACACTAACCATTATGCAGTGTATTTATCGTACGTATGTGTGTGTGTGCGTGTGTGCGGGCGTGCGTGCCTGCGTGTGTGTGCGTGCGTGCGTGCGTGCGTGCGTGTATAAATTCACACAACATGTAATCTATTCAGGATGGATAATTCATTATGTTCTGTCAGTTCAGAGGCTGCCACACAGATTATATTTCCGGCCAAAGATACAGTGCGCCAAAAATACACGGAGCAAGTTTCGCAGAGAATATCGACTACGAATGTAGGCACTCCTAGAATCATCCAGCTTTCTTAATTCCCAATTACCTTTTGCCTTTGCCTGGATTGTGAGGTCTGGCCACGCAGTATCACCAGCGCTGTCACTACAATCAGCAAACTGGCACAAATCGCGAGTGCAAGGATCACGATTATTTGTGTGCCAATGTGTATTCTCTTCTTGTCAAGTCCTTTATTACATATAGTGACAAATATATACATTAAATTCAGTTCATTCGTGTAAACAATATATACTTGCATATAACAACGAAGAATGGAATACAACATGTTACTTTGTCCGCTTAATGCACTCAAAAAGTTGCGTTTCGCGTGGTTTTAAAATGGCATTTACATGCAACTAATTATCCAGCATTACCCAAACTACCTAGCGTAAAGTGTTATATACTATTTGGCTACATTTATCAGACACGCGATTGTGCATATATGTTAGATGATGTTGTGTTGGCGGGCCACAGGTCGCCACACAGACTTTCCTGCCAGATGAATATGTGCGTCGAGAAGATTGCACAAGACAAGTAGGCCAAGCGATGTTGACGATTTGTGATTGGATTTGCTGTATTTTAAACAACAACCATTTACAAGTAAGCATTCCATAAAATGTTCCACCTGTTTTAACCCCTGTCTGTGAAGTGCTCAGACTCCACCATTATTATGTTGTTATGTAATAACAATACTTGTGTAATGTTCTACACTTCTCTAATTATACAAATACGTATGATGTTTCATACCACTATTGTCTTCAGTATATGTTGGAAGTCTCTTTAGGAAATGAGCGGTTTCTATATCAGTCTCACTAGTGCCTTCATTCATCGTCATGTTTCGTGTTACCTCGTCTTGACTCCTACACTGTCATCTACAACATGTAAAAACTTGTTAAACATACCCCTAAACTTAGTCTTTACAACAACAACATCGTATCAAGGTGATGCCTCCAAACGAAATTGCAAAAATGCAGGTAAATTGTGACTGAACTAGACATTCAACATCATACCACATCGCATACGTATATAAAAAAACTGAATTAACTAAATTAAAATTAACATAGTGTTTGCTTCTGTTTGTTGGTTAATTATTTGTTTGTAAGCGCATCCTAACATATGATGTTAATAATTATCCGGATCAGTAGCCAGAATGGCATTATTTTGTGCACAAAACTAGGCTAGGCGGCAAATTATTTGATAATGAGTCACATTTGATTGCGCAGGATATTGGGCACACACGCTGTTGTAGCTAGATAATGATTACAATTTCCATTGCAAAGCTAGACAACTCAAACAATTGTTATGGTAACAATGAACATGTTCAGAACTGAATAGAGTCCTCCCTAGACGGATGATGAGGATGTGGTGTCTGATATTCTTCAGGATTTTATTGTTTTATGATTGTGTAATAACACACAAATGAAAATTCATAATATACTAACGTAAGTCTCTATTAAACGTAACACTTTAATAACATAATAATAATATGGTATAAATTATTGTAGTAGATATTTTCGATGTGCAATATTACTTGATACTAATAGGCCTACCCTTATGTGTCATTACTGCCTGATCGTTATATTGTAACTGGAAATTTATTGTATTGCTAACCTTTAAAGTGAATATTTTTAGCACTGTTAATTTGAAACAGCGCAAAAGTATTTGGTACGTTTTAGTAGCATCTAATTAAGAAGACGAATTTGCTTTTATCAGACACATATTATATAATATAACAAATTTTGGTAAACAATTACAATAATAATACAAATTATACGTAAAAGGTAGTGCATACATTGCAAAGCAACTTTTTGGCATCTTGCATCTACTTCGGCAATAACCGGCTGAGCTATCAACGACACTGTAAATAAACAACAAGTCGGCAAACAGGCCACTGAACGCGATGTTTAGTATGTCCAAACATTAGGTTCGCATCCTGGAATGATCTGCTGAGATTATCGTGTAAATTTCTGCCACATCCGGAATATTCGCAGCAGGCAACAATTCGTGGCATTAAGTCTCACGTGTATCTCTTGGCGTATTGCGAGATCTGTCACTATACATTTCGAGGTCTTGCACTGTCTCACTTGACACATAAACAATTTATAGAATGTAACTAGGACCCACGATTATGCAGTGCACACGTCTTCGATGTATGTTGTTTGCGCCGGTATTTATAACTTAAGTACCAATATTTCCTTAACTTAACTTAAGTAACACACACGAAAACAAATTTGGCGCTTGTAACTGCCATTTTGGCAGAGCCAAACACTAACTTTGACACTTGTGACACCCCAATAGACTAATAGTAATAGCGTTCCAATGTGTGCCAGCTGCAAGCGCAGCAGCCGTATTACTGCGCTGTGCACATGGAATGAGCGATAAAGGGTTTATTTATGTCAACCGCAACGCCTTTTCGCCCTTAAACTCCGCTAAGACGCGCAGTATATAAAACATAAATATGCGTGAGGTGATGTTGAATGATTAAATTAACAAAATCAATTATCAAATGTTGGCAAAGATCAAGTTTTAACAGCAAAATGTAGGTGGGTCCTAATTATTAACAAGTACAAATGCAAAGACACGACTGAACTCACGATTATTCCCCACACCAGACCAATCCAATCCCTAGACCTAGACTAGTACATATAAAACATAAATATCAGATAACATGCCTCTGGCTCTGCTTTAGCTTGCTCCTAGTCCTTGTATACACATGGCATTAGGCATTTGAACATTTTCAATTGTGTATTACACATATTTTGTCAGCATACAACCAGTTCCACTTCGTATTCGCCCTTGATTACAAACCAAAGCTTCTTTTGCGTACATTGTTTCTACACTTTCTACGCAGCTTCCGCGCGTCTCCGTTAGGCTAGTCACGCACCACGCGGACATATTGGAACTAGCCAGTTTCGTAAGCTGGTGATAATGTGGTGCATAACTCAGCAGCATAAGCCTCATGGTACGTTCTATGTTTTCTAATGGTAATCTCATTACGAATACATAATAATGCCGTGTATTCAATAAACACAAAAAACTAAAGTGAAAAGTAACGTGCCCTCATTTGCACTACCAAAATGTCGCAACAGTCGTGCCACCTAGTGTTTAATTACGTAACAACAGCCCATGCCATGACATGGAGGACGGTGTTTCGTGCAAACCCTCCACGTACAGTTGACAATTCATTGTTCGAAGGCGTCGGCAAACCCGAAACTTAGCCATGCCTCCGCGAAACATCCAGCTTCATTTTTGTTTTAAACAAAATAATGTGCAGCATGGGCAACCATGACTGGCCAGAATCAGAGTGTACAAGTGTGTGATGAGCCAGTGGCCAGCGTCACAGCGACCTCGTACAAAACTTGGTTGGTGTTCTGGAATTCTTTTTAGACAGAGCAATTATAATTGAAAAGTGCTACATTTCAGCATACACGTGGCCAGGTAAGTAAAGATGATGACACAGTAGAGAAATACTATTACTGAAAAAGATATGTCGACATTATATATCTACAGTCTTACAACTAATAACAATACTAGATACATGGACCTATGAAATAGACAGAGGACACCACACAGATGTTATATACATGGACATTAAAAAGGCCTTCGACACTGTACCACACAAAAGACTAATAAGTACATTAAGCAGTCTAAATATTAGTAAAGAAATAGTAAACTGGATATAGGCTTTCATCTCAAACAGAAGACAAAAGGTGGCAGTAAATGGAAAAGAGTCGAATTGGCATGATGTAACATCTGGAATACCGCAGGGAACAGTCCTAGGACCTTTACTCTTTGTATTATACATAAACGACTTACCAGACCTTACTCAATCTGACACATTTCTATTTGCTGATGATATTAAAATATTTAGATCCATAATAAATACCAATGACCAAGATATACTACAACAGGACATAACCACCATAGAAAAATGGAGTCATGATTGGATGCTCACACTACACCCAGATAAATGTATACATATGGAAATTGGAAAAAATAATGTAGGTGAAAATCAATACTACACAACAATGAACAATGTCACAAAAACAATAGACACACATGATAAACAAAAAGACCTAGGGGTAACCTTTGACTCAAAACTCACATTTGATCAACATATAAGCCAAGTGGTAAACAAGGCAACTAAAATGACCAAAATAATTAGAAGAACCTTCCAATTTCTAGATAAATATACTTTTTTGCCACTCTACAAAACAATGGTTAGATCACACCTAGACTATGCTATGGCAGTATGGCACCCATATAAAATAAAACACAAAATTGCCTTAGAAAATATTCAGAGAAGAGCCACTAAAGAATTACCAGGTATGAGGGACCTATCATATATAGAAAGACTCAAATTGCTTAAACTACCTACATTAGCATATCGAAGATTAAGAGGAGACATGATAGAAGTTTATAAAATAATACACAACATTTATGACCACGAATCTGTACCACATCTGTTGAAAAACAATGAGATATCACAAAGAACAGGAAACAGAGGACATTCTCTAAAACTATTCACACAAAGAGCCAAACTAAACTTAAGAAAAAATGTATTTCCAATTCGAATTACCGAACCATGGAATAGTCTCCCTTACATAGTGGTAACAGCAATATCTCTAAATTAAAACACGACTAGACACATTTTGGTATAACCAGGATATTTTATATGACTTCGAAGCACCGTTAAGAATTACTAACAATAGACCCCGGAACACGCGATTTAATATTAATAGATAATGAAAATGAAGAGCTGATCATAGAGGAACATAGATCAGAACCGTCCTAAGGTATCCTAAGGTATTATATAAATGTTGCGTAAGGAACTCGTTTTGTACGTAGTTCCATTGCACCTGGCCCATAAGGCCATGTTCGTTGTAACAGCACCTGGGAGAACTCTGAGAGTGTATACACTCTAATTGAATCCTAGCCCCGGGATGTGGTATAACAGTGTGTGTGTGTGTGTGTGTGTGTGTGTGTGTGTGTGTGCGCGCGCGCTCGTGCGTGCGTGCGTGCGTGCGTGCGTGCATGCGTGCAGTAGCGGATTGACCAATAGGCACAATAGGCAAACTGGCATTTTGTTGTTATTATTTTCTTGGCATCACTGTCGTCAGGGGTGAGGTGATCGTGATGTCCTTTTCCATGGTCTTTTTTCTTCCTCTAACTTTTCTCTTACTACGTTCTCTGTCAGCAGTCTCAAATTCCTTCTATCTGTATATTTTTTTCATTCTTCTCCCACTCTTTCTATGTCACTTTTAATGCAATCCCCCATCGCAATTTCGGTCTTCCTTGCCTCCAGTTCCCCTCCACTTTCGGGGCAACTGCTCTCTTTACCAGTTTTTCATCTCCCTTTTTTACATGACCAGCCCATGTTCTCCCCACATATTTCTGTTTAGAACTTTCCTTCACTCCAACCTCCACTCTCATGTCATTCCTTTTCTCTTATCAGCTCTCTTAACTCCTACGATTATCCATATCAGGTTGTTTTTCGCAAACCTGGACCTTCTCCTTTTCTCTCTTAGTGCCATCGGCTCTAGTGCATTCATGTGTGCCAAGGTAACACACGAGCTGAGCACATTTTCTTTACGTTTACGTGATATGCGTCTATCTCCCATCACCTCTTCGTCTTTCTTCCAAGCGTTTGCCCCGGCTGTAATCCTCATTTTAACCAAACCTATTAATTTAGTGTATTTTCCACTGGGAAAACGTCACTTCCTACCGTGAATTTATCAATTGTAATATGCAACCTTACATGTTGTGAATTTATTGGTTGAACGCCAACGTAGGTGTGTTTAATTATTGTTTCATAGTAAGTGACTACATGTTGGTATTTGTCATGGTCTTTGTCAGTAAGTTTGGGAGAGTAGCGTGAGGAATGTGGTGGCTGGCTATAAGCTAATGTTATGTAGGGGCTTTGGATTCGTGTCTTTGTCAGTAGGTTTGGGAGAGTCGCATGAGGAATGTGGTGGTTAGCTATAAGCTGATGTTAATAATGTGTCGTTTCTCTCTTACTTTCTAACTTTGAGGCCTTCTGTGAATGGTACATTGGTCAGTGAACTTGGATGTCATGTCGGTATTCATTTTAAGCGAGTTGGATTTGAATTATATATGTATATATATATATATATATATATATATATATATATATATATATATATATATATATGTGTGTGTGTATTATATATATACATACATATATACATATATACATATATCTATAATATATATGTATATGTATATATATATATATATACGTATATGTATATACATATATATATACATGTATACATATATATATATAATATATATATATATACATATAATATATATATATAATATATATATATATATATATACATATAATATATATATATATATATATATATATATATATATATATACATATACATACATTATATATATATATATATATATATATATATATATATATATATATATATATATATATATATATATATTATACAAAGTTTGCTTGGTTGATGGGTGGCCCCCTCCAAAGCAAAATCCTGGCTACGCCACTGAGCAAAATATGATAAGGCACATTTGTCCAATCTAGTGCCAGCTTGATTTCGCGTTTGTTCAACAGCACTCCCCCTCGTCTTCTGATCAGATGCGTGTCATCCGTGGGAGCCGAGACGAGATAAGAGAGAAGCTGAATTTATGAAACCACGAAGGCGAAACATTTTTAACATTACTCCACCTCCCACATCAATTCCCGTAGGTTGTTTGTGGGTAATCCTGGCGTAGTCTTAATGTTTAACTGGATCATCCAGGTGTTGCTGCATAACGTACTCAAAAGGAACTATCTACAATTATTGTTGTGTAGTATTACGTTCATTTTCCATATACCTGTGTAAATATAATGACAGCGTGTAGTGACATTTTAACTTGAATATCTCGGGGTTGGCTTACCCAGGGCCTAAGAAAATCGACGTGTCTAAGGCCCACAAATGTCTTATTCCACCACTGTGTGGCGCCCATTCCTACCGTTAGGTGACTTGATAAAAACAGAGACAAATGAAAGAAGGTTCAGTGCGGCTTGTGGAGTGGAATAATCGCGCATTGAGTGGAATTAGGACATAATACACAGTGTTCTTATAACTATTACGGACCATTATGTTGGAAGATTAATCTATGTGGGGAATTTTTTATTTATGATGTGACTAGTTATTTTTATAAAATATTTTATTATTCAAACTATTTACATGATCCTTACAGTGAGCAACCATTCAGATTATAAAATTCGCGTGAGAATAATTAGTATTGGAACTGCATAATATTAACATTATACAAAACATTCCCAACACAAATAAATTAGCACCGGTCTGATATTTTCTGTGTAAATAATATTGCCGACATAAAGTAATAATAGTCCTTATAATATGTACATCCTAACATTTATTTTACATGAAATTAAACTTAATTTGAGACCAAACATGTAACACCGTTTCATTATAAATTACACTTTCTGGTGACAGTCAGCAGTTTTAACTACTGCCTGTTTTAAATTGCTTTTGTTCATCAATATGTCACATCAAACAATATTCGCAGTTGCAACAACCACTGAGCTATCAATTATATATTAAACAAACCTCTCCCATATACAATTGCCTAAACATGTTTCATACGTCTAACTATAAACTCAGTTAGACGTATGTATAACTGGTATAATAATAGATGCTATGGCTTCGAAAGATCACCCGAATGGGCAAAACATCGTTACATTTCTAACGTAGACCTGCAACGACTATACGTACGTAACACTGTATGTGTGTGGGTGTTAATTAAGCTGATTTTATGCACACCATTATATGTAGCTAGGTGGTTGTTTATATATTATGTTTATGTTAGTTATCATTTGACGCCAGTGTTTTGCAGTTGTGTCACATTGTCGTAGTTTATCACCAGACGGCGCACCGATGACTTGGGTTCATCTTGGAATTTGCGGGACAGGCGAATGCCTTTGCAAACTGTGGGGTGTTCGACAAGGTCCCGATTACTCTAGAAAAGAGGGAATGACATCGTATTAGACACCGCAGTTGTATTCCTTCAATTGGTGTCATCTTTATTCATTATATTAATATCAAACAGAAAACGTGTGCGTGCGCGTGCGCGTGTGCGTGCGCGCGCGCGTGTGTGTGTGTGTGTATGTGTGTGTGTGTGTGTGTGTGTGTGTGTGTGTGTGTGTGTGTGTGTGTGTGTGTGTGTGTGTGTGTGTGTGTGTGTGTGTGTGTGTGTGTTTTAAATGATAATCTAGTTGTGTGTGTGTGCCACACATGGTGCAACGAATCAAAGAAAGCAAACACGAGCGCGTGCGCAAACGCGCGCGCGCGCGCACACACACACACATACACTCACTCACTCACTCATTCACTTATCCACTCACTCACTCACTCACTCGCGCACTCACTCACTCACTCGCGCACTCACTCGCGCGCACACAAACACAAACACACACACACACACACACACACACACACACACACACACACACACACACACACTAATTAAATTACGCATGAATATAATTACCTGTATTTTGCATAGGAATGTGTGTCTGTGTCCAAAGACAGAAGTGCATATTCAGGGGTGTAATATGTACACCAAACCTGTCAACGAAATAAATATCATAAGTATACATATGCAATATGCCATTGTTATATATCGTACCGTGGAGTCGCTGACACAATTAAGCATACGAAAAGATACGATACTTATAAGCTTCGTATGATGACGAATTCGTAGCATTCCCTGCATACATCAATACACTGTCTGCACAACTGTGTCAACAGAAAACAGGAAATAGCCCACGCACCTGCGCAAACGAGAGGAAGAAAAGTTGTTGGTTGGTCATGTTGAGAGCTGGTAGGAGTGCACCTGCATCATCGTGTTTTTGCAGCCATGACATGTACGCGTGATAACTTGTTTTCAGCCCGCCATTGTCGGCGATGTTCTCTCCCAATGTCACTTCCCCGTTGAGCTGTTAACATGTTTATAATTAGTAGTTTTTAAATAGTTTATATTTTACAGTTCCACGTACAACATGATTTGTAATCAACACACACGTGTTAGAAGGTGATAGCTCATGCAATTGGACGACCGTCATATGGTTTTTGGAAATAACATATAAAGACCATATCAGCTACATATAAAGAACTCGTCTCGTCATGTTTGGCATTAGACTGTATTGTCATTGTACGCTCGTGTAACAAACAGCATAGTCACGATTACTATCAAATGTGATGGATTTTTTTATATGCGCATACCAATGTAATGTGTTCAATTACAAACCGTCATGCAGAATCTGTATTCTAAGCTCAACTTACATGTTTCTTTCCCACGGTGAACTCATTGTATTCATTAACCATACACTGGGTATGCTTTTTGAATGCATTTGAAGACTGACCCGTCCACCAACTCTTCATGTTACCCGCTTTGTCAAAAAGACGACCTGTAGAAACAAAATGAGCGGTGAATGGCTTAATTAATTTGTGTATACGTTTGTTTTATTGTTTATTATATTTGAGTGTTATGTGTATCAAACTGTTCATTTACTACGAAAAATTCTTTGTTTAGCATCTTAATATAATTGTTTAGGTTTATCACATTTTCATTTACTATACATTTTAGAACAAATATAAATTATATTGAAAGGCCCTATGCACTCTATATAAATAAATAATATTGTTTTGTTGTTATTATTATCAGCATCAGTTCCCAACCCAGCCCCAGTTTTGTTTTACCTATTAGGATTTTCTAAATATCAATATTACAGTTTATATTTGTATGTGCATGTATGCATATTTACCAATATTTGTATATAACATAAAACATGTGTTTTGTACAACACATTGCACATATCATTGTTCTTTCAGACTGATATGTAATATGTTTATGATTTAGATTAATTCACGTAGCATATACTGTACCACATACCAGTGTTGTCAAATGCGTGTGTAAGTTCGTGTCCCATGATTGAGCCAATAGCCCCAAAGTTCACGGCCCTGAAAAGTATTATACATACTTACTTTCGTTTAAGTAAATATATTAAATTGTGGTCTGCGATGATATCCTATCGTAAATATGTTTGCATTTATGTACGCCCCATAACAACACAAGAATTCCATTAATCTTCGTTGCTTTTACCAACAATAATAAATTATTATTGTAATTATTATAGGACAACAATGTTGTTAACATTAATATATCTAAATTACATTCTTATTGTGGCATGCCATCTACCTGATCAAACATTACTGTGCACACTTTAAAACCTCTGTCTGATGTTTTAGCCAGAAAGACTTTCTGAGCTCTGGATAAGCATCTATTTGTAACTGCTTGGCGATGGTTTTGGTAGGCAACAGATCACATGGTGGATAGATCAGTAAGGGCAACTGTACAGCTAACGTACAGCCATGATGGCGCCTTCCAGAAAACACTCCCTTTGGTAAAACATACTGCAAATGTATCCAATGAATAACTTATCTAAAAAGTACCCTGTATTTTAAACATATTACGATTTGCTAGACCAGATTCGAACTATCAACACGTGCAAATTCAGATATATAAAAGACGAGACGTGATGACAATTTGTATACACTGTACTTACATTGGAAATGTTGGGTCATAGAAAGGTTGCTGGAGGATACCAGCAGGAAACACCATTGCATTGTTGGGAGGGCTGTAGTAGGCATTCACAGTCGCTGGCCCCATGTGCCACCTGCAGCAAACATGTATCGTTAAGAAACACTTATACAGCGTGTTATACAACTGTAGGAGATCGTAATCCACGGAGCAGTTGATCTGCATGGCCAAATTATGCGTCATATGCTACTTGACAGTATGACACAATTGCTTAACAATAGAATCAGACTGATGTCGTAAGGTGTGATTTCTGGTGGGGATATCTGTTTTGTTTTGGAGGCACCATTATGCCCTCGACACACGCGCAAATAGCACGTATAGGCGTGAATCAGACGGTTACATCGTTATAATTGATCGTTTGTAGCATACGTGGTCATTTCGTGGCATAAACTGACATATTTTATCATAGCATATCACGTCATCCCATCAACAACCTGAGTGGAAAAGCAGCAAATAACAATATTGTTATAAATACCAACATGGATTGAGACTTGGCAGAACATTTTTCATAATCGTCTCCTACTGGACACGTGCACAAATTGGTTTGAACACTTTGTACAGAGCGGAATGTACTACAGGTGTGTCTGGCCAAACGTCCAACGACTCGTTTGAGCTTGAAAACAGGAATGTGAGTGATGAGTGCTGTACCATGTCCCGTCAGCATTTAGTACAGATATAACGTATATAACACCAGTAGTATAATGTGCAAAGTGTTTCGTCTTCGGACGAGTGCACCGCTTGAATAAAACTATTTTAGACAATAGCAACGCAACAACTGCCAACGCACTAATGCAGCGAAGATGAATAAGGCCGTGGTGCTTACTCGTGGGGGTCTGGGGTCTTGCCGAGTCTTTCTAAGTTTCTAAGTCTGTAGTGTAAGGATGAACGGACCTCGTTCTCAAAAGCGTCGTTGTCAAGGAAGCTAAGCTGAAACAACAGAGCATTCCCGTAGTGGTGCTTTACAATTCCTCATGCTTTTTATACCTTAGCTGCCAGGATGACAGTCAAACGTGAATGCAAAATGTTATACAAGTTATGACTGCAGTAACAGTGCAACCCACCGACCGATACAGGACAACATTTAAAGCTAGACGGAATGTGTGAGTACACATAAGTAGTTGTGAATACATGGAACACTGTTCGATTCCATGTGTTTGGAACCATTGCAATCTTTGAATTGACCGGTCGGCGCCTGCTCCTATACAACGTCTCATTACATTAACGTGAGTACAATAGTGGTCCCCGAAATGTAATAATATCTTGCTAGGCATAAAACAAAACATGAAAGCGAGTGAACCATGTATTTTTAGTCAGTGATCAGTAAATGTGTTATGGGTGCTTACTTTTTCGTAGTGTTTGTCCAACTTGGCTGGATCAGCGGCTATGTCCGGGTAACCGATCATCTGCGAGATGGCCTTGGCTTTCTCCTCCGCACTCGCCTTCGTCGACGCATCCATCCACGCCACGTCCGGAAGGTTCGCAGAAAATGAGTCTCGGATATGTCTCAAAATATCCTCAGTCTGCAGCGAAGTAACACAAATTGTACGCTGAGCATCACCTTCTTTGATGCATGGTAACATTACTTTATCCAATCCAGCTGTAAACAAAATAATAAGTAACTGATTCTGAATTATTATGTTGTCTAAACGTGTAAGTAAAATGTAGATGTCGTAGTCATATCCGATGTGCATTATTTTAATAATGTATATTTAATATGGCTTTACTACCCAGCTGAAAATAGTGGCGTTGACCCTAAAGAGGAATGCAAAAGTACGGTTATTCAACACCCGGAAACAGTGCTTTATTGTTTTTGTCATAATTATGGTTCTCGTCGTCGTCAAAGTAGTGGTAATGGTGGTAGTGGTAGTGTAGTAGTAGTAGTAGTGGTAGTGGTAGTTGTAGCGGCAGCAGCAGCAGCAGCAGTAATAGTAGCAGCAGTAGTAGCAGCAGCAATAAGTAGCAGCAGTAGTAGTAGTAGAACAATTGTGACTTGAATTATTTATCATGGTCACATGGATCTACCTTTTTCCTGTCTTCGCTACTGAAGTGTTCTTCTACGAAGAGGGCGCCCACAGCAAACAGCATGGTGCCACTTAGTCGATCGATGCAACTGCGCCATTTCGGGGTGGTTCCACGCACCCCATATATCGCCGAATCAAACTTAAACTTCGCCAAATCAAATGGCTCTGATAGGACAGTGTCAAATGCCCGGACTATGTGCCAGATGATATAGTTGGCCAGTGTCCTGTAATGAAAGAATGTAACTATTCTTGTAGAAGTCCACATAAGATCACTTATTGTTTACTCACGGAATTTGTACATGTGCGTGTATGTGTGAATGCATGCCTGCGTGCGTGTGCGTGTGACTGTGTGCATCTCAAATATTACATTTCTAAAACAATTAATAAAATAGCTACGACAATTTGACTGTCTAGTTCGAGCTTCTGTTCCTGTTTCGTTTATTGGCCAACTATTATTTTTCACTCTAGGGTGGCCGGGCGCACAACAAGCCAGCAGATAGACCAACAAATTGTTGCGTATGGATAATTTAACGAACCACGCATAAACATGTTGTATCATACATAGGAAACTTTCAATCGTAGATGCAATGGACATTCTATATAGGTTAGTAGTACTTTCAGAAATTACAGTTATTTCAATAACGGTTCTGCATAATTACGACAGCTTTTTAAATTATTTAATTACTTAATCCCTCTTTGTAGCAGTTTTTCATATTGATAATATAGGAAAAGAAACGCTAATAATCATTTGTTTCTAGTCAGAATTGGTCTTACTTAATTCTCTGAAGCAACGATTTGTATTAACTGCTGTAGACACCAACGTGAATGAATCGAGTACTATGAGGTCCGATTAACAGTTCGTTGGTTCCTGTTTTGATGAGGGCCACCTCACAGCTGTTTGCCGTCAAAGTGTGTAAGTTTCAACCATCAACTTACACGTCTGGAGTGGCTTTCACTATGTTGTTCATCTTTTTGAGGTACGACGGCGCTTCGACCAACACTTTTTCCGTCAATGGTATTGTCCGTCCAAACGCTTGTTTCATGTAGTCGAAGATCTTAATCTGAAATACGTATCAGACAAAGCTCGTTAATAACGCCGACTTTAGGACTGTTGGGACAGTCTAGGGCAGCGATTAGCCATGAATCGTACCATAGTTCTCACTACTCTCTGTGTTCCACAATTTGAACTTCAAGGTAAACTATGACTTTCCTTCATTTACAACACCAAATTGTGTCATGGAACGTCTTACGTCAAAACATCTCGAGCTCAAAGCAATTACTGAGAAAAATGGTTATGGATGTAGCCGTGAAAGTTGTATTATGGAACTGCTCCTTCAGCTCTGCCCTAAATCCGCCAGAAATACCCAAATGTAAATCATCGTATAATAATCAGTGTCCGTAGATTAACAAAAGAGGAGTGTGAGGTATTTAGACCAAGAAGTGGGAAATGGTACTTCTACAGCGCCTATATCCATTGGAATCCGAGCTCAGAGGCGCAACGTGCAATACTATCTTGACTGTTGGCAAGCAAGAATCATCATTTGAACATGTAGCCGCCGAAAGTTTAGGATAGGGATGCGATTTCAAACAAATCCATCTAAGTCTTTAATATTTTGCGAAAGGTAGCCGTAGTGTCAGATGATTTAATTTTGATAGGAGCTTATTCCAGACTGTGGCGGCAGCTACGGAGAAAGTCATACCAAATGCATTACTAACTTTCAAAACGTTTGTGCTGGATAACCCATCTTACAGGATGGAAACTATTTGTCAATCAGTCTCCAACTGATTGGTAAATAGCGACGTTCGGCATGTCCCGTGTCGCATGAGTTCCGCCCAGTCAGCAGTGCCGCAGCCCTTGTCATAAAACCTCGTCTCAAACCTCACAAAACTCGACGCGCGATCGACAAGGTCACCATGATATCCACGTCCCTCAGGCCAGAATTAACATTTATCTGTACTCATTCCGTCCCTCTGTCATCCTCCTTTGGCACTCCTTCCCACCAGGAACCCCGTCGCCCACTCCACCGTCCCCTTCAGAATCAGTCGGATCATCGCTATTAACCGGTTTTATCCGATTTTCATTTTTTTCCCGTTATCCCATTTTGAAATTTTACCTATTTCTGGCCTTGCCACAATATTCGATGAGACAAAACAGTTCAGTCCAAACATTGCTTTGTTTGAACATTTTAAAGCTGAAATGTAGTAATGGCAAGTGACAGTGATCCTATTTGGCATGTTTATTGTTAAAATTCGGGTTCGTCCATTTATTCGTTGACAATAAGATAGTTTACCAATAGTATAAAAAGCAGAGTCGCTGTACTGGTCACTTACATCGGGGATTGTTGTCTGGAACTCGGCCAGTGACATAAGGTGATAAGTCTTTCTCGGATCCGTTCGATCTTCTGACTTGTCAAACACCTACAGCGACACGCAGTACGTCAAGGTTAATGTAGTGTAGGTGTATAACTCACGTTTAGATGTAGTACCGATTCGATCACAATCAAATTCAGGCTGCCCTGTGCAGTCGGCTGTGTTATCTTAATCGAGGTCTCGTGCAACAGGTTTGGTTTCTCAAAACAGTTTCGCAAAAGTTGTAACTCTGTCTTTACGTTATCTGATGAAATGACAGAGTGATCACAGATTCTGTTTTCTTCTTATTCTTCTCGCAATGGTATGTTAACCAATGTCGTTGGTTCTTTTACGTGGGTATTCATAAAGAGAGTGCCTTTATCCTCTCCTACACGAACAGTGTCTGGCTGCCAGAAACGATGACAATCCTACCTTGGCTAGAGAACTTTCAAACTGCCAGACTTGTTCTGCCACTTCGGCCGTGTTGTCGCCGCCTCCCAACAATTTACCGAAGGTGGTGAACAAATCGATAAACGGCCGATGGTTCTTGTCCGTGTACGATTTATAGTGCAGTGTGAGGCCATCCTGGTCAAACTACAACAAACACACACATACACACACTCTATATATATATATATATATATATATATATATATACATATATATATATATATATATATATATATATATATATATATATATATATATATATGCATATAATATATATATATATATATTATATAAATATATATATTGTATACATACAACATACATACATACATACATATATACATACGTGCATACATACATACATACATACATATATACATACGTGCATACATACATACATACATACATACATACATACATGCATACATACATACATACATACATACATACATACATACATGATACATACATACATACATACATACATACATACATACATACATACATACATACATACATACATACATGCATGCATGCATGCATGCATGCATGCATGGATGCATGCGTACGTACGTGCATAGGTGCATACATACATACATACATACATACATACATACATACATACATACATACATACATACATACATACATACATACATACATACATACATACTTACGCACATGCAACACACACAACGCACATAATGCACACACGACCCACACAGCCCACACAATACATACACACCACAACACAAAACTCACACATACACACACACATATATATAAATGGACACACACATGCACGCGCGTGCGCACACGCACACACACACACACACACACACACACACAGTCACACACAAATACATCGTCACATACCCCAATCCTGTATTTTGTAGTATCTTTCGAATCGGCGGTAATGCCCATGCCGAACAAAGGTTCGACCCCGTAGCGACCGGCCTGTGCCAAAGCCGTCTCCAGTGACCACTTGCTGCCGACGAACGTCCCCGAGACACTGTCGTTCGTCACAGACCATGAGCCCACTGATTTTATCAACTGTAACATTACTCAATATTTCAGCAATAGCATCGATTCGTTTTATTGTGGGCATCATCAACTCATTTAACTACATACAATGTCTTACAGTGACTATGTAAAAATACTGCTCAGACTCGCACATATGCTTATTCAACGCGTATTTGTGATTCATTTTGTCAGGACGAGTTTGGATGCTTTCAACCGGCAATTCTAATATGTTGGGTAACGCATCATTAATTTTGGAGAGTCCAGAACAAACTGCCAAATAGCGTCATTACGTTTGCTACTACGAGTTACGACAAGCAGTCGTCTTTTGCGACTGTGTTTACCAAGGCAGACAATATTTCTAGAAACAAAATATGATATATTACCACAGTATATTGACTTATTTCGTATTCACGTAATCTCATTAACTAATTGAATTGCACATGGCCACCAGTTGTGAAATACCTTTGATGTATAACTGATGTATTTAGTCCAGTTTAGTTTAGTACATACTGCTTCGTGTTTCTTCAGCAGTTATGTTCATAGAGGGTACACAATAAGATACCACCAGTTTGCTTACCTCGAGTAGTGGCTTAGTACTCTGTTTTTCTTTAGCCGTGATGTTCATACAAGCCGCGAAGTAAGATTTAGCGTTTTTTAGTGCTGTTGATTCCACCCCATGTAGTGTATTGCTAGATCTGTCCAGTAGCTGCAAACAAGAAAGCATTACGACTACTTAATGGATATAAACGTTCTTTCATACAAAGGTTCGTTGTAGTTGTCGTAGTAAACATGTCCAAGTGTGACAGTTGCGCACATGAATGAATGAGGGAACGTGTGTTTGTGTGTGTGTGTGTGTGTGTGTGTGTGTGTGTGTGTGTGTGTGTGTGTGTGTGTGCGTGCGTGCGTGCGTGCGTGCGTGCGTGCGTACGTGTGTGTATGTACGTGCACGTATGGAGGTTGTGTCAGTGGATCTGTGCGAATGTTATCAGAATGTTAGTGAAAAGGAATTTCAAGTTGGAAAAAATATATAATCAAAATGAATTTCTTTCGACACAACTAAATTACGTGAACAACCTGGAGAACCGACTACAATCGAAACGTCAACGTGAGTGCAATTAATTTAGTTGCGTCAAAGGAAATCTAGTTTGGTGAACAGAATAGTGTACCTGTTTGACGAGGGCCACGTTCCGCAGGTGCATGTGGGCAAAGGTGCCCCACTTCTTCTCGTCGGGCGGCATGAGTGGGTCGTGGATGGCCCGGCCACAAGCGTAGTGGTAGAAGTCTGTGCACGGACTCACCGTCGTGTTCATCTTCGCCAGCATCGTTGCGCTGAGGGAGACGCAATCGGGTGTCTGACACACCTGAAGGTAATATATGTGAGGTAATAGGTAATATTTGTAAAGCGCCGTATATCCGGAAAAATTTCCGCTCACTGGCGCATAAAATACATTGTAACACATACATATTAAAAATATTCATAGTCATTTTAAAGTTGCATTCTGACTTCCGCCATGTTTAAAATACAATTTCCCAGTAAACCAGCATTCCCCATACACTATATATTGTTTTCCTCAACTGCCTATCAACTTATTTTCACATAATATGCCATTTTAAGATAAAAAGCAGCAAAAGACGAAAAATTATTCCGGTGAGCCTCACCAGTTAGAATTCTCTGATTGGTTTAGACCTCGATGAAGGGAATTCCAGTGAAAAGCGTTGTCAGGAAACCACACTAGGGCCACACTAAAAGGCGGATCACAATTGGCAGACCGCACGGAAACGACATACCACATTAACAAAGATGCCACCGCTCGATACGCTCCATATTTACGGCATGTCCAGTTGCCCACATACAAACTATCGCTGGCTACGCGCCTGTACGGTCAATGGCTAATTGAGGATGATTTAAATAACTAGGGTATTGTTGCCTAGTGGCGCCTCTAGCGACTAACGTAGATACGTGGAACCGCCTTTTAGTTTGCCCCATAGTTTACTTACGTTGACCGGAGAGTTCCGATGGTAAAAATAGATCGACTTTTGGGAAACTCCAGAGCCGTTGTTTGTTGCAAACTTATATTTGATCAAATAACGCATAAAACCACAAAGTGAGACATGTGGTAGGAAGTATACTAATAAGCAATTATAGGTCATGGTGTACAGTGACTTTTCTAAAATGCGTTCAAAAGGGGAAATTATGTCAGAATGCAACTTTAAACTTGCACGTAAAGACGAAAATGTTAAATTATAATAAATAGATAATTAAATAAATCTTATAAAAATGCTAGTTCATAAGCTAAACTTATCAGCAATAAATAGATAAAATAAAATAATAAATAAATAATAAAATGTATTCATAACTTAATAATAAAGGAAGTAAAAAAAATGCAAATTATAATTACAATTAAAATAAAATCATTATAAAATATCCTACAAATAGTTTACAAATGCGGCCTTAAAAAGATGTGTTTTTAAGTTAGACTTAGAAATTTCAAACGAGTCTATTAGGCGCAGACTGATCGGTAGATCGTTCCACAGGCGCGGTACACACACAGATCGAATTTAACGCTTGCCCCTAGCTTAATCGCTCGCCCCCTCATTCACTCGTCCCCTTCGCTCCCTCGCCTTCACGCCCAAGACATGTAGAAATGCATGGGGATGAGTCCCCCGGGAGAGTAGCTAGTACTAGCTACGTACCACTTCATTCACTACACTAATTATGTTGGGTGATCAATTATGAAATTGCCATTTTCAGACATGCCACATGATACGGATTACCCGTATCCGATACGGATTTTGGCGTTTTTTTAAGTGATACGGCCGTACTCCGTTTTGATACGGATTTTAACAAAATTTATGGATAAATTATTTTTAACCACATTATGCCTTGTATGAGTCACAAAACTATACTGCTATAATGGAATAATTGTTTACTGTTAGTGACTAAGTAAGTCGATTCGAAACGAACGAACTAGACCACCGATTAGTTTATTGTAGCGCGTAATAGATGGCGTGCTGGTAAATTTTAGTTCTGAAAACTGCGACAGGTGGCTCAACGGGTGGGAACGGGGCGCGTGACGGTTATGAAAAACAGTCCAAGAAATGGAGCTCGACGCCGAGTTCAAAGAAATCGCCTGCATTTCTGATTTTCAAATACTGACGCTTGCAAGTGAAACTTCGATATACGCGCGAGCTGCTGAAATAAATTGTAATTATTTGATGACACTGTTCCCGTTTTGCGGTACGCAGTTTAAACGTGCTGAACTTTGAAGTGAAGTAAAACTTCGGTAATCTTCCAGTTAACTGGCTCCAATAATCTAAAAAACGTGGAAAACCCATTTTGAAAAGGCCTTAATAACTTAGGCCAGTTAACTGGAAGATTTGATTAATGATACGGATTGATACGGATTCTTACAAAATTTTAGGTCAAAAATACGGATTGCCATCCCAAAAATGTGGCATGTCTGCATTTTTATGACAGTTTTGTGTTTAACAGTGGGTTAATAGTTTTATTTCTATCCCTGAGTACACATCGTAACTCACACTATCAACACATTGCACAGTGCTCGCTTAAAATTACCACTAGGCGATTTGTTTCTGTTTAACGGTCTTAACCAAATTTCAAGATTATAAAAGTAAAAACGTCAAGGGAAATTACTATATAGCGCAATATACAATCCTCAGAACTGCGCAAATCAGCTGAGTGAATTAGAGCACTGTAGAGAGAAACAAATGTGCCCAAGAATTTGAATCCAGGTTGTCTTAGTCGAGAGTCCGAAACTTTAGCCACTGTGCTACCATGACGTGTGACTGTTTCGCGTTGTTCCCAAGCAATACATGATAGGGTGTTTACCTTGAGGACGCCTTGTAGACGCATCCATTGTAACACAAGCAGTGTTGTTGTCGTAATGAGCAGAATCACACAAGCTACAAGCGCGACTGTCGACATTGTCAGGTTGCCTTTCTTCTTCTCAATCTGCTCGGGTCTTCCTATAAACAACACACATAGTCGGTCTACAACAGGCGCTTGTCAAAACACTCACGACCGCTGACACGGTATTACAAGAGTTGACAAGATTGCAAGAAACATGACCGCAACTTGCTCGCGGCGGCAATTTGTTTTCAATGGTCTACACCGCCTGTCAGGTGGGAGACGCCGACCTCAATGATTTGTTTCAACTGGATAATCATTCAATCCCCCTGACTGTTATATTACGTTAACACGAGGATCAGTAGAACGGACGGCCTGCTTGAATGCCCAGGATATCATATGCCGCACAACGGCCGTGTCAACGATGGTGATGGTCTTGCTAAATGGTCAAGTCCATTGTGCTGAATTTGGCTATGCAGCCTCGTTCGTGAACATTAGGAGAGTGTTGGTTATATAAATAGGTGTCGTGTTGACGTCGTGTCCAATGTCTACAGACCGCAAAGCAACAACATTGGCAAACAAGAGGGAAGAGAGCGAGGCGCTGTCGGAGTTGATGGTCAAACAAAGTTAACTGCAAACTGACTAAAGTTCTTGCAAAATAATGAAAAGATAAAACTATGTCACTTGCAGTCAGTAATTCTCAAAAATGTGTTACGCTTATCAACCCTATACAGAATTGTTTAACATGCGTGGTACTTAAGGCCTCCTGTTTCTCACCATCATTATAAGCAGTTGCATTCCCTTCCAGTTGTATGTCGATTTAAATTTAAATTGGCTACTGTTACATGCCGTACTCTTTCTACTCAACAACATACATACTTAGTTAAAACTATCCACGAAGTCGTCATAATTGACGGTAGTGGATTACCGGAAGAAGATGTACAACATGTTTCTGATACCTCTGGGACATGTAAATCATC